>CM021107.1:217935828-218385160 GCA_007115665.2 Sequoiadendron giganteum | reverse complement strand
ATTGGTATAGATCCCTAGCTCCCAATTCCATCCACTCTTGGGATGAGCTCAGAGGAAATATTTTTGAATAGTTTTCAAAGAAAGGAGATCACTCATCTTTATTATAGCAATTGATAACAATCAAGAGATCTCTACAAGAGGCTATGATAGATTTCAACACCGGATTCCATAAAACTTGGCAAAGGATCCCCATGACAGCCAAACCTCCAACGACCATGGCGTTCATGTTGTACTTAAAATATTTCAATTTGGATATTGTGGTCATGGTATAGTCACTCAGAGGAGATACTCTTCCTGATGGATATGACCTAACTGTGAGAGCAAAGAATAGTTTGATAGATGCTAGGAAGCTCCCACCATGACCACTGATGCCAATGTTCATAGAGATCTCTAGTGGAATGCAAGAAGAAGTAGCCCTTAGTATGTTTGCTTCACTTCCTAACACGTTGACCATGTTGCCACCTTTGATGTATGTGTATTCAAATGCACAACCAAGCATGTTGGGCTCTTCTTCGTTGGCCGCAGATGTCAATGACATGAAGAATTTAATGAGGAATTTTGTGAATGAGCTCATTATTATTAGGCGCTAGCATGTAGCACCTCTGAAGCCCCCCATAGAGCTATCAAGGAGGAAGACCACGTTTTTAGCATAATACGTATCAAGGAGCCCCAAGAGGAGGCAACCAACCTCAAGCAGCAAGCCAGATAGTCCTGATAACCACTCCATTATAGACAATTAAGCCCAACACAAGAAAGGACTTAGTCATAGGCTAGAATAACCTTGCAAATGATGTAAATGCATGGTTTTTTCCATGCAATGGCACCCATATGCCCTAAAAATTTCTAAAGAGAAACCTTCAATAAAGGGTGGTAGAACAAAGAAGTCAAGGCATTCATTTGGATGCCAAAATTTATTAGTCTGCCGAGATTGAAAATGTTAGATTTAGTGCTTAGATATAGGGGATGTCCTTGGAGCAAGAAGCAGATATCTCCCTTGACCAAGCATTTTTTCTTGGGTGGAGGGAGAAGACTCAGTGTTCAAAAATGAAGTCTCGACTATGAGAACACTGTAGGTATAGTTAGACTATAATACTTGATAAAAAGAAGGTTCATCGAAGAATATGTGTCATAAGTACCATCGATGCCACCAAACCAACAACCACAACGACCTCAACCGCAAATACCATAATTACAACCAAAAGTCACAAATAAGGTACCCAGTCCATTGTGATAGACCAACCTTTTCCTAAAGCAAGGTAAACGCTCTCATTCAAACCAAAGGTCCCACCAATCGGAACACTTAATGTGGTGGAGCAATTGAAGAAGGCTCCCACCAATGTATCTCTGTGGGACATCTTATTCATTATGGAGAAGAAGACTTTGTAATGGGATGTGTTGAATAGAGAAGAGAAAGCTTCATTGTCAGATCCTCCACCACATAACCTAGATCCCCAACCTTCAAGGGTTGCAGCATACGTGAATGCGAGAGAAACAAAAATGAGAAAGAGGTATGTAAGCCAAAACCCACCCCTTTCTTTTTAACTCTTATCATAACAGATAATTTACTACACAACAACATGATAGATTTAGGGGCCAATACTACAATCATGCCCAAGCTAGTAGCCAATGCCCTTAATTTGAAATATGAACCCCTAGAAAACTGACTTATGTAATTGGACGGGAAGAAGGTCTTGACCATAGGTCACATTAAAGATCTCACTTTAACCTTGTAATTCTACCCAAGCCAAATAGTTGCCCAGGAGGTGGTCATAATTAACATTCCCCCTATTTTCAAAATGTGTCTATTGAGAGACTTCACAAAAAAAAAAGGTGGATACTTGGCGTTGGACTAGTCCCACTTGATATTGAGGTTTTAAACACGGGGCAAAGATGAAAATATTTTCTGAACCTTAGCATCCCAAACACATCGTAGAGGATACAGTAATGAGATTTAAAGCTACACATACCTCAGCCATGAGTGAGCAAATTCCAGAAGAAGAAGTCCTATTGAACCAATTTATTGACTTCGATCCTTTCAGTAATTTGCATGCCACTAGTTTGGGCACATATGTAACCTTTTATGAAGATCAGGTCCTCCTGAAGTTGGTCAAGGAACAAGAGAACCCAGGAAAACCCGTTAACAATGGCTTATGGACTTTACACTTTGATGCTACCAAATGTAAGATTGGCTTTGGAGTTGACATTCATCTTGTATCTCCAGTCGGATCAGAGACCCTTGGGGCTTTCTATTTTTACTTTCCATGTTCGAACAATGATGTAGAATATGAAGGACTGGTTCATCGCCTGATGCTAGAAGAATAGATGGGCATAAAGGGGATACAAGTATTTGGTGATTTGGAGATAGTGGTGAAGCAAGTCTGAGGATAGGCATCCGCAAAAAGTATAAGAATGAAATCCTACTGCAACAAAGTGTGGGATCTGATCAAAAGGTTTGAGGCTTTCAATATCAAGGTCATTCTAAGATCGCAAAAATCTTTCACGGATACAATGGCTTCTATCAGATCACAATTCAAGCCCATCTCTAAGTCATCTGAAAGCCAAAATATGGTATGCATCATCTTTTGACCATATTCCTAGTAATGATGAAAATTGGTAGGTCTTCGAAGATGATGCCCAGATTGCTACTTTTTTATGACAGTCGAGAGAATTTACCGATCAAGCAAAACCCAAATCTGAAAAGGTTGGCGAGGAGAAAATAATCCAACTCAAAAGCAATAAGCTCCCACAAGGCCTAATCACTCTAGAGAACCTCTTCAACTATGAAGATGCAAGGAACAGTAAATGAAGATTCACAACTAACAAAGAAGACTATGAGGAATTCAATGTCAGAAACAAAAAAAATGTTAAAGTCGGGAGGAACATTCACTTAAGGATAAGGAGAGACTAAGACCCTTATGTGCCAAATATGACAGGGTCATAGCCTGGACCTATGATGATCTAAAGGGATATGATACAAACATAATTCAACACACCATCGACCTGATCGAAGGGTCTAAGCTGATCCAACAAAAACAAAGGCCGGTTAACCTGAAGATAGAGGCCTTAATGGCACAAGAAATGACAAAGCTAATCAAGTCAAAGATCATATACCTAAATAAGCACTCCACTTGGGTGTTTAATTTGGTCCCCATCTGAAAGAAGAATTGTGACAACCGACTTTTTATGGTTTTTTGAGACCTAAACAAGGCCTCTTTAAAGGATCACTACCCTTTTCCTTCAATGGAACATATCTTGCAGATTGTGGTAGGGTCAAAGATGTTCTCATTACTCGATGACTTTTTAGGTTACAATCAGGTCTACATGAAGGAAGAAGATCAACATAAGAGGATGTTCACCAATAAATGGTGAACATTCACATACATGAAAAATGCCCTTCGGCCTCTCAAATGTAGGTGCCACCTTCCAGCGTGCGATGGACATCGCATTCAAGAATTTGATCAATAAGATCATCCCTATCTATCTGGATGAGTTGAACATATTTTTAAAATCTAAGGGTAGTCATTTTGACCACCTAGAAAGGGTCTTTTATAAGTTTCAATAGTTCGGGATTTCTTTAAATCCAAACAAATATGTATTTGATGTGCCACAAGGAAAATTGCTTGGCTTTGTGGTCTCCAAAGAAGTGATAGACATCAACCTCAAGAGGGTGAAGGCTATAATTGAACTACCACTAGCAGTCAACCAGAAGGGATTGCAGTCTTTCTTAGGAAAGATCAAATTCATTAGCAGGTTCATCTTAGATTTTGCAAGTATTGCGAGGCCAATTACGGTAATGTTAAAGAAAGTCTTAGCTTTTAAATGGACCCAAGAAGGAAAACTCACCTTAAAGAAAATCAAGGTAGCTATCTCAACATCTCTAGTTTTAGCCAACCCAAACTTTTCAAAATACTTTGTATTGTATGTCTACAATGGCAAACATAGCGTAGCCTTTGTGCACACATAGAAGGATGAGGAGGGAAGCAGGGAACATCCTATAGATTTCCATTCAATAACTTTAAATGGATATGGAACTAAGTATAATTTTGTAGAGAAGTAGGCCTTTGCCATAGTCAAGAGTCTTAAAAAAAATTGACGCTTGGTTTTGGCCAGTAGGATTACATTCCTTGTCGCCCATCTCATGGTGAGGGAATATATCACAAAATGAGAAATCACCGAGAAAAAATCCAACTAGATCACCAAGATCCTCAAATACGATGTTGATGTTGGAAAATATGCCTCAAACTTATTGACATGAAACTCATGAAAGAGAAAAATCGGTGAGACTCTTGGAATGTCTTGTCGACAAGCAGCTTGTTTTTGAAGGTTCGAAATGATCAATTCTGGTGTGACTAATGGTCGGTCTTGCCAACAGGATCCATTGGTATGACCTGAGCGGTTGGCGCAAGTTCTATCTCTCGGCGAAGGTAGAAGTCTGGTCGATAGGGTATGGTCGGCGTGAGTCTTGTCGATGGTTCTTCATTGGTGTGAAAAATGACATTGGCCCAACTTTAAGATATTTGTTTGATGGTTGAATTTTGGCTGATGGATTGGGATTCGAGTAAGTCATGTCGATGGATGGCACCGGAGTAACTTGGGTCTTCGTCCTAGCTTTGGATTATCATCCCGATTATATTGGTCTGCCTGATGGAATCGATCAGGGTAAGTCTCCTTGATGAGATCAACAAGTAGAAACTTCATCGGTATGACATGAACTATTGAAGGAACTTTGGAGACTTCCTCTGAGGCACGATCTCAGCCTAACAGTCTTTTGATCGGTGAGACTTCACCATGTCAGACTGATAGAGCGATAGAAGACTTTGTAGTGTGTGATTGTCAAATGAGTAGTTTGGCATGGGTGAGACATGGACTAGTTTGTCATCGATACACAATACAATTGAAGAATTTCGACCCAATGGTTGTCCTACGTGGTTTTCTTGAAGCAATGAGGGAAGAAAAATGTAAACCATTTGCAGTTGGACTGTTGATACCATTCACTTGTGGGAAGATCAACATACCATTTGTGAACTATGAACAAAATGGAACTCTCTGTAATGGTCGAAGGTTGAATAGATCGAATGGTTCAAGTAGTTAGTGCTTTGAACTGTATGTTGTATGAGCATTGAAACAGTAAGACATAACGAAGTGTGATCAGAATTTGTTTTGTACAAGGTAGATCAAGGAAATGTTGTTTTTATAAAATTGATATCTGAAAGTGAAGTTTTATCTATGTATGCAATTTGTTTACTATAATAAAAAGAGGTTTTACTTGGTGTGGTGGGTTTTTCCTTCCATAAGGGTTTTCCCACGTAAATCTGGTGTCCAATTGTGTATGTGTTTATTTCTCTATTTTTTTATTCCTTTCATGTGCATCATAATGAACTGTAATTGCAAAATTTAAAGACATATCTGCATTCTTCTCTAAGTTTTGACATTAGGAGAGTTTGTTCCACACCTTAAACTTTCCTAACAAGTGGTATCAAAGCCTGGCCAGTTGTGTTATCCTTGTGGGTAGGTTGGGTTTTTTGTGTCAATTTTGTTTAGTGGGAGTCTTGTAGAAGTATGGTAATTGAAATTATAGATTGTGACAAAAATGGTAAGTACATCAGGAAAGTTTGAAATTGAGAAATTCAATGGCAGCAATTTTGAGTTGTGGAAACTCAAAATGGAAGATTTATCGGTTGATCGTGATCTTTGGGTTGTTGTGTCTGCAACGAAACCTTCTGGAATGAAGCAAGAAGATTGATATTTGGAAGATCGAAAATCAAAGGGGCTGATAAGGCTTTGTTTGGTGGACTCTGTTCTTCTAAATGTTCATGAAGAGAAGACTGTATCTTCTTTATGGAAAATACTAGGAGATATTTATCAGGGGAAGTCCTTGGTGAATAAGTTCTTAAGGAAGAAGTTGTACTCTTTGAAAATTTAGGAAGGAGCATCTGTTGCTGATCATTTGAATACTTTTAACATGTCGATTGCTCATTTAGCATCTGTGGGTGTGAAGATTGATGAAGAAGATCACTGTATGCTATTGTTATGTTGTTTGCCAGATTCTTGGGATCACTTGGTGATGGAAACTGGGAGTATGACATCCACTTTTAAGATGGAAGACATTGTTGCTTATTTTTTATCAGAAGAGATGAGAAGAAAATATTCTAAGATGGTGAAGGAGGCTCTTTTTGTTCGACACAGATCAAAATAAAAAGGCAACAAGAAGGATAAGAAGTCCAAATCTAAATAAGGGAGATCAAAGTCTCTTGGCAAGAAGTCCAAGGTGAAGTGATGGAATGATGGGTAGCCTGGTCATGTCTGAAAGGATTTCAAAGAGGATAAAAAGAAGAAGAAGAAGAAATCTTTCGACAATGATTCTTCTTAGAGTGATGCAGATGTCTTCATTGCAGCCTTGGCAATTTGAGCATCAGATGATGTCTGGTTGATTGATTCTAGATAATCTTTCCACATGACATCTCATAGAGACTGGTTCATGAAGTATGAAAAATATGATGGTGGATAAGTGTATTTGGAAAGCAATTCATCTTTGGAAATAGCTGGCCATGGAAGAGTCAGAATTAATTCCCTGATGGAAGAGTTAAAGGAATTGTTGATGTAATGCATATACCAAGTCTAGCTCAAAATTTACTCTCTGTTAGTACATTGAATGATGTTGGAGTGCAAGTCTCATTCTTTGGCAATGGCTGCAAAATGACTAGAGGTTGAATGGTGATGGATAGGGGTGATCGAATTGGTACTTTGTACAAGTTGGATGCACTTGTTGTTCAATGTAACAATGTCTCTATAAAGTCACAAAAGGTTGTTCGTCAATAGAAGAAGGGAAATTTTCCTGATAGTGCAAACTCTATGGAATTTAAACTCCCAACAAAAAAGACTATGCTTTGGCATCATAGACTTGGCCACATTGGAGAAAAAGGTTTAAAAAATTTGAAGATTGGAAAATCAATTGAAGGGCTTGATGACTATAACCTTGAATTCGAATTTTGTGAACATTGTATATATGACAAACAACACTGTGTTTCATTTTATTCCAGTCCTCATAAATATTTTTGTATACTTGATTACATTCATTCTGATGTGTGTGGTCCAATGACTATTCCTTTTTTATCAAAATCTAAATATTATGTTTCTTTTATTGATGACTATTGGAGACGGGAATTTGTGTATTTTTTAAAAAGTAAATCAAAAGTGTTCAGTCATTTGAAGGAATTTAAAAGCCTTGTGGAAAATCAAACTGGAAAAAAAATAAAGTGTTTAAGGACTGACAATGGTAGTGAGTTTTGTTCTAATGTGTTCCAAAGGTACTGCAAAGATCATGGAATTAAAAGACATAAAACTACACCCTACACTCTGCAGCAAAACAGAGTTTTTGAAAGGTTCAACAATTCATTGATGGAAAGGGCAAGAAGTATGTTGAGCAGTGCTAGCTTGGAGGAGAAATTATAGGTTGACGCAGTTGCAATAGCATGTTACTTAGTAAATCATTCACCTAACTCCGCTCTTGTTGATAAAACACCTTTGGAAGCATGGTCTGAAAAGAAGCCCTCTCTAATACACATTTTTGTCTTTGGTTGTGAGGCATATGCATATGTGCCAAATGAAAAAAGATCTAAAATGGAGAACGAGGCTATTAAATGTATTTTTATTGGCTATAATGTTGGCATAAAAGGATACAAGCTTTGGAATCCTAATACTGAGAAGGTTTTGTACAACATAAGTGTTATTTTTCATGAGTTGAAGCCTTCTACTTTGGATATGTAGTCAAAGACAAAATCGAAAAACAAAGAGGATGTAGTTGAAATTCCTCCCACACTAGATAAAGAGGAATTCAAAATTCAAAACATACCTAAATCTAAGGATATCTCAAGCAGCTTTGAAATTTCTGAGCAAGATGATGAACAATGTCCTTGACCTCAACCTGTGAGGAGGTCTACACGTGAAAGGCAACGACCGGATATGTATGGATTCTCTATGTTGGATTCTAGTTGTGCCTATTCTTTGATTACTAACACTGACGAGCCTAGGACTATAAAAGAGGCAACTAAAATATCTGATTCATATTCTTGTTTGGAAGCCATGTAAGAAGAAATGGCATCATTAAGGCAAAATGATACATGGGATCTGGTTCCATTGCCCGAAGGTAGAAAGCCTGTGGGTTGCAAATGGGTATTTAAAAAGAAAATTGGTTTGGATGGTTGTGTTGAAAAGTATAAAGCGAGGTTGGTTGCAAAGGGATATTCCTAGGTAGAGGGAATTGATTATGGGGAAATGTTTTCTCTGGTAGCAAAGCTAACATCTATCAGATTTCTTTTATCACTTGCAACAACATATGACTAGGAGATTGAGCAGATGGATGTGAAGACATTTATTCATGGTGATCTTGAAGAAGAAATTTATATGTCCCAACCAGAGCACTTTGTGAAAAAAGGTAAAGAAAACTTAGTTTGCAAGTTGAAAAAATCCCTGTATGGGTTCAAACAATCTCCTAGAATGTGGTACCAAAAATTTGACACTTTCATTTTGCCATTGGGATTTGTAAGATTAAAATCTGATCATTGTGTGTATTACAAAGTTGAGAATGATCATATTTTAATTATTACCCTGTATGTGGATGATATGTTATTCATTGGGAATAGTAAGTTTATGATTTTTGATCTAAAATCTCAGTTGTCTGCAAAATTTGAACTAAAAGATTTGGGTGCAGCAAGGTATATTCTGGGGATGGAAATAACCAGGGACAAAAAGAGTAGAAAAATTTGGCTCAGCCAGAGTAAGTATATTAACACCATTCCGGAGAGGTTTGGCATGATTGATTGCAAGCAGCTAAATTGTTCCAGTTTTACAGGGAATGAAGCTATATGTTGAAGATTGTCCAAAATCTCCTACTGAGATGGAGGACATGACTAGGGTGCCTTATGCAAGTGCAATTGGTAGTTTAATGTATGAAATGGTTTGTAAAAGGCCAGACATTGCCCAAGCAGTGGGAGTACTTAGCTGATTTATGGCGAATTCAGGAAGGCCACACTGGGATGCTATGAAAAGAGTGTTTAGATATCTGGAGGGCACTTTGATTATGATTTGTGTTACCATGGAAATTTGGTTGGATCATAGAGGACTCTCAACATTCATGGGTATGTGGATTCTAACTGGGCAGGGGACATTAACAGTAGAAGATCCACCTATGGATATATTTTCATGGTGAATGGTGGTGCAGTTAGTTGGATGAACAAGCAGCTGGCTATAGTCACTTTGTCCACTATAGAGGCATAATAGATGGCAGCTACACATGCTTGTAAAAAAGCAAAATGGTAAAAACGTTTGTCTTCTAACATTGGGTTTGATGCAGGGCATATTAACATTTACTGTGAGAGTCAGAGTGTTATTTGTCTAGTGAAAAATCCTACTTTCCATGCCATGATGAAACATATTGATGTGTAGTATCACTTCATACAAGATATGGTGGAGGATGGAAAGGTCTGTTTAGAAAACGTGGATACTCTAGAAAATGTTGCAGATGCATTGACAAAACCAGTGAGCACAGACAAGTACAGGTGGTGTGCAATTTTGATGGGCCTTGGTGCCCATGAATCTCAGTAGTTTCTGAATTCTCTAGAGGTGTTTGTAAGATCTTCGTCACGTGGGAGATTGTTGGAAAATGTGTCTCAAACTTACTAACATGAAACTCTTGAAAGAGAAAAATCGGTGAGACTTTTGGAATGTCTTATCGACAAGCAGCTTCGTTCTAAAGGTTTGAAATGATCATGTCAGTGTGAATAATGATTGGTCTTTCCAACAGGATCCATCGGTATGACCTAAATGATTGGTGCAAGCTCTTTATCTCTCGGTGAAGGTAGAAGTCTGGTCGATGGGGTATGGTCGGCATGAGTCTTGCCGATGGTTCTTAATCGGTGTGAAATATGATATTGGCCCAGCTTTAAGATCTCTATCTGATGGTTGAAGTCTGGCCTATGGACTGGGATCAGAGTAATTCTTGCAGATGGATGGAATAAGAGTAACTTGGGTATTCAACCTAGCTTTGGATTATCATCCCGATTGTATTGGTCTACCCTATGGAATCAATCGGGGTAAGTCTCCCCGAGGAGATCAACAAGTAGGAACTTCATTGGTATGACAAGAACTATCAGAGGAACTTTGGAGACTTCCTTCGAGGTAGGATCTCAATCCATGGTCTTTTGGTCGGTGATACTTCACCATGTCAGATCGATAGAGCGATAGAAGACTGTTTAGTGTGTGATTGCCAAATGAGAAGTTTGGCATCAGTGAGACACAGACTAGTGTCTCACTGATACACAATACAATTGAAGAATTTTGACCGAATGACTATCCTATGTGGTTTGCTTTGAACTAATGAGAGAAGTAGAATGTAAACCGTTTGCAGTTGGACTATTGAGACTATTCACTTGTGGGAAGACCAATAGACCATTTGTGAACTGTGAACAAAATGAAACTCTCTGTAATGGTTGAAGGTTGAACAGTTTGAATAGTTTGAGTAGTTAGTGTTTTGAACTGTATGTTGTATGAGCATTGAAATAGTAAGACATAACGAAGTGTGATCAAAATTTTTTTTGTATAAGGTTGTTTAGGGAAATGTTGTTCTTGTAAAATTGACATCTGAAAGTGAAGTTTGATCTCTATATGTAGTTTGTTTACTATAATACAAAGAGGCTTTACTTGGTGTGGTGGGTTTTTCTCGCATAAGGGTTTTCCCACATGAATCTGGTGTCCAATTGTGTATGTGTTTATTTCTCTATTATGTTATCCCTTTCATGTGCATCATAATGAACTATAATTGCAAAATTTAAACACATATCTACATTCTTCTCTGAGTTTTGACATTAGGAGAGTTTACTCTGCACCTTAAACTTTCCTAAAAGTTGATATCCGGACCACAAAGATGGTCAAAGGAAGAGGCATGTGCGAGTATCTTTCACAAGAACTCGGACCTGAGACAAGAGTTGAGGAGGCCGATCAAGTCTTCTCAAACCAATTTGAGTCAGACGAGTCCTAGGTGGTTGATCAAATAAGATCCATGTAGACCAAATGATACCCACCCAATGTCTTGACATAAAAGAGAAGGTACTATAGGCTCCAAGGTTTTGGGTATATACTTATTAAAGGCCTTTTATTTAAAATGAATTACAAAGGAGTTCTCCACTACGTGGATAGAGTATAATTTGAGAGAATTTTGGGTGAATCCCAAAATAGCCCAAAAGGTGAGAACTTCTTTGCCAAAACCACTACTTTAACAAATCATGTGGGTAGGATATTACTGGACCACCTTATTTTTCGAAGCTCATAATCTAGTGAGTAAGTGCTCTTAGTGCCAGTTTTACGTCGACAAGCGAAAAAACTTTGTCATGCCTTTAAACTCGATCATGGTAGAGGAACCCTTCACACAATGGGGTTGGGTTTCATCAAGATGATCAATCCTATCTCCATCTCAAGACATAAGTGGATCTTAGCGGCCACTAACTATTTTACAATATGGATGGAGGTAACTCTTCTTAAGAATTCCACTAAAGTTGAGATCATTAAATTCCTAGAAGAGATAGTGATGAGGTTTGGATCCCCTAAGACCATCATATCAGACAATGCGTGAGCCTTTGTGGGATCCAGCATGTCTAATTTTTCTCTCAAGCACATAGTTTATCTAAAGACTTCATCAAACTATTACCTATAGGGGAATGGACTGGTAGATTCTATGAACAAAAACCTGATCAGGTTGATCAAGCGCATCGGGTTGGAGCACCAAAAGGAATGGCACAAGCACCTAGGGGCAGATTTATGGGTAGACTACATCACCCCAAAGGAAATCCTAAAGGATTCTCCCTACGAGTTGGTATATTGGAAGGAGGTGGTCCTACCCATTTCAATGGAGATTTCGGTGCTACAATTGTTAAAATATTTGGAGGTCAAAAAGAGTGGAGGAATGGGAGTAAGGCTAGTTGAGTTGCTAATCCTTCAAGAGGAAAGAGAGAAGGCATTCAACACCATGACAAAGCACCAACAAGTAGTCAAGCGGTGGTTTGACAAAAAATCCTCCAACCCAGGATTTAGGGAGGGGAGCCTAGTCCTAAAATTTGACGAATGGGCTACAAAACTAGACCAACACACCAAATTTGATTCCTTATGGAAGGTTCCCTTCCATATTTTGAAATGTAAGGCTATCAATGCATATGAGCTCAAAGATTTAAATGGGAATGTCCTGGGAACAATAGTAAATGGTATTCACTTGAAACTATTTAATTAGAGACTCGTAGTTCTTAAAACAATTACACTTTATTTACCATATGTATAATTTTTTTGTAAATACATTTTCATGAATAAGATAGTAGCTAAAACAAAAAAAACTATATTATATTTATGAGACAAAAATTTACATATAGTTTAAGGGTACTGAGGCCTATATTTTTTGGGAGCTTATGAGCTTAGAGCAAAAGTACATGAAATATTTTTACCAAAAACAACCAAAATTGGTATGCCAAGATACTAGAGGTGGTGGAACAAGGTAGCATATATTTTTAAACCCCCAGTCTGCAATGATAAAAACACAGTGATATATTCAAGGTTTCGAGAGTTACAGTAGCAGGATTTTTCATCATACGACTCCACAAATATTGACTAGGGTCGATCGTCAAAATTCACCACCACTCCATCGGGGTTGTACACCAACTTCTCAAAAATATTGATCCATTCTACACCATAAACCGGCTCAATTTTGTTCACACGAAGGAGAAAGGAGTTGGCAAGCCTTGTCGGCTGGTGGGGCCACTCTAGGGTCATCGTTCAAAAGCTAGAAAGTAAGGGAAGCCACGAAACCATCTCAACATTGTCCATATGTTGATGGATGTCCATGGTAGAGGGTATTCCAAGGCCTAGTATGACAACAACAATGACTTCATCAAGTCCAACCAGATATTCTCTACAAAACATGCTCCTACAGAGCTGCACTATCCATGGCTTTGCAATGTTCAAGTCCATGAGGTAAGCAACAAAGTGAGAGATAACATTTGTATCAGCTCGATAGTGGTTTTCGTTTGTGATGAATTCTCTCTCCAATACCCACTTGAATGTAGTGATGGTCAAGTCACACTTCATCCTCAATAGACTCTTAATTCTGTCATTAGTGATCTCCCCCATGAAAGACATCTATTTCTTCCAACTCATGAGCCTGATTGGAGTGCCCATGCTTTGTGGAATATATAATAAGAAAATTTAGACTCATTGAATAATTTCATGAAAGTAACACTTTATTTATAGAAAAAGTGAGGTTGTAAGTCTCTAAACGAATTTTTTTCCCTATTAGAACAAAAATAGGAAATGCAAGTTGATGGCATGAACTAAAGGCAACCTGTACATATGGGATTTCACAAGGCTTTGAAATTTTAATGTAAGTGTTGGTATTAATAACTAGATATATAGGTTATTGCCATGTGTTCATCACCTTTGTGATCATCATCTAGCTTCATCATTTGAAAAGACCGTCTTTAAAGGCCACTTGCTTAATTAATGCAGACTTCATTTCTAATTATGTCTCCCATTTCTCAAGGTTGTCCTTTTTTAAAAACCATGTAAGGAATATACTTAATTCCCTTCCCAAAGCGAAGGTCACATTTACCAATAATTTAGGCATTTATTTTGCATGTATCACCTTTTTTTGGCAACACTCAAGAGGCTAACATTAACGGCCATGCATTTATTCTATAATGCATGGGTAAATTGATAACCAAAGAAAAAAAATTCTAAGTGTTAGCCCTTGGCAGAAGTAAAATTATCTAAGTTTAGAAGTGAGTTTTGAAGAAATATTTTGAAGGATACAATAATGGTTACTGACACATCATCCTCCAATAGGGGTATTGATATTCCCTTCTCTCGGCTAGGATATGCCGACATATTTAGAGATATCTCCTTCGTTAACACACAAATGCTAGAGGAACAAAGCTTTCCTCATACCAGAAGCATAGCACCTAGAACCCACATCAAACCAAAAGAGATCAAGGATTTCACAAATAATATCTTCAACCCAAAGTTCTATACCAACCCCAAGAGTTTGTGAGAAGGATCCTTCCAATGGAAGTTCATTAGGTGGCAAGCATGAAATGTTGACAGTCTTGGGGTAAGACTATGGAGTTGTGGTTTACCACAATGCATGCTACCTTTCACGCATTTGTGCTTGGAGCTAGTTGATATCAAGATCATCAAGGGTTGAGAGCTTAAAATCTCCATCAACACCACAACCATTAGGGATATTTTATGTATCCCTACTAACATGGAGGCATAATTTTTCTCATGAGAGGAAATGAAAAAAATTTGGAGATCAAGGGGAGATAAGTTAGCATTCTACAAGGATGAAACAAGTCGAGGACTTGATAGTGAAGAGCCCAAATTCCCTTTGGCATTTAGTCTATTTAATTAAGACTTGAAGGATGTGTTTTCAATGCTGGCTTTCATATATGGCTTGGACTGTGATGATGACCTCCACACATATCAAATGGGAATGGCCTTTAAGCTTAAGAAAGAAAAGGGATGACATTGGTATGACTTTGCCAAAATTATACATATGGGGTGGTTGATCAATTAAAGGAGTATCACCATTCTTTTAAGTTTAGGTATTCTTCATTCTTGGTACATTTAATTTTTCACTGGAACCTTAAGTTCTTTAGGAGTTTGGGATTACCACTCAGCATGGATACTGGATCAAGATTGTTCAAACCAGTTTTGGTATGGACCCATGTACTTTCAAGCACATATGATTATTATACATTTATTAAATATTTTCTAAACCTAGTTCTTCAATATTTATCCTAATAGCCTCTATGAAGGTTTCTTCTCGAGGATCTAGAGTGGATGAGGACACATGCGACCCCACTGAACTAGTTCATGGGCTTTGATTTTAATTTCATCAGATGCCATGGGTTTACAAGTGAGACTTTTTGACTACCAAGATTTATAATCACAAGGACACTTTCCCTGGAAATATATCAGCAATTATCAATTACAGATTATGACTACGGTTCCAAGAAGAAGAATAAGAAGAAGATCCTTTATGAAATCCATCTCACTAATGCTAAGAGCAAAGTGATGCTCATGAAGAGAGATGAGTAGCATGTATTGACTAGAAAATTTTCCTATCTCGAACTCAAGCTTATTTGTGACAAATGGAAGTATAATCTGGAAGGTCACATGTATTTTCAACATGAGCCACAAACATATTGGGAGGAAAGAAAAAATCCAGTGGAGGGAAATGAAGGTGCCTATGTTAACTTGGATGCTATAACATTTGTGTGGTCTCCATGGCTCACTTTCTATCAAATCATGACATATTTCAACCAAGGAATTCTAATGGATAAGTCCTTCAAACAAAAACTAAGGAAGGAGTGGTCTAAAAGGAAAGCGAATGACTTCTAGAGATATCGGTAGGAGATCAGGGAAAGAGGCCCCTTATGTGGATCCATTCCCAAAGATCAATTTGAAGTTTATGATAGAGAGGTTGGGTCTGATTCAGATCAAGATTTTGATTAGGACCTCGAACAAGAAGGTGTCCAAGGTTCCAACTTGTTGCCTCAGGTGATCAATACTAGAAAGGGGAAAGAAAAATAAGTATCGTGAAAAAAGGAGCTATAAGTCTCCTCTTCTACCAACATTCTGATAAAAGAAAAATGGACATGGCGATCTATAAGAAAGTCTTTGGTAGTTCAAGGAACCCAAGGTTCATTGGGGTCAGTCGTTAAAGGGTCTAGAGCAATCAATGCACCCTTTGTAAAGAGAAGGAGAATCCAAGACTTGGGCGGAAAAGGATTCTTGGACAAGGAAGGTGAAGAGGTGGATTTCGCTCTACAACTATCTTCAGCCCTTGCAGTCCAGGTAAGTTTTGCACCTTCTATTCTTTCTTGCACTGCTTCATTAGTATCTACAAACCCCTCATCCACAGAGCATAATTCTCCATCAGTCGATTCTGACCCGCTTATCCTTGACACACCCCCTACCATGTTTACTGACGAGCCTTATATAGAAGCCCCACATGCCAAACATGAGTCTTCTTCCATAGATACAGTTGACATTTTAATCACTTTATTTGAGGCCCAGGTTTCATTTTCGAAGCCACCTATATTATAGGTTTCATCACCATTGCCTTCTTCTAGGCCTATGCCTCTATTTTCAACCATTGCAACCCTTACCCCAATGATAAATCATCATTCCACACCAATTTGTGAGGCATCTTGCCCTTCCCATTAAAAGATTTCCCCTTTTCCTCTCCCCAAACCCAAGCATCCGAAAGCACACCTCACGCCACCCTTTATGGCCTCCCTATTGGTGTCCCCATTGTTGTGCAAAGTATTGAATCCCTGCAGGTTCTATAGACTCAAATTGAATTAACTAGATAGGATCAGAAGGAGAGGAAACAAAAGCAATTGGAAAAGGCTACGACAACTCTGGCTACCTCAAAGTTGGAGACATGTTTTGATGAAGAGTAGAGATCCTTGGTGATTTTCGCTATGAATCCATTAGTCTCCATGCCAGAGGGGGAGATGTAGTATGAAGGCTATGAGATCTAGACCATAGGTCTGAACCTAAGTGATGTGCTCCCCCATGACAAGATAGGCCTGGACACAGGCACACAGAAGGTGGTGTACACCAATTACACAAAGCTGGAAATTTTTTTGAAGAAGTGGGAGGCGGAGTTGATTAATGTAAAAGCCACAATTGATAGGCACCAAATGGAGATAAAAGAAAAGGATGTGGAGATTGCTTGCCTCAGGAAGACACAAGATATGCAAGGAGAATCAACCATATCACTTTAGCCCACTCAAACTAAAAAGGATTAGCTTTTAGCTGAGGTGGAAAAGATGGCACACGAGGTTGAGACCAAGTGGAAAGTAACAAAATATTTAAAGGCCCAAATGCAAAAGGTTGTAGAGGAAGGGCAACGGAAGCAAAAGGAGTTCATTGACATTTTGAGCTAGCAAAACAACATATGTGCAAAATTGTAGAGTGATCCATAGGAAATGTAGTAGAAATGGTCATGGTTTGAAGCAATAGACCAGATTAAGGAGTTAAGCATTTAATTAAAAAATGAAAATAATGAGATGCAAGGCGAGCTGGCTAGTGCCCAGTCTCGGGCAATAGAGGAGCTTCAATGGGCTCAAACAAAGTTCGCTCAATTGAAGGAGGAAACAAAGGCTAAGGAGTCTCAATTCCAATATGAATTAACTATTGCAAGACAATCTGAACTCCTCCCATTGGTACAAAGGTTGTTATTTTCCCATTGGGAAAAGATTAAGGTTGCAACAATGACCCTAAAACCAACTCTAATATTTATAGCTTATGCATAAGAGTTAATCATAAAGGTTGGACCAAAAGTCAAACAAATATTGAATACAATCGCCACCTATACTGTCGATTCGGGTAATTTAATAATCAAGTTGTATAAAGCAACTGAGGAGGCTTTGGTGAGCATTGGGATTATAGACTGAAGAGTAATTGCCACGAAGGAAAATGAGTTCATCATGTGCAACCAGGCTACTCAGAGGAGTAAGAACTATCAGTTGGCACTAACCATGAAGGTCAAAAAAATAAGAGAGGATTTTAGAGCTTTTGTTTAATTGGGTTTTCCCTCTCCATTTTTGCCTGATGGAGTAGTACTCATTGAAGAACAACTCAGATAGGATTTTGAGGGAAAGCAACAGGACCAATCGAAACTCCAAAATTGAGCTCACCACCTACAATTGAAGAGATTAAAGATGTACTTATCCACTTGGCTTGAATCTATTCCCTCATCAGAGCAATACAAGAAAAGTGGTGAGCAGTCTCCTTCAAGGAGATAATTGACCTCAATCAAGCTTCTCAGATCCTACACATGCTAGTTTTTTCTTCTAACACGGACTAGGAGTATCTACATTCTGCATTCCTCAAACTCTAAGGGATCACAAATTTATTTTATCTTTTATGTTGTTTTATTTCTTTAGGTTCAAGCCTTCACAGGCAAAAGCCCCCTATGAGTCACCAGAAACTGTGGATATTTTTTCTCTTTTAAGTATGTTTGTTTCCTTCGCTTTATTCTTTCAGCCCTAAGGCCTTTTCAACTTTTGTTTTCACCTCACCACATGTTGTTGAACAAGACAAATGAGAGGGGGGGTGAATCATTTATAGAAAATTTAAACTTCATAACATTCACTGGAAATTAGATCAATCACAATTCTTAACTCTGCTAAAATGATTAAACATAAGTGCAAGTGCAGAAACTGAAAAACCATCACGCAAACATAGTAACACCAGATTTACATGGAAAACCCAATGAAGGAAAAACAATGGTGAGTATTGACTCACTATATAGATTATCAAAATCATTACAAAGGCTCAATGCCTTAGAAAAGGGTTCACTACCATAGAAAAAGGCTCACTACCAAACAAGTACTCACTATCCAACAAGGTTAACCACCCGGAGGGCTCACTGCCACATAGATCAAATAAGATAGAAGAGATATGTTATAGAGAGAATAAAATATCAATGTAACAAAGAAATCCACCACAATTTTCTCAACCACTTGCAGACATGCTTGAATGATACAGTCCACCTTCAGCTCACAACATCCAAAAACTCAAAATTTAGGCTCCACACTAATCTACCACTCACATCACATACACTCACTTATTTGCATTTGATTCACATCTATTTTCTCTATTTATTTGCACTTATCTCTTTTTTCTCCTTTCACCACTAACTCCTATATTTATACCATCTTCAACATTCAAACATATCCAAAGTCAGCCATCCATCATTACATTCAAATTAGGTCAGTGCCAAAACATCCTAGGCTAGAATTAGAATGATTTCAATGCAAACACACACTTTATGAGGACCCAAATAGGGCCCAACACACTTCATCAATTTTGAAGGTAGTGTTTCACACAAGCTTGGTCAAACCAGTGTAAAACACATAGAAAAATAAAGCGCAATCCTTATAGATACCAAAATTATATTCAACATCATCATAAAAACTTAATTATAGAACTTCAAGTCTTAATACTTAACCAAAGAAAACATTTCTCCTAGACCTCAACTAGAAGCATAAAAAACCACAAATCACAACTGGTGAACATAACTTGCACTGTACAATGAATCATAAGCCAAAAATTTGGATATTGTAGCTTCCAATAACCATGATCAACATATCAAAGCCACACGCAAATAGAAGAAAATTCTAGAGCAACCACTAAACACCTGCAATATTCCTTGAATATAATTTTCTCAATATCCTCATCATATACAACCAATAACCTATATTGATGACATTAATGACAACATAAATCAATTGACATCAATGATAACACCTTGCAACAACTTCTTCATACTTGCAACAATGTTCCCATTTTTCATTGATGGCAACACATAATGTGAAAACCCATCAAAGACAACATACTAGCTCTGAACATTCTTCTCTTGATTTATCTTTCTATTTCTCCCCCTTAGTAGATAATATTTTTCACATGATAATCATCATATCTCTCTCTCTCTCTTTCTCTTTTCACATCTCTCTCATATCCCCCTTTGACATCAATGGCAAAGGAAAAACATGTTTTTGCATTGATTTCCCCTTTAACATTAAAAATAGAATACTCATACAATGACAACACATAACACTATCTACTCCCCCTAAGAGGTAGCCACCAAAACATCAGTCTAGAAAAAAGATAGATCCATAGATCCACCAAACTGATGTATCTCCATATGCATATAGTTCAAGAAATGAGGGGCAATAACCCCTAAATTTTCTCGGAGATACTCAAAAGTAACTTTTAAGAAGATCCTTCATGAATATATCAACAATCTAATCCTTTGTAGAGACATAGTTAAGCTTTACTTTATTCTCCACAACCTTCTCTCTCAAGAAATGATACTTGATAGATATATGCTTTGTCCTCGAGTGCATCACTGGATTTTTTGAAATTTTAATTGCACTTGTGTTATCACAGAAGATAGAAATAGGATCATCATACATCACTGTGATATCTTTCAATGTTTGTTTCATCCATAGAACTTAAGTACAACAAGATGTAACAGTAATATACCCAGCTTCAATAGTAGATAGGGAAACTGAAAATTTCTTTTTACTCAACCATGTTGCCAATCTACAACCAAAAAAGAATGCACCACCACTTGTACTTTTTTTTAGTCTACACATCTAGCTCAATCTATATCTATATAAGTACTTAGTGTAAAGTTAGTATCTCTAGGATACCACAATATATAATCTAGAGTGTCATTGAAATATCTGAATATTCTTTTAATAGTAGCAACATGTGTTTCCTTAGGATCTTCTTGAAATCTAGCCACAAGACAAACAACATGCATAATATTTGATCTAGTAGCAGTCAAATACAACAGTCCACCAATCATAGATATATACTTTCTCTAATCAGCCTTAGGTGAATCATCAACTTTACCTAATTTGCAACCAGTCACCATAGGAGTGCATACCGATTTTGAACCATCCATCCCAAACTTCTTCAACATCTCTCTCACATACTTAAACTGTGAAATAAAAATTCATTTCTTTGTTTGATTAATTTGCAGCCCAAGAAATAAATTCATCTCTCCAAACATAGACATTTCAAATTCTTTTTGCATCTGTTTTGCAAACATTTTACACATAGTTTCATTTCCTTTAAAAATAATGTCATCAACATAGACAACCACAATCAAGATTTTTTCATTTTCAACTTTAAAGTATAGGTTACTATTTGTCATACCTTTGTTGAAACCTTATTGAATCAAGTACCTGTCTAACCTTGCATACCAAGCTCTAGGATCTTGCTTCAATCCATATAAAGCTTTCTTCAATTTGCAAACCATATCTGGTTGATCTGACAACTGAAATCTTTCTAGTTGTTCCATGTAGACCTCTTCTTCTAGCTCACCATTCAAAAATTCTGACTTGACATCCATTTGATAGACCTTGAAATTTTTATGAGAAGAAAATGCTAAGAACATCCTAAGAGCTTCCATTCTTGCCACCAGAGAAAAATCCTCCTAAAAATCTATGCCTTCTACTTGTGAGTAACCTTTACACACAAGCCTTGTTTTTTTTCTGACCACTTTTCCATTCTCATTCAACTTATTTTGAATACCCACTTTGATCCAATAATGTTTTTGTTTGCCAATCTTGGGACCAATTCCCAAGTTTTATTCTTCTTAATCTACATAAGTTCTTCCTTCATAGATTCCATCCAATTCTCATATTTACATGCTTCACTTACAGTCTTTGGTTCAATGTTAAAAAGTAAACACATATTTACTTCACCAGAAACAACTCTGCTTCTTGTCAATACTCCTCTTGTCTTGTCTCCAATGATCTGATTTTCTGAATGATTCTTCCACACATATCTAGGTGTCTTAGGGAACACCACCAAAGCTTCTTATTCTTTTTCTTCTTCTTCATTTTGCTTCTCTTGCTCATCCTTTTCTTGTTCTTCCATAATTTCTTCAATTCTAACACAATCAGGTTCATCAGATACATATCCATCAATTTCATTTGAATTCTTCATTGCTTCATCAACCTTGACATCTGTGCTTTCTACAATATTCCTCAATATTTTATTGAAACATCTATAAAACTTGCCTCTAGTAGAATATCCAAGAAAAATGACTTCATCACTTTTTGCATCAAACTTTCCTAAATTTTCTTCATCCCTTCTAATATAACATTTGCTTCCAAATACCTTGAAAAACTTAATAGTACTAGAATTCTTCCACACCATAGCTCATAGGGGGTCTTTGTATTGTTTGCTCTTGCTTGAATTTGATTGAACACATAAACAACAATGTGAATAGATTCTCTCTAGTAAAATTCCAATAGACCTACCTCAGTAATCATTGATCTAGCAGCCTCTTGAATTATTTTGTTCTTCCTTTCAACAACTCCAGTCTATTGAGGAGTTCTCGGAGCAAATAATTGTCTTTTAATTCCACGCACTTCAAAAAACATATTAACTCATGGGAAGTGAATTCATCACCTTTGTCAGACCTTAAGCATTTTATCCTCAAATTTACTTCATTTTCAACCATAGCTTTGAATGTATTGAATCTATGTAATGCATATGATTTCTCTCTAAGAAATGTAACCCATGTATATCTAAGATAATCATCAATCAAAATCATAAAGTATTTTTCACCTTGTAGACTTCTCACTCTTGTAGGACCATAGAGATCTGTATGAATTAAATCTAATAGTCCAATGGTGGGTTGTTCCTTTGATCTGTAATGATTTTTTGCTTGCTTCCCAAATTGATAATTCTTGGTAAATCTCTCACGGCCTGAACTGCACTAATCCTCGCCAAGTTATCAAAATTTATATGTCACATTTTTTGATTCCATAACCAATTGTCATTAATCTAAGTCATAAAGCATCTTTCGTCATCACCCTTAAGTTGATAGATATTTCCTTCATATTTATTTCCTATAGCAATCACTATTTTGTATCCTTTTCAAATCTCACATCTTTCATCCTCAAATACAATATTATATCCTTTACTGCACATCTGTCCAACACTCAAAATATAATGCCTTAAACCCTTAACATAATATAAATCATCGGTATTATGCTTTCCATCAAAACTTACTGAGCCTATCCCACAAATCTTAGCCCTACTATCATCTCCAAACATAAATAAGTCTCTAGGATCATATTTTTCAAGTTTAACAAACTTACTCTTATCACCAGTCATTTGATGTGAACAACTACTGTCAACAACCCAATAGTTCTTTTGTTTAGTATGTAGGGAAGAGATTACAATACCTTCATTTTTCTGCTTCTCTAAAAGGCATTCCTTCACCTATTTTTTAGAATTAGAAAAAGTAGGTTCATCTTTTATAGCCAAGAAAAAGTATTCATTATCATCAATATCTCCATAATTAGATTCCTCATCAGATATACTAGCATCCTCATTCACATAATAATCTCTATTGATCTTCTTACCTTTCTTTTCTTTCTCATATCTTTGTTTATTCCTCTTAGCTCTTTCTGGAAACCTTGCAACATAATGACCTATTCCTCCATAACTAAAGAATTTAAAGGGTAACTTACCTTCATATTTTTCAGAGCCTTTCTTCATCTTTCTCACAAAGTTAGCTTATAATTCATCAATGTTTTCTTCATCGAGATCTTCAGCTTTTGTAGCCTTAAAAGCAGTTTCTGATTTGGATCCATTTCTCAAATTCGACTTTCTCATCTCATAAAATAGAGTTCCTAACAATTGATCTTTAGTGTAAGTCTTGTAATCTATATGTTCTTCAATAACACATAGCTATTCATTGTAAGCATCAAGGAGAGTTCTAAGAATCTTTTTTACAATTTTGGATTTATCTATTGTAGCACCAAGTCCTCACATTCCAGCTACTACGTTATCCAATCTTTGTACATAAGCTTTGACATTATCGTATTTTGGTCTAGTACAAACCATAGCATACAAAAAACATCCACCTGCACTCTGATAAGGAAATCTATTCATGTCTTCTATCTCTTATGGAGATGTTGGACAATCTAAAATAGATAACTTTGTTCCAACAGAAAGGGGAACACACAATGGTCTACAATCCTGCATGTTAAATCTCTGTAAAATTAAATTGAAATAATTACTTTGGCCAAGCCATAGCTTTTTGCTGACTCTATCTCATTTAATTTCCATCCCAAGAATATGCATAGCTGCACCAAGGTCTTTCATTTCAAATTTAGCAGCAAATTGAGATTTCAGTTTTGAAATCATACCTTTCCCTTTGTCAATAAATATCATATCATCAACATATAATGCAATAAATAAGAAATGATCACCATCAGTTTTATAATAAACACAATGATCTGATTTAGAATGCTCAAATCCCAAACTCAACACATATGTATGAAATTTCTAGTAACACATCCTAGGACTTTGTTCTAAGCCATACAAAGATTTCTTCAATTTGCAAACCAACTTACTTTTACCTTTCACCATGTTGTGCTTTGGTTGTGTCATATAAATATCCTCTTCCAAGTCAACATGAAGGAAAGAAGTTTTCACATCCATTTTCTCAACCTCTAAATCATAAGCAACAACAATAGAAAGTAAAAATCTAATGGATATCATTTTTGCAACAGGAGAGAATATCTCACCATAATCAACACCCTCAACATGAGAGTAACTTTTCATAACCAACCTTGCTTTGTACTTATCAATACCTCCATCTGAACCAATCTTTTTCTTAAACACCCATTTGCAACCAATAGGTTTCCATCCTTCAAGTAATGGTACAAGATCTCATGTATCTGTCTTGTTTGTTTTGAGAAGTTTGCAAGTTCTTGACGTTTGTTTCATCTAATGTTTGAGACAATGTTTTTGAAATACAATTGATAAAACAGAACAAACAAAGTGCATGACTTGATCATAATTGTTTGATTACAATAGGCCAAAATCAACCTAATTTACATTGGTAATAACACTTCAAGCAGTTTTATCCCTAAGGTCAAAGCTAGTGGTAATATTTTCATGCACACAACTTGGAAGCTCCTTCAACTCAAGGGTAGGGACACCCAAATGGATGTATAAACTTAATTATTTGCGAGTGAATAGATAGGGGCCTCCTAGCATGGAAGAATAACCCAAATCACCCTTTCCCTAGAAATCTACAAGTATCTTATGCTAAGTTGGGGATTTTTGTCTCAACTCAAAGGAGTTCATATGGTGAGTAAAAAGCTTCAGGGTATGGTGTGCATCCCTTGCATTGAAAATATCACCAATACATGATCAATCCATAAGGTGGGAAACTACTATAATATTTTTATTCACTATTCAGGGAACTCATGCCTTGCTAGCATCTAGCAAGCCACTTAATATTTGGTGTGGAGCCTAACCAGTCTCCAAGTGGGAGATTATTGAAATGTGGTGACTAATCATGCAAATACTATACACTCTTTACGTATCCTTATCGGGGTTCACGGGCGTAGCCCCTGATTTTTTTTACCCTTTTGCATGTCAAGGGGTCGGTAGTTAATTTTTTGTTAACCAACATATGAAAAATGACTTTAAAAAACCCTAATTCTAGAAGCTTCCAAAAAGCTTGTTATAAGTGGTTGGGATGTAAGTTGTGGTATGGTATTCGTGAGATTGTAATATGTTTGCATTGGATAATAAAATCATTGGATAACTGAGTTTATGTGGATGTGGCCCATATAGGATGGATCATGTTAAAATTTTGTGTTGATCTCTTTTGTGTTATTCTTCATTTTTATTTCTAGGTTATTTAATTTGCATATAATTGTTAATGTTTATTGCTCCAATCTTCCTGAACCCTAACACTTAAGTCTTTAACAACTCCTAATAGGGGACTATTTATACCTCACACAAATGTGGATACCTCCCCATTCTGAATGACATTGTCGGCAAGGTACTCACTAGTTAGATCCATGCTTTAGCTGAAGTCAATTTATATAGAGGCCCAAGGGAAATATCGCTCTGGCTCACCTTGAGTTCTCCAGTGTAGGATGTATCTCAAGACAAGCTTGAGATAAGGCTAATGATGTAAAAAAAGAATGCAAAGAGCCCAAAGTGTTTCTTGTCACCCAAGATCATCAAAAGATGCAACGGGAAAGGATACACACTTAGCTTGCTAGTCAAGACGAACATAGTAGACAATTAATAGCAATTTGATTTTAAGCCCAAAAATGAAGTGTTTAAAGATAACATTTCATTTTTTAAATGCACCAAGTTCAAATATTTGAGACTTTAAGCAAAGAATGCCATAAATCAATTGTTTGTTATTTCAATCAGAAAAGATGAAACATTCAATTTTATGCACCAAAATGAAATGTGAAGATTGTAACCAAGTTTTAATGCACAAAACACAAATTTTCAAATTGTCTTGTTCAATTATAATGCACCTGAAACATAGATTTTTTGCACCTTAATGCTTTCTTGCGCTTCTAGGGTTTTTCACCTAAAAGGAGAAAGATGGGCCAAAATGTTAATGTTACATTCAAAGATTAGGGGTTAATAGGGGTATGGATGTGTGTGAATTGTATCTAAGTGTTGGAAACTAATTAAATAAACTATTTATTGAATGTAAACTATTGAAATGCAAGAGTGTTTGAAAACACATAGAGATATGCAAACATTAAATTAAACAACCTATGAAAGCTTATGAAACAAGCTAGAAAACTATAAAAATGGATGTATGCACCTGGAAAATGGCAGAGGTTAGAGTGAAGACTGTAGATGTCCCAAAAAAATTGCAAAATCTGAATTTCATGCCTGGTGGGACACTTGTGCCAAGCTGGGCGACCTAGTCCTTTTTCGAGGTGATTTTCAGAAAACTGTTCCAGGGCCTGTTTCAGCCAAATGGGTGTCCAAATCCACAAAAATCTCTAAAAAATGTGCATAGTGGGACTAGCTCACAACAACTAGTGGGAGTGTCCCTTTTTCCTTTTTAGAAGATTCAAAGGGGGAATCTATAGACCTCAACTTGCACTTCTCCTCCTCCAAGTGTTCGGACCAGAAACCTTGATTTCCAACCTATAGGTGTCTTTTTGTAGATTTTCTGGCCTAGATAACAAGGAGGTGTCTTCAACAAGTCTTTAATCCATTCTTCAAGCCTTCCAAACTACCTAAATCTACAAACACACCAAGAGGGAGAAGAGAATGTTGATTGTTAGGGCATGGGGGCTTGCCTTGGTCAAAACCCTTTTAGATAATTAAATAAAATGACGAAACAAGATAAGAAAGCATGAAATGTAAAATAATGGACTTATTACCTTGCCATGATGAGAGATCTTGATTTGTTGCAAAAATGGTTGTGTTTTCAGCCCCTTGAATGCTTCAGAAATGTGTCTGGTGACTTGGAATGTGGAAACCCTAGCTTGCTTGAGAAGAGTGGTGAATGAAGAGTGGAGAGTGAATGAGAGAGTTGTGAATAATGATGAATTAGGGTTTTGAGGCTTATTTATATGCAATCCACCTTAGAAAACACATGCTATTTGATACTCAAGGTCGACATGAAGGATAAATAAACTAAAACCCTAACTTTTCCTAATCAAAACCCCGAAAATAGCTCCAATGGGACTAGGTCGCCACCTTGGGTGACCTAGTCCACCTGGACAATACTAATTCACCCAAATGGGTGACCTAATCCCATAGGGGCCCTTTTTCCAGCTGGATTGTTTGGGAGTGAATATTTTAGGTTTATATGATGATTTTATTAGATATTTGATCAAATTAAGCCCTGGGATGCATCATAAAGGGTCATAGGGGGCTATTAATGATGATGAAAAGGGTGATTAAAGGTCCAAAATCCATAGGCAAAGGCCCAAATGAGTGAAAAGTGTCAAGGCTACACTTTTTGGTGACACAACCCACACTTTAGTGAGAGGGCGAACTTGCTTCAAACTCACACTAAAGTAGCCCAATGGAGATGGTGAAGAATGACAAAGATGAAGAAGGCAGTCAAGCCCCCAGGGTTCAAGATTCTAAGTCAAATCAACATCAATGCTAAAGGACACATTCAAGGGTGAATGATTTGTAGAAAAATGAGATACATGATCATGTGATGACAAGGACTAGAAGGAAAGAAGAACGAGGTGGAAAAGTTGCACTCACTCTAGGGCCATAGAACATCAGGTCATCCGTGGGGTGAGTTGTCCCAAAGAATTGGTTTAGTGAGAAAGTCATGCCAGTGTGTCGACTTCCCACTGCATAATGAGAAATTCATGCCAGTTTGTCAGTTTCCAATTATAGTTTAACCATACCAAAGTTACCTTGCTTGATAACTTTGATAAGGCACCAAAATTCTTTTGTAAATTCTTTTGAATAGTATGTGAAGATTTTGTTGAAAAGGGATTTTGCTTCATTCATGCGAGGTCTTCTTCTTAGGGAGCATTGTGCCTAATGTCTCCAAGAGAGGAAAAATTATTGTGTCAAATCATTATCCATTGGATGCCTCATTCACATCAGGCCACTTCAATTGATCGTACACTCTTGGAAGGCATCAAACCCAATGGCACCACCAAGAAGAGGACACATCACAAGGAAGGAAAAATCACACCATGAAATTTTGTGAAAAGATCTCAACTATAAATCCCCCCACTTTAAAGCGGTTGCCACACCATCTTTGTGAGAAATTTCTTTAAAGTAGCCAAGGATGGGTAGGAAGACATGAGAGCTAACTTGGAAAGCCCTATGCCAAGTCATATGTTTCCGAAGTAGGCTACTTCATGAAAAGGGAGAGTATGTCACATTCAAGTTAACTTAAGACATGTCATCCACATCCAAAGCTTGCTATTATAAGTTTATGAAAGGTTAACAACTAGTCAAAGGAGACAACGACAAGTGACATATGAGGAAAAGGCTACTGAACATATTTCCCCCACTTAGTGCAAGACAAAGGTGATCCGAGAATGGATGATAGTATGTTGTTCCTCACAAGGGATGAAAAACATGCAATAGTGAGTATGCAAGGATCCTACAACTATTACATGATAAGGAGCAATAACTAATGTTATTTATGGGGATGAGTAAACAAAGTGTCGAAAAAGTTAGCCTTGATGGTATACACTTTGTCATATATGTGAGTAATGTCATTGTAACTTGGTTGAGGTGAAATGTTATGCTTAGGTGGGGGAAAGATTAGAGGATGCTTAAGAGGTCCAATAGTAGATGGAGATCTAATGGACATTTTTGTATGCATAACCTTAGTGGGTTGGGGTTGATGTATCTGTAAGAAAGGGCAATTGAGTATCATCTTTTTACCATTACCCAAGGAAGACACATTATTATTGTGTGAAAGGAGTGCAACCATGTTGTTTTCTTGTACCATGATGCCTTCTCTAGTAGACAAGTGTTTAGGAGAGCTACAAACAAGATGTTCAAGACATTCATTATTTGGTTCTACACGATTGACTTCATCAAAAGTAATGGAATGATCGATGGTTGGATCTTGTAATACCATAATATCTTCTTTCCTAATACAAGAGATATTAGGAGAGGGGAAAAGTTGATTGTTGTGATTGTTGATGGTTGCATTCTTTTCCTCTAAGGTGTTCTTCTCTTGTGCCATAGTATTTATCCTAGGAGGAGAGATTTTTGGAAAGTGGCAAACAATAGGTTCATCACATGTCATGATTAGATTTGGTAATGTAGCTTCATCGCTCATAGGATAGGCATTAAGAGAGGGATAACTAGGAATTATATGGTTACCAATGATTGGACTGTTTTGGTCAAATAGAGTCTTCCAAATGTGAGGAATATTAGGAAGGAGAGAAATAATGCTATAACTCTCAATCATTGGATTTCCTGATACCAACATAGCCTTAGTTGATAAAGAATTATTGCAAATAGGGGAGATGTTGGGAGATGAATGAAGGCTAGGTAAGGTAGTAACCATAATTTTAGCTTCATGTATTAGAAGGTCTTTGCAAGGGGGAGGAGGAGGAAGAAAAGAAATACCATCATGATCTTCAATGGTTGTGTCTTATTTCACTAGGATACCTTTGTCACCAATGGGAGAGATATCAAGAGAAGAACAATTATGATTATCATGATTATCAATGTTTGCATCCTCTTGGGTCAAAGGCTTAGTGGATGAGTGAGGAGAGATGAAGTTGTCAAGGGATTCATCTAACATGTCCAAGTCATTGATACTAAATGGCTTAAGAAGGGTGTGAGTGGGTTCTTGTGATTTTGTTAAAGTGTTGTTTTCATTTTGTAATGAAGTTGATCTAAATGAATTAGGAACTAATGTTGAAAATGAAAATTGCAAATTCTAATACTATCCATAAGTGCCATGAATTCTATGAAATGTAATAGAATCTATGCAAATGTAAAATTCAATGTAAAGAAATAGGATGAAATGCAATTTTTAGATTTCAAAGAAGGTAAATTATTGGTTATATTATGCATTGATCTGAAACTAAAATGTTGTAATTGTAAAAGTGGAAATGTGTAATACATGAAATGGGCTAATTTAAGCTAGATATCATGAAATGCATGTTATAGAAACACAACCAATTGATACATATAGATAGTCACACAAAACATAAACTTAAAAACAAGGTTTTCAGCCTTGTAAATGGCAATTTCAGGGGTCTAAAGGGACTAGGTCGCCAATAGTGGCGACTTAGTCCTCTAGTGATATTTTTGAGAAATTACATAATATTGTGATGGATTCAAGTGGTTTTTGTATGGGGTGATGCTTACCTAACATGAAAATTCAAGATTTCATAATTTTTTAATGTTTTAAGATGCAAAAGATGCAACCTATATGCACTTTCACTAATGCAAAAGTTTAAACCCTAGAATGCAAAGTAAACAATGAAAACTGCAATGCAATGCAAATCTAGGATAATGGTGGATGCCAAATCAGAGAGGAAGGGTGTAGGAATGTTAGGTTCACCAAAATGAAACATAAGTTTTTTGCACCTTAATGCTTTCTTACGCTTCTAGGGTTTTTCACCTAAATGGAGAAAGATGGGCCAAAATGTTAATGTTACATTCAAAGATTAGGGGTTAATGGGGATATGGATGTGTGAAATGTATTTAAGTGTTGGAAACTAATGAAATAAACTATTTATTGAATGTAAACTATTGAAATGCAAGAGTGTTTGAAAACACATAGAGATATGTAAAGATTAAATTAAACAACCTATGAAAGCTTATGAAACATGATAGAAAATTGTAAAAAATAGAAGTATGCACCTGGAAAATGGCAGAGGTTGGAATGAACACTGTAGATGTCCCAAAAATTCTACAAAATACGACTTTTATGTCTGGCGGGACAATTGTGCCAAGTTGGGCGACCTAGTCCTTTTTCGGGGTGATTTCAAAAAATTGCTCTAGGACCTGTTTCAGTCAAATGGGTATCCAGATCTGTAGAAATCTTTGAAAATTATGCACAATGGGAATAGGTCACCACAACTGGTGAGAGTTTCCCTTTTTCCTTTTTAGAAGATTAGAAGGGGGAATCTACAGACCTCAACCTGCACTTCTACTCCTCCAAGTGTTTAGACCAGAAACCTTGATTTTTGGCCTATAGGTGTCTTTTTGTAGATTTTTTGCCCTAGCTAACAAGGAGGTGTCTTCAACAAGTCTTTAATCCATTCTTCAAGCTTTGCAAAATACCTAAATCTGCAAACACACCCCGAGGGAGAAGAGAATTTTGATAGTTAGGGCATGGGGGCTTGCCTTGGTCAAGCCCCTTTTAGATAATTAAATAAAATGATGAAACAAGATAAGAAAGAATGAAATCTAAAACAATGGACTTATTACCTTTCCATGATGAGAGATCTTGAGTTGCTACAACAATGGTTGTGTTTTCAGCCCCTTGAATTCTTCATAAATATGTCTTGGTGACTTAGAATGTGGAAACCCTACCTTGCTTGAGAAGAGTGGTGAATGAAGAGTGGAGTGTAAATGAGAGAGTTGTGAATAATGATGAATTAGGGTTTTGAGGCTTATTTATATGCAATCCACCTAAAACACCCATTATTTGATCCTCAAGGCCGACATGAAGGAGAAATAAACTAAAACCCTAACTTTTCTCGCTTAAAACCCCAGAAATAGCTCCAATGGTACTAGGTCACAACCTTGGGCAACCTGTCCACTTGGACAAGACTAATTCACCTAGATGGCCGACCTAGTCCCATATGGGCCCTTTTGCCAGCTGGATTTTTTCGGGAGTGAATAAATTAGGTTTATATGATGATTTTATCAGATATTTGATCAAATTAAGCCTTGGGATACATAATAAGGGGTTATAGGGGCCTATTAATGATGATGGAAAGGGTGATTAAAGGTCCAAAATCCATAGGCAAGGGCCCAAATGAGTGAAAAGTGTCAAGGCTACACTTTTTGGCGACACAACACCAAAGGAAAGTGAATTCATTTTAAGAGCACCAAATGTAAATGTTTTAAAAACTGTAAAAATATTCAAACAAAATTCTTGAAAAAATAGAAAGCCTTGGACCATTCATCAACACTGTAAGAAAAATGATTTGTTGTTCACACAAAAATACACCATGACCATGTAATAGCTGCACCAACAATGTTAAACAATCTCACAAAACACAACAAACAACTAGAAGCTAGGGTTAGCTATACTGTAAATCAATTTTTTTTGCAAAACTGATAGAGATCTAGAAAATAAAGCAATAGAAAACTTGTTACCTGCAATCACAACCCTATTTTTAGTGCATTTGCGGCTTTTCTAGATGATAGCGATAGGATTTTAGGTCAGTAGTGGTTCTGTTTAGGATGAAAGTGGCTCTGTAATGTTAGTTTAAATACCTATACTCAAAAACCTACAAGACAAAAAAGACAATAGCGGCCTTTCTCGACAATAGCGACCAAATTTAGGTCGATAGTGACGAAAATGTTCAGATTTTAATACAAAAATCTTTCAGTTAGAAAAAGAGATTCCTAAAAATGACATCCACAACTGAGAACCTACAACTACTCACCAAACTCAACGAAAATATTAAAGTTAAGGACCTAGGTACCACCAAGTGTGCCAAAATGTACAAGGGGGAATTGGAAAGATGAAAATACAACAATGAAATCAAAACAAGATAAATCCCAACCTACTCATGAAATGTGATTGTAAAGCAATGAATTCAACAAGCAATGATAGCATAAATGAGAACATAAACGAGTTCAAAGATTAGAATTTTACCGTCCCATGTTGCAGTGTATTCGTATTGGTAACAAATGTTGGCTTGCTAGATTAAAATGAAGCCTCCATTGTAAAAGCTTCAAAACTGGTAATAGTGATGATCTTGAATGCAAGAATGTGCTCGATAATCAATTTGACATGACCTCTTCACAAATTCTCTAGATTATTCGATCATTTTTTAGAAAGAAGAAGGTTGTTTTATAGATTTTTAGGTTTCAGATGAACGATCGAGATGAAACAATGAAAGATCATGATTAACGGTTGAGAAACGTTGGGAGGAAATAAGTTGACTAGTCAACTCCTCTGATTGATCCAATTAAGGGATTTAATTGAATAATCAATGGGATTAAATTGAATGATTCGTGGGTATGAAGAAATCAAATTAAGTGATTTGTGGGATTGAAGATTGAGATGAAACAATAAAAGATCATGATGAACAGAGGAGAAACGTTGGGAGGAAATAAGTTGACTAGTCAACTCCTTTAATTGATCCAATTAATGGATTTAATTGAATAATCAGTGGGATTAGATTGAATAATTCGTGGGTATGAAGAAATCAAATTAAGTGCTTTGTGGGATTGAAGAAGTCAAGTTGAGTTAGGAAATAGATTAAGAAATCAGTGGTCATGATTTATTCAATCAAGATATGTGAGGATGTATTAATTAATTTAATAATTAATTAAAGTTTGAGAGGAACATGCAAGTTGTTTTTTACTTTAATAAATAAATTTATATTTATTAATTTGACCATGTTGAGTGATTTTGGGGAAATTGAATAATTGATTTAATTATTCAAATTTAGAGAAGGGAAAGTAGCTTAATTAAATAATTAACGATAAATATTTAATTAATTTAGATGAATAAGTATGGTTAGTGACATAATTAAATAACTTGTGTTTGTTTAATTATGTTGGTGTTGTTGGACTCGAGGGAACACTAAGAGGGGGGTGAATCAGTGTTCAACAAATCTTAACTTTGTTACTCTGAAACTTAAACCATTCTGTCATTACACTAAAAGAAATATGCAAGCATTGAAAGGAAACATTCATAACACCATGAAAAAGATTTTTACGTGGAAACCCTATTAGGGGAAAAACCACGGTGGAGTTTAATCCACAATTTGAGTACTCAAATAAAGTTTTACAAAAGATAATGCACTTACATTCAGGCACACTACCTAGAGCTCACTGCCTTACAAAAGTTTAGATTAAAACCATCTAAAGGATGAACTAAGATAGTAGCATCTATTCATGCTAGGTTACAGTTCCGGTGAAGCTCATAGATTTGATTCTTGATCTTCTTTCTGACTCTGCACTTCGCTCTGCTCTAGTTTTCTCTTTTCTGCTCTTTGCATCACATAGAACTAGCTATTGCAACCTTGTGCAATGGGTACGCCGAAGAGGTCTGAAAGGTCATTTAGGAAAAAATTGGTTTATTTTTTGCACACATTTGTGTAGTAAATAAGATCAATTGATAGATCATTTAGAAAATGATTTTACTATTATTATTAATATTTTTTAATATTATTAAATTTATTAATTTACATTTTTATAATTTATATAAAAATTATAATTATAAATTTATAATTTATATTATTAATTTATTGACTTTAATATTATTATTAATTTATATAATTTATTTTTATATTATTGTTAATTTATTTTTATATTATTATTAATTAATTAACTATTAAATAATTTATTGATTTTACTATTATTTAAATATTTTTATATTATTAAATTTATTAATTTACATTTTTTATAATTTATATAAAAATTATAATTATAAATTTATAATTTATATTATTAATTTATTGACTTTAATATTATTATTAATTTATATAATTTATTTTTATATTATTGTTAATTTATTTTTATATTATTATTAATTTATTAATTAATTAACTATTAAATAATTTATTGATTTTAATAATATTATTAATTGATATAATATATTAATTATATAATTATTATACTATTGTTTAAATATTTATTATTACATCGAGACTATAGAGACTGCGAGGATTGTGGCAAAGGTTGTAAAGTCTGGCTTTACACTTGCCAATTGCAATGCTTGAAAGTTTGTAAAGCCTTTTCAACTAATCCATTGGCATTTCATGAGTATACATTTCTTTGAGACATTTTGTCAAATGGTTTGCGTACTTTGTCTATGCTTCCACATTTTGCATACATGTCAAACAGGGCAGTTGCAACTGCAATAGCTGACAAAATTCCTCTATCCTTATCCTGTTATGGGTGTGCATAGCCTGTTCCAAAGCTCCCATTTCGGCACAACCAGGGAGGATGCTCACAAAGGTTGAGGACTATGGCTTTACACCTGCCAATTGCATTTGCTTGAAAGTTTCTAAAGCTTTGGCCATCCTCCTGATTTTTTTCCATGGCTATTCTTAAATCACATGGCAGAGAATGGGTAGAAACCATGTTGTGGTGGATGAGAAGGCCAAGCCACAAGCAGTGGCAATAGGGGCAGAGATGACTTCAAGCATCTATTTTCCGAATGGAGGGCTCGGATCGACTTATCTATTTACCATTTGATGGTTGGAAGCCCAAATGCAGTGTGGCAAACGTGTGTGTAGCGAGCACGAGTTTGGAGGAGCGGAAACCCTGTAGTAAAACGCATCTAAAAATAGCCAAAAAATTGGTGAAAAATGATGAACGACTTCCGACACAATTGCAAAGGCAAAATACCTTACACGTTAGTTCACTAGCAACGATAGGGATTGAGGTGACAGTCTTGGCAGGTAGCTACTGCCAATAGACCATCGTTGTAGAGGCTTCTCCACTCCTCAACTTACACGTGCCTGGTGGCTGCAGTTTGTGGGTAGACGGAGGCTGCAAACTCTTCTTGCAGACATTTTGACAGAAACTCCTCTCGCAGGCATTTTGACGGAGACGTATTAAATGCAAAGCATAAGGCTACTTTAAACGATCAACCGTTGGCACTGGAGGATTTTTCAACCATGCCTTCTAACTCTTTTTGAACCATCGAAGGGCAAAATGAACTTTGAAAGTTCATAAAGGACACGCCTTCGGCGTAAAAATTTGTACTATTACTTTGTTGAATTTTGCACCATATTCATGTTCCATATATTCACTATCTTGACACACTTCTCCACGTCTGACACCCTCAAAATGATAAAACTGATCTCATATATATATCCACTATCAAGGATTTGATCATTCTTATGTCAACTTGATAAAACATTAAGTTCTTTACAACTTGTCGGCTAGATCCACCACTAATTCTTTATACGCATCCTCCAAAGTCGGTTAAGACAAAGATAGGAGCTAAACAAACATATTTCAAACATAATAACATTTAATTAATTACACCTTATACATATGTGATTACTATATTTGCCAAGTCAGCCTTCTAGCATAGATAATCAATAGATTAGTGCACCAAATCTCCTAGATCGTGTACTAGTGAATGTGCATCATCATATCTCACAAATAATGCAATACAAACATCAAAAAACCTTCCACAAAGATCCACAACCCAAAATAATAGTCCGGTGAGATGTTCAAATCAAATTTTATGCTTATAATTGGATGCCTTGTTCTTCATACTGTTCTGTCAGTGTAAGCCAAAACTGTACTATAGATCAAATGCATGACTTAGGTTGCCATCAATTAAAACACTTACAATCCATATGCCAACAATCTCCCCCATGACATTGATGGCAACACTTAGTAAAAAATGACTAAGTGTTGGAATCATTATAAGTATGATGTCAAGCTTTGCTCCACTCTCTCCTCCTAAGATTTGTAAAGCATTTTTCACTACATTCTCTGCCCCTTTGACATCAATGACAGCATAGAAACCATATTCCAAAAAGACAAAACATATGTTCAAAATCTCTGAAACTTCAAAATGCATATGCCGACAATTCTCCCCCTTAGACCAAGACTTCAAAAATTTGAAAGCAATTGACTTGTTGTTACTTTAGAAAATTATCTTATGATTTTTCTTCATTTCCAGAAGGAACTTCTTCCAAGAATCTATTGTTGTCCCAATGATAATGATCAAACTGTTGTTCTTGGATGTTTTTTTGACAATTTCAGTTAAGGATTCTGGAATTGTAATTGCTTCTTCTAGTTTCTCACATTTACTTAGAATCTCCATCATCTGCTCCAATCTGCATTCGATTTGATCCTTCACATTCCAAAAAGTATCAACAAGTGTGTTCTTGGTGAATTGAATTTTGTTGTGTTCAAACTGGAGCTCCTGAATTCTTTTCCTGATGGTGTCATCCTGATCCTGCAATATGTCAAAGCTTTTTCCAATGCCATTCAACTCTATTTCAATCTGTTCCAATTTCTCTTTGTAAATACTGTTGATGGTTTTTTCTGCACAGCAACGACTCAGACAGAATATGATATCCTATTTGTCTTGAAAGGTAAATCTCTATGGGAAAGAGATAACTCCAAGGTCTCTAATGTTAGGTCTTGACAATGCAAATAAAACAACTCAGAGATAATGTGAAAATGTTGGTAATCACAAAGGGACCTTACTACAAGCAAACATTGGACTTGAATTTATTAGATCTGACAATATTTTGATACTTCAAACCCTAAATTTAACCCAAATAATAAAGAAATAACAAAAGATAAAGGTTTCAGAGATAATTCTAAGACTAGTTCTAACCCTAAGATTGACAATGCAAAAGATAAGATGCTCAAAATGGACCGATCTCCCATAAACTATCTCTTGTTCAACCCAGATAAATCTTCAATCTTACAGAAATAGTGCAATCTTCTAAGGTGTTAAAGATTTTCAAATCATGCATATTCATTCCAAACAACCCTATTGCAATTGAAATGAACAAACATTCATAATTGAACTAAGCACAGTTTTAAGTCCAGGCTAACTTTGCAAAGCAGCTAAGAATCAGCTAACTACAAAAAGTATGGACTAGAGACCATTGCAAACATTTCAAGCATGAAACCCTAAACATCACCAAACCATCTAACAATAAGAAAATTTTAAAGATAGAATAACAAGAACCATGCCACATAAAACTCAACACAAGAAAGATACCAAGACACAATATCCTTTCTTATATTAAATCACCCAAAATGGCAACAATTCCAGTCTTTTGTTACAACACTTGCTTGAAGATAAAACCTAATTACAATTCGCTCAAATATGAAATCTTCTAACTTGCCACTATTCTATTCTATATGCTATTCTATCCTATTACAAATGAGGCATCATGATCAATTTATAAAGAACCCTCCCAAGATAGGTCGGCCCAGATAGGGTTTACAATAATAAATGCCACACAATAGGTCGGCCCTAAAAGATGTTCGAAAATAAAATGAAATGTGCAATTTGCACCAATTTCATCCAAGTTGGCTTGGTGTCTCAAAAACTCGATCCAATGCATGTGAATAATGGGAAGCACAAACTTTGATGTAGCCCTATATAACTACTTCCCATCCTTGTCTTTGCCATGCTCCACTTCACCATGCACTGCCAATAATACCCTATCCAATTTGGTAATGGGTGGCACAGGAAAAACCCTAATCCTCCTCTCAAGAGACTTGATGTCCTCTCTTGCTTGCTTTACTGCACCATCCCAATCAGCCCTATTTGTTAGATACCTGTCAATAACTGCAATATAGGTTGCAGCATCATCTAGCTAATGTTCAGTAACTGGACCCTCATTAATTGGAGAGTAGAAATCCCTCCACCATTTCCTTAACTGTTCCAAACTAATATGCTTTGAAGCGAATTTCTTCCTCCCTGTCATGATTTCAAAGAAGGAGACACACTTATCATAAATACCAGTCAAAGTGTCCTCGATCTGCTTCCCCTATTTGTGTATCTTCTTCAAGGCCCTTTGCCTCTTTTGAAAAATTTTAAACCATTCCCAAGGCTCTACAACCCTTGAGAAAGGAATAATTCCACTCTTCACTAGCTGATCCTCAGTGTGCTCCATAATTGTCTTTGTTTTCTGTAGTAGGAGATCTATGTCCTCGTTGTCTTGGGCTAGCACAGTCTTTAGCCAATCAACCGATCTCATTGCATCCTTTGCAATTGACAAGATGTCCTTGATGGCACCATCTCCCTTGCTCTGCACTCCCTACAACCAACCAACTATAGCATGTGTAGAGCCATTCATCTTTTCAAGCTCTAAGATTGTTTCCTGAGGCAAGAAACCTGCAGCAGAGGAGGAAGAATTGATATACTACAAGGGTTTCATCAACTCCTACAAGTACCTCTTTAATCTCTCATTTTCCTTCTCCAACTCATGCTTGGTTTGCACCTCCTTTCTCAATCGACCAAGGATTACAACACTGGAGCCCTCATACTCCTCAATATCTTGTTCCATAGATGCATGCCCTAGATCGATGGTCTGCACATGATAGTCCTTTGCAGTCACCCCATCTCTATCTTTATCATGAGCAGGGGTGGCAATATGGGCCACCTTGTTGTTTGATCCATCTCTTTCAATTCTGGAAATTACCCTAGCTTTCTTCTTGGTCTTTCCTTTCCCAATGTTGGCCATTAAATCATCCCAATTGGGAGGAGTGTCCTCCACTATAACCAGTCTTCTCTTCAGTTCCCTATCCAGCTAGCCTAGAACAGTGGACTCTGCCTACACCTTATCTTGGCTATCATGTTCCTGTTGAACACTAGGTGTATCCTTCTCAATGCTTGGCTCCTTAGGGATTTCCCTAACTGAATCCTCTTTATCTTGACACTATTCCTCCCCTTTTTCCTGTGGTGGTGAGGGAATCTTAGCTGGTATCTCCTCCTTTTGAGGGGATTTGTCCTCATGTACCTCTGTAGGTGAATCTGCATAGGCCACCAAAGAGACTATACTACCTTGTCAATTTTTTCCTCTGCATTATAAAGATCCCCTTCCTAGAATTCTTCTTCTCCCAAGTCCTTAGGATCTTCATCCTTCTTTGGTTCTTCTGGTACACTGCCAGTCTCTTGAGGAAGGCAAAATGTCCTCCTGTTCAGTGATAGGAGCAGTCATAGGAACACCTCATTTTGTTGCAGCATCCTTTGGGGAAGGAGTCCTTGACCTCCTCATGTACACCTGTGTTTTCTCCCCTAAACTCTCTACCTCTACCATGGGTGGCTCAACCTCCTTATCAGTCTTGGAAGTCTCTTCCTTTTGTGACATTTTCACAAGTCTTCTTTTCTTGGACAAAGGAGCAGTGGTATCCACCTCTTCCTTTTCTTCCACATCCTACTTAGCCCCCTTTCTCCTTGAGACATGCCTTCTTTTCTTGGCAATGGGCTTTCTTTGTTTACCTACCTCCACTACCTCTTCAGTTTGAACATCCTTAACCTTGATCTTGAAAGGAGAGCCCACCTTGGCCTTACCCTTGGGATCCTTCTCATGTGACTCCTCAAAGGCGGAATGAGACTCCAAGTCTCCCATTAAATCATAGGTGCATTGTACACCTTCACTTTCCAATTCTAGCATTTTGTGCTTAAGCCACAATTTGGTGTACTTAATCACAGGAGTCATAATTTGCTCCAACTCTGTCTTTTCTTCCTCCAGCCAATCAACCTCTCCAACTGGCTTGTTCTTCACAGCCTCAAAGATGTGGCCCTGAATCGAATTCTCATCTTCTTCAACTTGATCAGGAATTGCCTTTATATTATATAACTTCACTAAGTCCATTGGCAGCCTGGAGAACTTCTTCTTTCTAACATCAAACTCATCACCAAGGTTAGCCCAATAATCTTCAATGTTGTCCTTGTGACTATACTCTTGGCTAGCCTTCTTTTGTGCCTCACTAGTGATATCAAACCTATCCCTCTTGGAATGGAAGGAGAGACCAAGAGTACTCATCTCTTCCTCATAAGCATGGGTTGGCTAGATGGAAGGGCATACCTCATTAGTGCCTATCTTCAATGGGAAGTCATTGCCAAACCCTATCTTATGTTTCTCCCCTTTGACAATCACATCAAAGTCACATATTTACCTTGTGACCTCTAGCAATATGAGATGGTTTGTTGGGTACCTTGGAAGTCTATAGGGATCCCTTTGACAACCATCAATTCTTATGTAAGAGAAGGTAGGGAACTGAATGAACCAGGCTCTGAACCTTTTGATCAACTCTTTGGCCTTGTCTGAAATTCTAACATGTTCAACACCCTGTAGCAACCTGGTGATGTACATGGTGAATGCATCATTCACCCTCCTATAGCTTCCTCCACCCAAGTGCAATTGTGGATACACTTCATAGATCACATCCTGCCCAAACACACCTCTGGTGCTTAGCCCCTTGTATGGGTAAAACCTTGCAAGTGCATACACCAAATAAGAAGTCATGGTGAAAGTCTTTGTCTGCAGGACATTGCACATTTGCTCATGTATCACTACACTTATAGCACCTTCCGAGTGGTAATCTATACCTTGCTCCATTCGAGCAATAAAATTAAACATCCAACTCTCAAATACCCTTGTAGTCTTCAGTCCTACAAACTTGTTGAGGAGTCTAATAGCATCATAGTACTCTCTCTTGAATTTGAGCCTGACTAGCTGCTTGGGCAGATTAGAAAAATGGGACTTGGGCTTCTCCAACCAAGAGTTGATAACCTGTTGGGACTTAACAACATTCTCCTCGTAATACTTCTTGGTTGAATCCATATCAAAAGCCACCACATGTGACCGATCAGGCATATCAAAGGTCCGAGCAATGGACACAAGGTTGAAGTTCACCACAATCCTCCCTTGAGGACCAATTATTCTTTGTGTACTCCTGTCATAGTGCCTAACACACTCAAGCACCAACTCATAGTACTATACCGTAGAGGGAAATCCAGCCACATGTGCTAACCCAGACTCCAATGTCCTAGCCAATAAAGGGAGGTTCTATGCTGCCATTCCTACCTTAAACTCTTTGTAGTCCCACATTCCCACATTAGTATTAGTAATCCCTGACCAGACTGAAGTTAGCCTGCTCTCAGGAATCCTACTCTTTATATCCATCTTCACTATCTCTACCTCGGAGATAGCAAAACCTTCAGCACTTGGATCTATTGCCTTTCCCTTGCCTTGCCTAGCAACAACATGACCTAACCTTGCCTGCAAACAAGTAAAGACAAAAAAATAAGATCCAAGATAAACAAAGTGTCCAAAATCCATATTAAATCAACCATCTCAAAGTTCTGGATTTAACCTCCCTCACAGAATCAAGACTGGAGAGGAACTTTGGGGAAATCCGGACCAGGCGGAATCCAACAAAACAGGAATACAAACATCCATATAATCATTTACTTAATAAATATAACCAATGATTCATTTGATACAACTTAGAATAAGTTCATTTGATCATTTAAAATACATAATCACCAAGCAAATCTTCATATAACCACCAAATTCCCCATTCCCACAAAACCTCAGAAAAATTTGCCTTGGACAGAAATCTTCGAAAAATGATAACAGCTTCAACAATCCGGGAAAATGAAGGAAGTGCAGAACATTTGGGAAAATCCCGAGGATGTGGATTTCAGTGAAACAATATAATTTTACCACCAAAGCACAATTTTGGGAGAATGACCAAGTAGCAGACACCGAGAAAATCTGGAGGCAGTAGAAATCTGCGAGATAGGTAAAAACCGGATTAAGGCACATTGCAAAGAACAAAGAGGAAACAGGAAAACTCGGGGAAATCCGACAGATGGGGAATTCTGTGAAGATACTGAAAAACCTGAAAACCTATGTTTCTCTTGTCCTCACCCAAATTGATCGAATGATCATGAATTTTAAAACCTAGAGCTCGACAATGACTTGACCTAGACCTGCAATTGATCAAATTTGAATTCAAAACTCACCTCTCAGTAGATTGAGAGGGATTGGCTATGCCCTAGGTCGAGAACCCTAAAAATTCTGCCATGAATGCACAGAACAACTCAGGCACAACTTGCTTGCCCATAAAGATAGAAAATTTGTGGCCAACACAAGAAAGCTACCCAAGAAAGGCAAGCTCAAAAAAAGACCCAGGAATGGCAACTGAACAGAATGGGAAATTCCCCAACTTAGAAACGTAAAACATCAAACTGGCAAGACGTAAACCCCCCAAATGCCAAGGAAGCACGCACTCAATAAACAAGGGTGTAGCAATGAATAACATGAAAATGCATATAGCAAAGCAATCCAAATCAACAAGAGGGAGAGATCATTCACATACCATGAGAATACGAGAACCAAAATTAACAAACAAGCAAGAAACCTCAAAGCTCGAGCAAAACATGAATGGCACTCTGGAAATCCAATCGCAATCAATTGAATCAACTCCCAAACACACAATCCAACAATGATACTTCAGGATAAAGCACTCCAGACTCAAATGGCAAGCAAACAATAGAACTCAAATGGAAAATCACTTCCCATAAACCAATATAACACCGCCTAAGAAGTCATGCAATCACCCATTAATGCGATCGACAAGACAACCTAGACCAAATCTGGGAATCCGACAGAGCAATAGACTTCAAAACAATCTGGACATGACAAACTTTTGTAGATGACCAAAATCCCTAGACTCCCACAAAAAGCAATTGTTACTAGGCTCAAAAAGGAAACTGGGAAAGTCCGCCCAGGGTGGATTTTCCCGAAAATAATGAAAAACCCGGAATGAGCACAGAACTTAAGGTTTTCAATATAACTCATAAAGGGACTATTCCAATAGGAAAGATGAATATCAAAGCACATGCCCAAGCAAGAAAAACTCCAAAAATAGAAAGGCCAAGACACCAAAAGCAAAAAATGAGGGTCCCCACTTTCAGTGGGGCGTGTGTGCAAAAACTACACAACAATTACTAACTGCATGGGGCCAACAAATGCAATAGATGTAGATGTTATTAGCTAAATTTATGCACTGCCTCAACTCATTCATTTTCTTCTTTAGTTTGGTAAGGGATACTCTAAACTAATCCTTCAAATGAGAGATAACTTCACCTTCTGCTTTGTCTTTATCTTTAGAGTTCATTGTTTATTTACTGCATTCAATCATTTCCTCGGGAAGAATGTTTTGCATACTTTCCAATTTGATCTTGTAGTGCTAAACATGAGCATTTAATACCCTCAAAATTATATCTTGATCATATGATGGTCTAATAGACCATAACCTAGCGATCTTTTGCATTCCACCTTCTTCTTGAATAAGCTGTTGTAGTTTTTCCTTTGACAAATCATCTTCTTCATCACTGGATTTTTCTGGTTCTGATTCATTTTTCTATGGATCCACAATTTCTTCATCAAATTCTTCATCTAGAATATCCACAATCTCCTTTTCTTTACCTTTTCCCTCAATTTTGGGAACTTTGCATTCCGGGGGGTTGTACTCAACAATTTATTTTTCTTTTTTCATCTTTTTATCCATGCCATTGGAAGAGGAACCAACTTTCATTGTTCTTATCGGAGGGGAAATATTAACTGAGCCACACTTTCCAAGCACCTACTTAAAGAAATTTTCAAATTCTAGATCCCAATCATCCAGGCTCCTAGAATATGAGTATATTTGTTTGCATACCGGTTCGTTTGCTTTCCATACCACATTGTCAATCTTTGGCAAACAATTCAGGAAATACATTACTAAGCATATGATCAAAGTACCAAACCTGAAAGGGTAGCCTATTTCTTTTGTCAGTTGCACATTCTCCATTAGTTGATCCTTTATCAACCCACACAAGTCAAAGTCCTGACCTTCGATTATCATCTTGTGAGAAATATAGACAATGCCAACCGAGGTCGCTCCTTCTCAGTTTTTGAAAAATAATTTATATGAAATTCAATGCACAATGTATTTACTAATAGGATTCTTGATTGTCACAATAATCAGTGCCCTCTGATCTCCAATTATTCTGGTTAGGGTTTCAACTTCCTTGTTCCGGATGGATTTCTTCCTTGGTATATCTTTGATTTTGAATAATCCAGTCAAATTCTCAATTACTTCCTTTGAAATGATGTAGGGTTTTTCCAAAGTTAAAGTATCATCATTCAATCTGCTCAAGATGAATTTAACAAATTTTTTGTTCTCAAAGTATGGAAACTCATTCCAAATATCCAAATTTCTATGTTTGGCTTCATTCAATTGCTTCAATTCGTTAGGTAATAACAAATTCCTCATGGACCTAATCTTCCCAATGTTATATTCATCCAGAATGATTGATCCTTTGATTTGTTCCATTTTAATTTCGCTCTTAGGTTTAACAACAACACACCAAAATATATGAAAATTCTAAAGGCAATTGAAATACCTGATAGATTTTGAGTTTCGATAGTGAATCAACTTCTCTGCATCGAAATTCTTCTAGCGAGTGCTCTCCTTTTCTTCTTCGATGCAAAGTGACAAATGATGATTCCAATTTGACTTTTATACTTCGCATAAGTGTAATAAATGCATCTGCCCTAAGTTTTTTGGGTGCTTTGTTTTCTCAGACAGCAAGAGAAATTTTTTGCGAACCTATGAATTCTCTGAATTTTCTTGTGAAAGTTCTCCAAAACCTCTGCACAGCATAAACACACCTTCTTGAACATTCTTCGCATTCCGGTACCATCCACAAACAGGGGAAGAAATATTTTCTTGAGAAACTCCCCCTAGGCCAGTGGCCTGAAATCAATTATCGAAAGAATTACCGAAAGCACGTTTCGGTGTAGAACCATTTCCAGCATCAGAAGCATTCTTCCTTACCCATGTCTTCTTCATCTCATCTCTTATCTCATCTGTAGTCACTTTTCCTTTTCCTTTGTCATCTTCCTATATGTTTCTGCTTTTGTAAACCGGACCTCTTCTATCCACCTTTTTGTTTCTGAAAAATCTTGCAATGTGACCATATCTATTGCAATTGTAACACAATGTATTTCCTTGTCTAGACCAATCATTCCATTGATTTCTTCTTGATCCACATTGATTAGAAATATTTCCAAGTCTTCCACATGTGTAATATTCAACATTATTTCTATTGATAGAGTAGTTTGACACATTTTTGCATTCATTTGATTTATGACCAAGCTTTTTGCATTTGAAACACTGACCAGAAAATGATGAATCTCTTGATTTCATATTACTTCTACACTAAGTAGCCATATGGCCAAATTTATTGCAAGAAAAATAGTATCCATTAAATTTTTGAGCATTAAGTTGTCTTACCAGATACCTTCCGCCTTTGTTTATCAAGTTTCCTTGTTTGAAATTCTTATGTCCAGGTCTGGAACTTTCTCCTTTTTCATATCCAAGACCTCTCTTATCATTTCCACTCTTTTTTCCTTGATTCAAATCATCAAGCTTTACTGAACTGATCTTAAACTTTTCCTTGTATTCATTTGTAGTTGTAAGTTCATTCTTGAGAATAACAATTTGCTTACCAAGTTCTTCTTCATTGTTTCTGAACTGTAGCAGTTCACTTTCCAACTAAGTGAATTCTCCATTTATTCTTATGTATTTATCATATTTCTCCTTTAAGGACTAAGCAAGATTCTCTTCATTCTTCTTCCTTTCTTCAATCTCTTTAGTTAGCTTCATTACCATAGATTCCATCTCATGTTTTAAAGTAGCATTGTTTCTAGAAGGGTTTTCACATTCTTCAGTTATTTCCTTCAAGGTCTGACTCAGGTGAGCATCATCCATGCTTTCACTCTCTTGTTGTTGTATTTGGTCACAGAGATCCTTCCTCTTTTCTCTAGATTTAACAATCTGATCCTTCAATGATTGAATAAATTTCTTAGCATCCCTAAGATTTGCTTTCAATTCTTTTACTTCTTCTTTAGACTGATCAAGGTCATCAAGTGCCACCAAAAGCTATTGCTGAAGACTACTAGAGTCCATTACATTCCAAGCTCCACCTCAAGCTGCTAAACTTCTTATGAGGAACTAGAAGCTCTGATACCAATTGTTGGACTTGAGGGAACACTGAGAGGGGGGGTGAATCAATGTTCAACAAATCTTAACTTTGTTACTCTCAAACTTAAACTATTTTGTCATTACATTAAAAGAAAGATGAAAGCATTCAAAGGAAACATTCATAACACCATGACACAAAGATTTTCACGTGGAAACCCCATTAGGGGAAAAACCACAATGGAGGTTGATTCATAATTTGAGTACTCAAATAAAGTTTTACAAAAGAGAATGCACTTGCATTCAGGCACATTGCCTAGAGCTCACTGCTCAAAGGGAAGGCTCACTGTCTTACAAAAGTTTAGATTAAAACCATCTAAAGGATGAACTGAGATAGTAACATCTATTCATGCCAGGTTACAGTTCCATTGAAGCTCATATATCTGATTCTGGATCTTCTTTCTGATTTTGCACTTCACTCTGCTCTTTTCTACTCTTCGCATCACACATAGACAAATTCACACTATTACTCTTTGAATTTCACACCATATTCATGTTCCATATATTCACTATCTTGACACACTTCTCCACATCTAACACCCTCAAAATGATAAAACCGATCTCATATATATATCTGTTATCAAGGATTTGATCATTCTTATGTCGGCTTGATAAAACATTAAGTTCTTTACAACTTGTCGGCTAGATCCACCACTAATTCTTTATGCACATCCTCCAAATTCAGTTAAGACAAAGAGAGAACCTAAACAAACATATTTCAAACATAAGAACATTTAATTAATTAATCGTTATACATCTGTGATTACTATATTTTCCAGGTCGACCTTCTAGCACAGATAATCAACAAATTAGTGCACTGGATCTCCTAGATCGTGTACCAGTGAATGCACATCAACATATCTCATGAATAATACAATACAAACATCAAAAAACCTTCCACAAAGATCCACAACCCAAAATAATAGTCTGGTGAGATGTTTAGATCAACTTTTATGCTTATAACCAGTGCCCTGTTCTTCATAATGTTCTATTAGTGTAAGCCAAAATTGTATTATAGATCGGATGCATGGATTAGGTTGCCATCAGTGACAACACTTACAAGCCCTATGCCAATAGGTGTAACTAAATTCTTTTACCTAGTTAGTTCATTACTAGGGGACTTATTTACATGTTAAGTTTACTTAGGTCTTAGGAAGGAAACTTTTTAGAAGGTGTTAGTTATCATTAATTGTTATCTTATCTTTTGACTTGTTTCACATGTGACCTAGTTAAGTGTGATAAGTTGTCTCATGTCATATGATTAAGACACTTGTCATAATCCTATGAAATCTTTTATCTCACCTTTGCTATATAACCAAGGGGTCTCTACTACAACACATCAACATTGAATCATAAATGATGAGAATATAGTTTATTCTTGTCATATTCATTTTCTCTGTCATGCTTTCTATTTGGCCTCAAGATCTTGGCTGTCTATCTCCATAGACATTTCTAAAAAAATATCAAGAAAAGGCTAAATTAGTTGATGACATAGTGAATTAATTAAATAATTTGAGATTATTTAATTAATATAGGAAAATAGGGCTAATGATATAAATGGCATTAAAAAGGGGATTAATGATGTTAATGAGATGAAATGTAATAGTGATATTGAAAATGATGTCAATAATGGAAAAATACAGTTTAGGATATGTGATATTCATTAGGTCATTTTTACATGCCTTCAGTTTAATGACCAATTGAGAATCACCAAATATGCAATTGTGTTGAACACCTAAGGATAAAGTTGCACGTATTCCAAAAATTTAGGGCATCATACTCTGCAATGTTGTTTGTACATAGGAAGTCTAGATGGTAAGATAAGGGAATGTGGTTTCCTGAACGTGGTTTTAATATAACCCCTACTCCAAAGCCAATTTGACACTTAAAACTATCAAAGTACAATTCCCATGTCTCCTTTTCAGTTTTCAACACACTGTCATTAGGGGATGGTCCATATTAGGTAACATTAATGGAGAAGAAGCATCAACTAATTGGTTAGTCAAGGCTTGTCCTTTGATTTCCTTTTGGGAGACAAATTTAAGATCAAACTCAATTAACAACATAACCCATTTAGCAAAGCGTCTTGATAAGTTTTTTTTAGCAAAGAGATGTTTTAGACCATCAAATTTGTAACCACATGCACTTCCACATTTAGTAAATAGTGTCTCAACTTACTAGTAGCAAACACCAAAAAGAAAAAGGGGCATCCACCTAATGAAAAATCCACTTTTCCCATGTTCATTAGGACAAGGGATAGTTTCACAAATAATTAGAATTGACATACAATCCTTAAGGTGAGTCGACCCTGAGTTTGGACACTATGCTGCCCTAACTTCCTTACGACAAAAAATAGTAAAATATGTATGAAAAACAGTTTTGGGAGAAGAATAAAAGTGCATTGATAATCAAACTTATGAGATCTAACACTTGAAACACAAAGTATTATGATAACACTATCAAAAATAGCAATCAACTGGCAGATTTGAGAAGGTTAAGATGGCATTTACCCAGCTCCAAAAGTGTTCCAAAGTGTCCTACTTAGGACTCATTCACCCATGAGCAAATGGGTCTTTGTATCCCTTTTTAGAAAATCAAAAGTTGAGTCTATAGCCCTTTGTTTGCACTCTGCTGCTATACCTGCAAATATTTAGTCCCGACTCTGAATCTATAGTGAAAATTGAAAATTTTGGTTTGTTTGTATGGGGGTTTGCCTCGGTCAAACTCCAAGTTTGGTAATTACAACTTAATGGAAAGATAAAAATATGATGAATAACAATGTTTGCAAGCCCTAAACTTAAGTTCATCTAAGGTGTTAAGAGCTAAAATGCAAAGAAACCTTATTCAAGTGTGTTAGAATAAGATCCCTAAATGAATATGAAAAATGATAGGCCTAGTTAGGGAGAAATCAAAACACCCTAATAGATCTGAAATCTTATTATACCTTGCTTTAGGTAGCTAGTAGAATGAAGATAGAAGATGGGATCACTTAGGAAACAAGTCATTAGGTTAGGAAGAATGGCTAGGTGCATGTTCCAAAACCTAGAATCCATCATGATCCTCCATAGGAATCAACCTTCAAATCATGAACAATGCTTGATCTAACTTGGCAACATGAGCTTGAAGACCTGCAAAAACAAATGAAATGTTGCTCCAAGATTTCAATCTTGCTTACTTAAATGTTCTCACCTTTCTCTTGAGTGCCAATCTTGTAAATATCTTCTCAATCTCTTGTCAACCTGGTTTGAAATGGTGAAAAGACTAGGCTTTATAGGATTCTTCTCTAATCAACTTCTCTAATTTCTTGATTATTAAAACCCAATATCCAACCTTTGAACCTTGAATTTAGATAATTAAAATGCCACCAAAAACATATTTTAAATTGGGTTTTGGCACCTAAAGGGAACCCATTCGCCCTTGGGCGAATGGGTCCTCGTCTGAATTGCTAAGACTCATTTATTTTGGGGCCTTTAATTTATTAAATGCATGTTGTGGTGTTGGAAATGATAAAAATAGACATAGGGATGTACAATAAAGGGAATTAGGGGCCTATTGAAGAGTAAAAATGCATAAATGGGAGGTCACTAAAATAGGTCCAAATTAAGTGTGAAATTGTACTATCACTTAGAAAGGAGTACAATTTCATACATTACAAATACATAAGAAAATAAAGCACTTCACGGTACTCAAATTTATATTAGCCATGCATGTTGTACACAAAACACATAAAGTTTGATCAATCATCAAACATTTCATGTGAAATCAATATAATCATAATTATAAGAAGTCACTCAACCACATAAATGCAATTGGAACCTCAAAATAAAATCCATAGTACGTACATGCATACTAGCCATGCAAATTTTACACGAAACCTATAACACGCATTCAATCATTAGACCAAACATGCAAAATCCATGTAATTATAACGTACAAGATTCATGGATCACTCAACCATGATGCATGAACAACCATAGTAGGTACATCATTTTAGTTTGAAATAAACCTTAAACAAAACCCATACAACTTCATGTCATTTATATCATTAGACTATTCACAAAATAGAAATATAATCATGATGCACAAGAGACAATGTAACTTAAGCATGATGTATGAACAAGAACTAAGAACACCATAATACAATCTTTAAATAAAACTCACAACTTAATGACATGTATGCCATTAGAACATTCAAACAAAACCCATACAACTCATTGACATTTATATCATTGGATCCTTCACACATAAGTCATACAATCACCACGCACAAATGAATGTAACTCATTGATGGTGCATGAACAAGCACACTAAAAACACCATATGGTTTGATGCAACCTTCAAAAATAGCCCATACAACTCAAGATTCAAACCGTCACACAAAATTCATACAATCATTATCTATAAAATTTAATGTCATTGAACAATGTTCAATGCAACATTGAGTTAAAACCCATACAGCTCAATATTATATGTCATTAGACTCTTCATAGGAACCTATTACAACAAATTATACCCTTAACACAAAATTCATGATAAAAAGAATGTCACTCTACTATGATGCACAAATAAGCACACTATGCACATCATAGGAGTTTGATTTAACCATAAAAAAAACCATACAACTCAATGACATGTATGTCATTGACCCTCTACACAAAATCCATACAATAATCATGCACAAGAGTGAGTTTCACTAATCATAGGAGCTTCATGCACACTAATCACAATGCAATATTCACACAAAAGCAATGACACTCATAGGATATTATGCCATATATTCCATTCAACACTAATCCACAACTCATGTTGCATTCCATTAGAGCCACAACACATGAGCCAAATCTCACACTCATGATGCATGACACTAGGCATATCAGACAAGTTTGATGTAACCTCTAAAAAAACCATACAACTTAATTAAATAAATTCCATTTGAACCTTCAAACAAAACACATACAACTCAGTGAAACGTATGACATTGACCCTTTGCACAAAATCCATTCAATCATTGTGCACAAGCGTGATATTCATTAACCATTAGAGTGTCGCATACATTAATCATGATGCGAGCTACACAAGAACTAATGAATCTGATAGGATACTATTCCATTCAACACTATTTCACACTGTATGTCATATTCTAATAGATTTGTGACTCTTAAGAGTCAAATATCACATCCATGATGTATAACAAGCACACTAGGCATTCCATACAAGTTTAATGCAACCTCCAAACAAAACCCATACAACTCACTTAAATAAATTCAATTTGAACCTTACAACTAAACCCCTAAAAACTAATAATATAGGTCAATATCCTTCACAAAAAATCATATAATCATGTAAAAGATTCAATATCATTTGATCATGATATAGTAACCAAAAAAAAATCATGCAAAGTTCATACAAGTTTAATGGTGTTCACAATCTTCAATCAGATTTATCTAAAACCATAATAGATAAGAGTCAAATGTCACACCCATTTTGCATCAACAAGCACACTAGGCACACCATATGAGTTTGATGTAACCTCCTTGAAAAAAACCAATACAACTTTATTAAATAAATTCCATTACAACCTTCAAGCAAATCCCATACAACTTAATTATATGAATTTTAACATAACCTTTAAATAAAACCCATACAAATTAATAACATATATTATATTAGAACCTTAAAAAAACCTAGAAACTTAATTATATATATATATATATCACTATATCCTTCACACAAAATTCATATAATCTTGTAGGAGAGTCAATGTCATTCAATCATGATGCACTTTCAAAAAAAATCCATACAAATTCAATGACATTCAATGACAACAATTCCAAATACTTCTTTCACATTGTCATGCCACAAACAACCACCGCAAACCAAAAAAAAAAATAACACTTCATCCCAAAAGCACAAAATACACGTGAAAATTTAATTGAGACACTACACAAGCACTGAGAGATCATTCACCAACCTACTCTGTAAGAGCATAAACATCAATACAGTGAAATGTAGAGTATTTTCCAAATCAGTCTAGACAACCAACAAAACTATCAACTCACTGCAATTACCAAAGACCTCGATAACACTAGTGACCTGAAAGATAGAAATGCAACATCCACAAAACGTAGACACTAAATCCCAAACTACAAGACCTTATCTTCAAAAGCAGAGGAATGCAAAGCATTCTCCCAAACAGTCTTCAAATCAACTTCCTACAATAAAAACCTTCACCAACATTTGGAGACTAGAACCTCCTTCTAGCAACACATATTTCCCTAGGAACAACAGGAGAGAGTATAAAACATACTAGAGACCATCTCCCAAACATCAGTATTTCTTTTAATGCTCATCTTAATACATCTAATCCCCATCTTCATCATATCATCTTGCAAATAATAAACATACTCAATACTACTTTAATTGATATCATGCAAGGCATGACATCCAACCATGAACATCAGCAACATCAATGACAACCTTAACATATGTGAAACAATCTCCCCCTTTGGCATTGATGGAAACACACTTGCTCATTCTACCCCTTTGACATCAAAGACAAAGGGAAAACAACTACACTTCTCCTTCAAGCAATTGTATATGCTCCTCTTATTAGCAACCAACCAACTACCTACTCCCCTTGAGAGATAGCACACATCAATCCAAGAGAAAAAGATATGACATGAATTTCCCCCCTAGATAAATGCACTATCTATGCATCTAGTTATGATAAGGAGGGGAAATAACCCATAAATTATTTAGGAGATACTCAAAAGTATCCTTTGAAAGTGCCTTAGTGAAGATGTTTGCAATTTGATTCTCAGTAAGAACATACTCCAATCTTACTTCTTGTTCTGCAACCTTCTCTCTTAGAAAGTGATATATGATAGAAATATGTTTGGTCCTTGAATGCATCACTAAATTCTTGGAAATGTTTATTGCATTGGCATTTCCACATAATATGGGAATGAGCTCATCATACACCACCTTTATATCCTTCAAAGTTTGCTTCATCCAAAGTACCTAGGTGCAGCAAGATGCTACAGTAATATACTCATGTTATGTTGTGGATAAGGACATTGAGTCCTTTTTGATAAACCAAGAGATCAATCTCTCCTAAGAAAATGCACTTCCACTAGTGCTTCTCTGATCATCCACACATCTTGCCCAATCAACATCAGTATAGGCACTCAAAGAAAAAAAATCATCCTTCTTAAACCATAAACCATAATTCAAAGTTCCCTTCAAATATCTAGATATTATTTTTACTTCCTTCTCATGATTTTGTTTAGGAGTGGTTTGATATATGGCAACCAAACATAATTCATGCATAATATCGGGTCTATAAGCAGTCAAATGCAATAATCCTCCAATCATAGATCTATAAAGAATCTAATCAACCTTCAATGACTCATCAGGCTTGCTCAAGTGACAACCAGTAACCATAGGAGTACTTATTGGTTTGGAATCCTCCATGCCAAATTTCTTCAACATCTCTTTAACATACTTAGCCTGAGAAATAAAGATACCATCATCTAGTTGAACAATTTGAAGCCCAAGGAAGAAAGACAACTCACCAATCATGGACATCTCAAAATCTTTCTACGTCTCTTTTGTAAACCCCTTACACATTATCATCTCCACCAAAGATGATGTCATCAACATATACAACCACTATCAAAATCTTTTCTTCCTCTGCCTTAATGTAATTATTACTATTTCCAATACCTTTCTTGAAACCTTGATGAAGTAAGTACTTATCCAACTAAGCATGCCAAGCCCTAGGGGCTTGCTTGAGTCTATATAAAGCTTTCTTGAGTCTGTGCACCATGTATGGATTTATGATAGCTAAAAACCATTTGGTTGCTCAATGTAGACCTCTTCCTCTGAGTCACCATTCAAGAAGGGTGACTTGACATCCATTTGATAAACCTTGAAATCCTTGTGAAAAACAAAGGAAGGAAGCATCCTGATTGCTTCCATCCTAGCTACCAAAGCAAAATTCTCCTCAAAATCAATACCTTCAACTTGTGAATAACCCTTACACACCAATCTTGCTTTGTTTCTCACAACTTCACCATCTTCATTCAACTTGTTCTGGAACACCCACTTTGTTCATATAACATTCTTATCAGCAGATCTAGGAACCAATTCCCATGTTTGATTCTTTTCTATTTGATTCAATTCTTCTTCTATTGCCTTCAACCATCCTTAATCTTTGCTAGCATCAGTAAAGGTTTTGGGATCAACCTTTGATAGTAAGCACGAATTCACTTGCTCATGTGCTCTTGCAAGCCTTCTCCTAGTCAACACTCCATTCTTTTCTCCAATGATCTTATAGATTTTGGGCTCAACCTTTTGACAGTAAGCACAAATTCACTTGCTCATGTGCTATTGCAAGCCTTATCCTAGTCAACACTCATTCATTCTTGTCTCCAATGATCTTATATGTTGATCGGTTCTTTTGAGCATACTTTCTTGGAGGCTTAAGGGTCTTTTCTATTAAAAAATCCTTCTCTTTTTTCTCCTCTTCTCCTTCAATGTAGAAGGGTATATCAAATATGGAAACCTTTGGTTCTTGTGAGATTTGACAAAAATCTTCATCTACCTTAACATTTGAGCTTTCAATCATCCTTCACAATCTCTTGTTGTAGCATCTATAGGCCTTTCTTTTGGATGAGTAACCAAGGAAGATCCCTTCATCACACCTTGAATCAAAGTTTCCAAGGTCCTCTTCATCTCTCCTAATGTAGCATTTTTTGCCAAAGATCTTGAAATATCTAACAATGGAAGGTCTTCCATACCATATCTCATAAGGGATCTTAGTTCTATTGACCATCAATTGTACTTTGTTAAGCAAATAGACATCAATGTGAACTCCTTCCTTCCAATACATATTAGGCAAATCTGCATCTTTCAACATTGTCCTAGTCATCGCTTGCACAGTTTTATTCTTTCTCTCCACTACCCCATTTTGCTGAGGGGTCCTAGGAGTAGACAAATGTCTCCTGATACCATGATCTTTACAAAGTTTTCAAATTCATTTGTAGTAAATTCACCTCTTCTATCATATATTAAGCGTTTGATCTTAGCATTCATTTCATTCACAATCATTGCTTTGAAAACCTTAAACTTATCAAAATTTTCTAATTTTTCTCTTAGAAATGTAACCCATCATTTGAGAGTAATCATCAATAAGCATCATGAAATAGCTTTCATCGTGTTGACTTCTTGTCCTTGTAGGTCTGCATAGGTCAATGTGAATAAGCTCCAATGACATTGCAGAAGAACACTCCTTGCTCTTGAAATTTGTGCTTGTTTGCTTTCCCATTTGACAGTCCTTGCATGATGTGTTTGCATGCTTTGTTATCTTAGGCATGTCTATTACTGCATGAGTAGAACTAATCTTCACCATATTGTCAAATTTGATGTGTCCCATTCTTTTGTGGGCCACAACCAACACCCAACGGATTGAGTCAATAAACAGGTTCTTCCATTTGCTTCCTTTAGATGATAGGCATTTCCATATGTCCTAGTACCTTCTACAACTAATCTTTTGGATCCTATCTTCTTTATTTCACAACCTTTGGCATGAAATGTAAGGTTATATCCTTTATTGTGCATTTGATTGACACTGAGGAAATTATGCTTCAACCCTTTGACAGAGGACATCCTCAATCTTACTCTTTCCATTAGTAGTTATAGCACCCTTTCCACAAATTTTTTTTGACTTATCACCACCAAACTTGATAGCTCCACCATTCCACTTCTTGAGGCTGATGAAATTCCCCTTGTCACCAGTCAAGTGGTTATATCAACCACTATCAATTACCCAAGCATTTTCTTCTTCTTTTGCATGAAAGGCAGTCCACACAACCATAGATTTTCCATTATCTTTGTTAGCTTGCAAGGTACTAGACCTCTTACATTTTGCAATATCTCTTTTCGTCACCAACTTTTAAGGCCATGAAGAGTGTTTCATCATTCAAATCATCATGATCCTCATCTTCAGAAGAACAATCCTTCGAATAAATACTTCTTTTGAATTTATCTCTTTTGTTACTATCCACTGATTCTTTAAAAGGGCATTTAGAGACAAAATGACCAACTCTTCCACAATTGAAGCATTTGAAAGGTAACTTACCTTTGTATCTTTAGGTTCCCTTCTTCATTCCCTCGCAAATTTTGCTTTACCACATCGAATTCATCATCTTGATTTGTATTTCATCTTTTGTCTTCTTGCCGACTTTGAAAGTTGCCTCCTTCTTTGGAGCATCTTTGTCAAACTCTCTCATTTCAAAGGCATTCCTCACAACCATAGATTTTTCATTATCTTTGTCAGCTTTCAAGGTACTAGACCTCTTACATTTTTCAATATCTCTTTTTGTCACCAACTTTCAAGGCCATGAGGAGTGTTTCATCATGATCCTCATCTTCTGAAGAACAATCCTTGGAATAAATACTTCTTTTGAATTTATCTCTTTTGTTACTATCCACTAATTCTTTAAAAGGGTATTTAGAGACAAAATGACCAACTCTTCCACAATTGAAGCATTTGAAAGGTAACTTACCTTTGTATCTTTAGGTGCCCTTCTTCATTCTCCTTGCAAAAATTGCTTCTACCGCATCGAATTCATCATCTTGATCTGTATTTCATCTTTTGTCTTCTTTCCGACTTTGAAAGTTGCCTCCTTCTTTGGAGCATCTTTGTCAGACTCTCTCATTTCAAAGGTTGTGAAAGCACCAAATGATTGATCTACTAAATAGTTATCCAAGTCCTTAGATTCCTCAATAGTAGATACCTTATGACTGTAAGATTTAGGGAGAGATCTCAAAACCTTATTTACAATCTCATCTTCTTTCACTTCACCAAGACCTTTGATTCCATTAACTACTTCATCCACCCAGAGTATATAACCAGCAACGTCTTCATCCTTTGCCATCCTCAAAGTCTCATATTTTCTCTTGAAGATTTTCATCTTGGCTTGCTTCACTTTACTATCTCCTTCATAAATATTTCTAAGTTTTACCTAGACATCTTTAGCAGAACTGTGATTCATTATCTTCTAAAGTTATGAATTAGCTAACCCACTCATGATAGCATTCTTTGTCTTGGAATTGTTGTCATATAACCTAAGCTCTGTAGAATTTGTAGGAGTGGCAAGAGTAGTGTAACCATCCTTGATAGATTGTCAAATACCAAACCCTAGAGTGTCCAACCTTATCTTCCAAAAGGTGTAATTTGTTCCATCAAACTTAGGTGCTTTGAGAGATCCATCATCTGCCATCTCAGACCTTCATCAAGTGGTTAAGATCCTTTTGAGGAACTTGGCTCTAATACCAATTGTTGGACACACAAAGATATTGAGAGGGGGGGTGAATTAATATCTTCTAAAACTTAAACCCTTCAACACAATACAAACAAAATCTTCTAGCCAAATCAACAACAAAGGATAAGGCAATTCAATCTTCTAACAAGGCCAACAACCCTTAAGCAAATCGACAATAATGAAAGATAAAGTAATTCAACCTTCTAACCAGATCAACAACCCTTAAACATATCAACAACAATGAAAGATAAAGCAAAGAACACACATGCACAAGATAACACTAGATATATGTGGAAAACCAAAGAAGCGAAAATTTTCATGATGAGAGTTAACTCACAATATATGAAAATCATTACTTACAAGAATTATAATGTTGTTTGAGGCTCATTGCTCAATAGACTTGTTGTCTAAGTGGCACAACCTTAGGGAAAAATATAAAGGACTTGCAGGCTGAGGCGCACAACTCCAAGGCAAGATACAAGGACCTACTCACACTCACTATTTCAAAGCAAGATACATGAAGATTTATAATTTATCATATGTCAACAATACACTTTGTTGATTGATGCATTGAGGAGCATCTGATCTTTCCATTTCACAACTTACATCCCTCTCTACTTTATTCCACACTTCTGCACTTTTCAACTGATTTGTTCTTCCTATTATATCCGCTACAACATCACAAAACATCAATTAGGAAAACCAGAATAAAAGATAACAATGATTTCAACAAATTGGCCACAAAACATAAATGCAACGAAAGCAGTCATATCCAAGAGATAAAGAGGACCAAAAAACAACTTATTACACCTTCCAATGTGATCCCAAATAATAAACATGCTAACACATAGCATCCCAAGTCGGCAACAAAGAAATGTGTAGAAGATATGTGTAGCACTTTACCAGTCGGCCCAAAAACACTACTTCCAATTGAATTTACTCAATGCAGTTCACAAGATACATCAAGACTAAAATACATCTTAACATAACCTTAATTGTTGGTACAAACCCCAAGCACATAGCATAAGCAAGAGAACAAGTTCTGTTAGTTAGACATCAATAAATTACCCAGAAAACCAACTCAACAATATGTGACACCAAAGAGATGAATCATGATGTGTGGACCACAAAGAGACATTCCATGAACATCCAACAATACTTCCAAATACTTCTTTCACATTATCATACTACAAACAACCATCACAAACCAAACAAAAATAAAACACTTCATCCCAAAAGTACAAAATACACAACTAAGAAATAAAACATTATTAGACCAACTTGTGGAACACTTCATTACATGAAAACTAAATTGAGACATTGCACAAACACTAAGAGCACACTCACCAAGCCGCAGGAGAAAAAAGATCAATGTGGAGAAATGCAAAGCATTTTCTTGACCAATCTAGACAACCAACATAATTGTCAACCCACTACAATTACCAAAGACCTCGACAACACTGCTAACCTAAAAAGATAGGAGTGCAACATCTACAAAACATAAACACTAAATCCAAAACTATAAGATCTTATCTACAAAAGCGAAGGTAATGCAAAGCATTCTCACAAACAATCTTCAAATCAACTTCCTACAACAAGTCTTCACCAACATCCAGAGACTAGAACCTCCTTGTAGCAACACATACTTCCTCAAGAACAATAGGAGAGAGCATAAAACATACTAGAGACCATCAACATCTCCCAAACATCATCTTGTAGACAAAAAACATACTCAATACTACTTTAATTAACATCATACAAGGCATGACATCCAACCATGAACATCAACAACATCAATGGTAACCTTAACATATGTGCAACAATCTCATCAACATAATAAGTATCACTAGCAGCCCAAACTGAGTGTACCAAAATGAGTGTTACCATCAATGACTACCAAAGGTAACATATGTGCAACATGCTCGTCACTCAACCAAAATGCATGAACAAACACACAATGCATAACATAGGATTTTGATGCAACCATCAAACAAAACACATACAGCTCAATGACATATGCCTTTTGACATTTTACACAAAATCCATATAATTATCATGCACAAGAGCAAATGTCACCAACCATAATGAACAAATAAACACACTAGGAAAAGCATAGGAGCTTCATGCAAATTGATAATGATGCAAGCATCACACAAAAACAATGACACTCGTAGGGTACTATGCCATGCACACCATTTAACCTTGATCTACAACATATATGCCACATTTCATTATAACCATCACACATGAATCAATTTCACATACCTTAGTCCATGAACAAGAAAACTATGCATGCCATACAAGTTTGGTGCTACCTTCAAACAAATCCAATACAACTAGATGAAATATGCCATTAGAACCTCTAAAGAAAACACATACAACTCAATTATATATACTTCATTAGAAACATCATGTAAATGTTAAATAATCATTATGTAGAAGAAGTGATGCTTGTCAACTATGATGATGCATGAATGAGCACACTAGGAACATCATAAATTTTGATTCAAACTTCAAGAAAACTCATAAATCCATGACATATAACCTTCATTCAAAATCCATACAACTTAATGACATGACACGTCCTTAGACCCTTCACACAAAAGTTGTATAATCATCATGCATAAGAGTGAATATCATGAAACATGACCTATAAATAAGCACACCAACCATGATGCAAGTTTCACATAAACACAATTGTAGTCATTGTCCATACATATATGTCATTCATCCCTAATACACATCATATATACCACATTTCGTTAGAACCATCACACATAAGAGTCAATGACACTTAATCATGATGTATAAATAACAATACTAGGCATGCCATAAGAGTTTGATGTAAATTATCCCTATAATAAATGGTATCTAACTGGAATCTATAAGGGCACTAGGATGCATCATAAAAATTGATGGGATGCAGCATCCCTTTAGATACTTGATGGAAGAGATATTTAATGAATTACATATAGTCAATGTCATTAACTCTAATGCACAAGAATACAAAGCACTTTATTGTACTTAGATGCAAAATAAGCATGAAAATTTTTCCCAAAACTCACAAGACTCGAGCAATCATCAAACCCTTCACATTAAAGGCATGTAATCATAATGTATAAGAGTCATGGTCGCTCAACCACATATACACCATTAGAACCTTAAGAAAAGAACATAGTACTCAAATGCATATAAGCCACAAACTTTTCTCAAAACCCATAAGACTCAACCAATCATCAGACCTTTCAAACAAAAGCAATGTATAATGTATAAGAGTCAAGGTTGCTCAACAATGATGCATGAACAAGCACATCGAGCACATTATAAAACTATGATGGGACATTGAAACAAAACCCATATTAGTCAATCACAAATATACCATTGTAACCTTCAAACAAAACCCCTACAACTAATAACATACATGTCATCAGACCCTTGACACAAAATCAATATTATCGTCATGCACAAGAGTCAATCTTTACTCAATCACAATTCATGAACAAGCACTAAACACATCATAGGAGTTTGATGCAATCTTCAAAGAAGTCCCATACAACTAACATATGTAATTAGATCCTTCACACAAAAGCCAAACAATCATCATGCACATTGAATTTTACATCTCAACCATGATTGTGCAAACAAACATAACATGCACACCATAGAATCTTTATGCAAACTTCAAGCAAAACCTATACAACTCAATGGAGTATATGTCACAAAAAGAAAAATACATACAACTCAATAACATATTTCATTAAACTCTTCATGCAGACATGCAATCATCATGCAAAAGAGTCAATGTCACTTAGCCATGATACATAGGCAAACACACTAGGCATGCCATGGGAGTTTGTTGCAACCTAAAACCCATCAAACTCCGAAAAATATATGGAATCATTCCCTTAATTCAAAATCCATACAATCATCATGCAAAGGAGTTAATGTCACTAGCCATGGTGAATAAACAATTATGCTAGGAACACCACGGGAGTTTGATGAAACTTTCAAACAAAACCCATACAACTACTCAGTGAGATTGTTATTTAAACTTCAAATAAAATGCATACAATCATCATGCATGATAGTGAATGTCACTATCAATGATTCATGAATAAGCACACTAGATATTGTCATATTATTTAAACTTCAAATAAAAGGCATACAATCATCATGCATGATAGTGAATGTCACTATCAATGATGCATGAATAAGCACACTAGATATTTTCCTATATGTCATTCAACCCTAACACGCACCATGTCATATCCAATTAGAATCATGACACAATTTAGTCAATGTCACTCAACCACAGTGAATGAGCAAGCAAACTAGATACACTAGAGATAAATAGTACTAATCAACCTTAATGCATAAGCATACTAGGACACAACATAAGATGACATACATGTCATTAGACCCTTTATACAAAAAGAAATTGTAATTAATGTCTTCAAATCCTAATGCACAAGAATACTAGACAATCCATAGAAGTTAGAAGTATATTAGACATGCAAACATTACACAAAACCCATATGACTCAACAAATGATATATTTAATGAAACCCTTACACAAAAACCATATGAATAATTCATAATCAATACATTTGTAATTCTATTATACCCTTGCATAAAATTCAATGTCAATGCATACAAGTCCATACCTTTCAACCCTTGGAAACACATCATTGAATACATGAAAAATATAAAGTAAATAAAATGTAATTCACAAATTCAAAAATACAATTCACAAATGTAAAACCTTAAACATTATATTTGCAGAATTTTGTAAAATGTAACCCAAGCACTTATAAACCCCACAATTAGAATCACACAATACAATTTCATTAAATAGTAAGCATGCATAATCTAACAAATGAAATTTTAAAATAGAGAACAAGTACTAAAAAACAAATTCACTTGAATAAAATATTAAACAAATTTACATAGTAAAACCTAAAATTAATTTATTATTTCCACTCATTTGAATTTCTCCAAGAAAAAAAAATAATATACATACAAGAAGAGTTTCTTGGTACTTCTTGCCATAGACGATATACTTAAGAAAAGTGTACATATTTTCCTTATATATATTCAAATATGTGCCATAAAAAATACATTATAAGAACATACACTAAGAATATAAAGTTAGTTTGACTGAGTGAGTTGTTATCTTTTCCTTCACCTCTCTTAATCTCCTCATCTAAACTATAAAAATCTCATAAACAAAAAAAGAGTCCTTGTTTTATAGTTTCATTAATATATATATATATATATAAATTATCTAATTTACAATAAATAAATTATTTTAATTAAAATTTAAACCATATATTTAATTAACAACATAACATAACTAATTAAAAAAATAGAAAAACTAAAAGTAGCTTAAAAAGAACAAGAGAGACCTCTTATAGGATGTCTATAGCCATCCTTAAGAGTTTGTGGGGGGGTATTTCTAACTCCCTAAAAAAAAAATACATATTTTATTAATTATAATTGTAGAGCAATGTTGACAAGGGATTTAAGCCTTCCTTCAAACTTTTTTCAAGTTTTCACTACTATACAAAACCATTTTCAAATAAGATATTGGCATCTTTTAATCCAAATAAACTTGCAAAGTGCAAATTGCTGCAATATTCTTCATTTTAAAGGAAAAAAATGGCAATGAAATTTTGAAAAGAAGATATTTTGACAAGCACACTCATGATAGAAATTTTTGGGTTGAAGGGTTGTAACACACTCATAGGATAGACTTTAAAGTTCACCACTCTAAAAGTTGAATCTAGCAACTACATTTATTGCTCAGTGCTTAGAAGGAAAATGACAAAATTAAATTTTCAAATGACTATTAAAAGGTAAATTTATATACAAAAGTTGAAAATGTGTGTGTATATATATATATATATATGTTCAAAATCTAAACAAATACGCATAGTTTTTCTAAAACAAAATATATAAATTAAAATACCACCCAAAAACTTTGAAGTTTGATAACATAATTTTTTCTCTTTTTCTAAAAGATTAAAGTAAAATTGCTTTGCCTAAAGGTTAATATTTGGCGGCAACTAATAATAACTAATAAGAGTTTAAAATTACATAGAGAGGAAAAGACAAATTTAAGATATATGTAGTGTTTTCTCAAGCATTCACTATTTTTGCATGAACATCGAGAGAGCATTCATGATGATTTAAAAACTATGTTGCATGGGTGCATGTCTGTGGCCCTCAAACAACTGTCCCCATCCCTATCCCCAATGACATTTCAGGTATGATAGGATGGCAAGGAACGTCCCTATCTTTAAATCTTCAAAAGGTTTTCCAAACATATTGTGGTAATAGGAAATGTCATGGGGATGTCTGAGACATCCCTCACTATCCCAGGTATAGCCAAATGTCCCTAACAGCAAGGCAAGTCTTTATAATGTTTAAAAAAATCATTCATGATATTAAAAAATGTCGTTTAATATATCATGACTTTATAACAGCAGTTTAACATAACATTATAATAACAGCAATAAGTATATCATGGCAGCAATATAACAGCAATAAAATTAATCATGACATAAACAACACTAATATAACAGCAATAAATATACGATGATTTAGATTCATAGCTAATGACATAAGTTATAGAAACACTACATCAATAGTTTCTGATTTCATTGTTCAAACTTTAACTCCAAATCTCAACGTTTTAAATTTTTGATATGGTATTAGAGTCGGTCCTTATTGTCAGTTACAAAAGAGATTAAATGTGCATTCACCATGGTCTGGTATTGTGTGATATTGTGTGAGAAGTGCAGACAAACATTTTTTGTTTGGGATGTGATTCGTGTGCAGGCTTCTACAGACATTGTCTAGCATCATTTTAACTCTATCATATTATATTGTTGCTGTTATACTGTCGTCATGTTATATTGCTGTTAATTAAATTGTAGAAATTTGAGTCTCTCTATATATCTATATTCTATTAAATTCATATATATACCCATTCCCAAAACATTATGGAACATAGTTTTAAAATGAAATTTAGTTGAATTATCAAACCATGGCCCACAACCAAATACTACACAAATGTTTCCCACTCTAGCCAGTGGCAATGAAAGTGGCCACAAACACAAAAAGAACTTTAAGTGAAGCATGTGGGGGAATTTTTTCGAAACAGGTGGTCTCATTCTTCTTGCACCATAATACTTCAATGAATTGAAAAAATGATGGTAAACTTGCACTCCTAAACCTCTGCTTCCTTCCTTTCTACATCCATCTAAAGGATGGCAGTGAACTAAAGTTTGACTAACCTAAAGGGAATAATACACTTCTCCAGTAGGCCTGAACCTTATTTATAGGGTAGTAAAAACATACTACAGAAAATAATTGACTAGAAATAAAGGAAATTACTATTTAGATACCCAAAACAAGCAACAATACAAAGACATATTCATAAAATTCAACAAAATAAATAAATTAAATTATTTGAACATACCTTAGCAATCAACTTTATAGCTCACTGTCAACAAACCTAGCTCCTTCAACCTCACTTGAAGGAATATAATCTATGCAAATAAACATGTACTACACTTGTTGGAATCTTTATTTAGGACTGTAGATCAGTAAAACATAAGAAAAATAAAAAACTAGTAGCTATTATCATATTCAGGATCATTTTCAATTTATTTTTATCTTATTTTATGACTATCTTTCAAGATCAGATATTCCATTCTATGGAATTTTTGTAATATTCTTGCCAATTGTACCTTATCTTTTGGTTCTTAACAATTGATTGCCTCCCTAGAGATGAGAATATGGTGCAAATATATTGTGTAAATAGTTTGTTCATGATAGACTCAACTTCTGCTTCTTACTAGAGAAGACAATTGTCCGTTGTCATATACTGCGCTTGCATAGAATAAAGTTAATGTTTATTCTCATCTACTGAGCTTGCATCCAAGGTCAGCGTCCCCTGTGCTTTTGGATTTTTATGGTCATGGTAGAAGTATTGATACTATAAATATTGTTTTTCAAGTCCACGACATTTAAAGATATATATGAGATGATTGGGTTTTTACTTTTTACCTTATATAGGGCTGGGGTGATTCGTCCTGCCTTAAGGTGTTGTCTATGGGTCACATAAGGTGTTTTAGTATGCATCATGAGCAGAGTTTATCTACAAGTCAGCTTTGATTTGAGGCAACCTAATATTTGAGCCCCAATCCTCACCTGGTGAAAATAGAAAAAAGGCAATCTTTAAATGATTCCCAACTTAAATATTATTGACTGTACATAAGAAGAAAAATTGCATAGAACATGACATCATTAGAATCTCTCCTTAAGTTTACAGTGCTTAGAAAATTTATGCATTCTTTTTCTTTGATGACTGTGTTTATTAAAACAACAAACCAACATCACATGATGAATCAATCAACCACATAAGAAATTGAACAACTCATGAACATGGGCATTTTCAAATTCTCCAGAAGTTAGAGAAAACAGAATACTGGGAAAAATTTACACAATGATAAGTATTTCATTTCAATTTGTTTTGTGTATGAGCATTTAAGGTAATGATTATCTCCAACAATTCTAAAAATGGGAAAGAACCAATGACACACACATACAAATATATATATTCATATTTATATACACATATTTATTTTCTACTTAACTCAATAGATCTTTTATGTTTATTATGTCATGTGATCTACGATGATTTAATTATTTATGTGGAAATATGGATCTTTCTAGCTTGCTTGGTTGAGAATTTCTGCATAAATTTTTTCATTTTTGGTTTTATGTTCTAACTTCTAACTATCAATGACACCATCCTATTCTTCCTCACCAGAAGTGGCTTCTCTAAATAGTTTGATTCTACTGTCATGCCAGAATCTAACAAATAGAGGGAGGCCCAAATAAATAAGAATCCCACCTGACAGCCTTGGATAACTCACACTCTAAGTAGACGGATAAAAGGTTACTTTCTAAGGCAAGCCATTATCGAGGGGCAAATTCTTCCAAACAAAAGACTAGCAATTCATAATTTCCACAAGAAAATTTACACACAACAAAATTTCTACCATACATAGAGGACCTTACCAAGAGTGATACACTAGAATTAAAAAAATATCTAATCACTAATTATAATCGCTGGAAAATATCAGTTTCAGGACAATTTTACAATATTCATATATAAGGAAAAATGGAAGAACTAAGTCTTCCTTTTCTATTGTAGCTAACTGATCTCCTTTTTGAGACTCTTGGATAGAAATAGTTGTCCTTTCCTTAGGAATACAGTCTCAGCTTTTTCAAATGTATGTCCATGACCTTTCCAAGTAAGAAATACCTTCTAAACCATGGTAATCACTAATTCTATATGCCATCACAAAATTCGAAGTGCTAAGTCTTTTTCATCCTACCAAACACTTCCTAACCTGGCTGTCCTGTAACAAGAAGACAAAACTCACACGTTTTAGACTAGTGGTTTGTCTATATTATTCTTGATAAGTAGGAGGTATTTTCCACAGCGTGTCAAATTATAATATTTCTATCAGGATTCAACCGTGAAGTTTACAAGTCAAACTCATTGACCCATGTTTCATGAGTGGTGGTTCATAGGAACCCATCTCTCATGATAATGAAAGGTCCACTTAACACTCATTGCATCTAGAAGTATTATTCTTCGTACTTCTATTCCCATGCACCCTCTCTATTTTTAATTTCTTCCCCAAAGCAAACCTAATTCTAACAATGAATATTGATGCTCTTTTTCCTCAACTTGAGATTGAGTCTCCTATCAAAATACAAAAAATTGTGTTGCAGTTAGCAACATATGGTCATTGTGCCTCTCTCTCTTCTATCATGCATGCCAACTATATGTAGGAAATGAAAGACACTCCTCGAATAAGGGGATGAGTAATAACCATAGGAGAATGGTAAAAAAGATCCAAGGTTTTGAGCAATGACATTATTTATTATTATTATTATTATTTCATGATGAGGATTACAAAGGATGCTCCTGCGTCAAAATGTCTCAACTACAGATATGGTCTCCATTTCTAATATTTTTTGCCATTAATAGAGATGAAAGCTTTTGTTTCAATGTTTATAAGGTTGTCATGGCACTGGCACTGTATGTTAGATCTTTAGAATTTTATGTTATAGTGGTCTCTATTTTTTTAATATGAAATTGTGAAGTACAACTCATGATATTCATTTTTTCCCTAGTTGGAATTGACACCATCAAATTTGCAATGACTACAACCACTTTAAACCATTACTAGAATTAACCGTTGATTTTCCAAGACAATTGAAATTGTAAATCACTTACAATCAGGGAAACCGAGGGACATGTCCCCCACCCCCCTGAACTGCCCCATCCCTATCCTCGAAATGTCTCTAGTATATGGGGAAAATTGGGGGATGGTCCCCTGGTGTGCCCCTTTTGCCTAGAAAATTCAGAAATCATCCTCTATTTCGATGACCCCATTCCTCTATTTCGAGGACAATTTCTGAATTTTCTAGGCAAAAGGGGCACGCAAGGGGACTATCCCCCAACTATCCCCGTATACCCAAGACATTTCGAGGATAGGGACGGGGCATTTTAGGGGGGTGGGGGACATGTCCCTTAGTTTCCATCTTGGAGGTGATCATCGCTATCATCTGTTAACATCTACTATGATAGGACATTTGTTAACATCTACTATGATAGTTAACAGATGATAGCGATGACCGCCTCCAACTCCTCAAATTATTCAGCTAGATCCTTAACAACATCTTGGACTTCATTTCTATGTTTGCACAAGAAATCTGTTTTGAATCAGAGTATACGAGAGGTCTTTTCCACAAAATCTTTATTATCCTCCTCGAGTATTGACTGTTCAAGAAGAGTAGTCAAAGGCAATGTACTAACCTTCTCCAATTTCTAACTATATTCTTTATATTCCTCTTCCTTCTTCTCCACTGCTTCAACATATTGATGCATTTCCCCTATTAACTCTTCAGTCCCTTTGTGAACCTCAAAACCTTCGACCAAAATTTCACCTACTTCTTGATTTAACTTGTCAACCCACCTATCTAACATCTCCGCTTTTCCCCTTACTTGTACTAAATCATCTACCTCCTTTTTTCTCAGCAAAATCGGAGTCTCAATAGCAGCTACCTATTGTGTTCTTGGAGAAGAGACACTTTACAAAAAGGAATGCAATTGATCTAATTGAGCCTTAAGCTCATCTTTCTTCTACTTATCCTTTAACATCCTTGACTTGGTTGTCGAAGCAACCACATAAATTAGATTCATCTGTTGATTTTTGGTAGGCCTTCCCAAGTTAACAGTACTTAATTGATAATCTGTTAACTGCATGTCTCCTACCTCCTTTTCTATCATCGGTATGGCACACTCAGCAACAATTTCTCCCTTGTCTGTGAGCCTAGGTAGGATCTTGGCCTTCTTTTTAGGCCTTTCTTGTTCAATCTCCTTCATCATATCCTCCAAATTGAGAGGTTGTGAAGGTGTTACTGTTCTTTTCTGTAGGTCCAATTTCAGCCAAGTGGGAGCACATGGAGTAGTAGTCATCATAGTGGAAGAAGAAGCAATAGTAGTAGTAGAGGGTGGTTGCACATTTACTTGGGGTTGAGAATCAACCCTTGGTTCCTCTTGTTGTTCTTGCACCACATGCATCTATACAAGCTTTTCAGCCTCTTCCCTATCTTTTTGCTCTTGTATCTTCTTCTTCCTTCTTCAACCTCTCTTCCTCCAATCGTTCTCTCTCCAGTTTTTCTTTCTCCAATCTTTCCTTTTCTAATCTCTCCTTATCCAATTTTTCTTTCTCTACAGCTTCTTTTTCCAATTTCTCTTTCTCTAAAGCTTCTTTTTTTTCTTTCTTTAATCTTTCTGTCTCTAAAGCTTTAAGCTTTTCTACCTTTTCTTCTTCTTATTGTTGCTTTCTAACCAACTCTTCAGTGTCCTTTTTCTTTTGTAATCATTTTGCTTCTTCTTCCTTCTGGTGAGCTTCCTCAACAAGTTTTAACTTCGCAACCAGGACTTCTTTCTCCCTCTGGTGTCTTGCCTTCTCTTCCTCAAGGTCATGAATCTTTTGTATCAATTCTAACTTATCATTTTCCTCTTTAACCTTGAGTTCATGTTCTTGTTGCCTTTGCTACCTCTCTACTTCATCAGCTCTTGACTTAGCTTCAATTTGTTCCTACTGTAGTATGGCATCAACTTGTGTCTTGGCATCCATTAAATTTTGCTTTTCTATTGCAGCAGCTTTTGCATCAGCATCCTTTTTAACTTCTTCAAACAATGCCCACTGCTCCTCTTGTGTCATTACCTGTTCAACATCATCCTCTAGAAGCATATTCTCTTGTACATCCTTCTCTGACACAGTCTCATCCGAGTCTGTTCCAACATCATGAATCTCTACCCCTACTTCTTTTCCCTTTGTAGTTTCAACCATACCATGAAGAGTCCCCTTTTGAACTTCTTCACTCTATTGTTTTGCAAGTGGGACTTGTGTAGAAGATTCACCTAATGTAGGTGTTGAAACAACTGATCCCATTTGAGCATCTCCTTCTTGTGTTTCTGCTTCATCAATTGTTGCTTCAAGCTCTATTTCTTCAATGTCTGGAGGAAGGAACTCCAAAGGCTCTTTGGGAGGTGTCTTTCTTTTGAGCCTTTTATACCCTTTTCCCTTTTTAGGAGCTGGTCCTTGAGGAGCTTTGGTTCTTAGAACCAACCATTGAACACTTCTATCTAATACTGCTCTTCCTATTTGCTTAATATCAATAGTTTCCTCACTATCCTAGTCAATTGGATCTAGACCTTTAGTTCCTATGTTTAAAGCTTCATAAGATGGATCCAATACAACTCCATCATCCACCAATGTGTCAGGAATGTTATTTTTGACTCCAAACTCTGACATGAGTGCGATCGGCAATCTTTCATAATTCTTCTTCCTCAAATCATACTCATTTTGTTGGTCACTCCAGAAATCTTCTAATAAATTGAAATGCTTATCAAACATAGAAGGCAACAAGGAATTCATCTTACCCTTCGAGTCAAAATATTACGAGTTGTATATAAACCTAACTTTAACTGTATTAGCTCACTGCAGACCACCTTTGCTCCTACCAAATGCTGACAACTATACTCACCCAACTTCATGGGGAACTTGTGACATCCTGTCTTATGTTTTAATCCAAACTGGGCATTAACCCCAAGAGCCTGATATACAAATTCCATCAACACTATCCTGTTATTGCAACACCTTGGCAGCAAATGTGGATGGCCTTCAAAACCAGCCAGCCTGAAATATGTAAACCTAGGGTATTGAATGTACCAACATCCAAATTTAGCAATAAATGCCATGGCCTCTTGACTCAATCTATACCCTGCATCTCCATTGAGTTGGTTAATGACTACATATATGAATGCATCATTAACCCTTCTGAATTCAGTCTCAGCAACCTATAGAGATAGCTGGTTATAATGCTCCCACACCTTCTTCTGTCCATCCAACACTCCCATTGTCCCTACTCCATTCAAACCTAGGAAGATACCTAATCTTGCTGTTGCATACACAATGTAAGAAGTCATAAAAAAGCATTTAGTCTCCCTAATGCTAGTCAGTTGATCATGAATAGCATCTGATACAATCATCAGCCAATCAAACTAATGGGTGCCATTTAAAATAATCTTGATGAAGGGAAACATCCACTCCTTGAAATGAAAGGAAACTCTCTTCCCAAAAGCCCTAGACAACATCATTATTAAATCTGACACCTCCTTATAGAAATCCGCCCTCTTTGGTTGGTCTGCAAGCTTGGTTAGAGACTTCTTCTCTGTCTTCAACCATTTTTTGTTTAAGTGGGACTTGTTGGATTCCTTATACTTTCTATATTTCTCTAAGGCCTCTACCTCATCTAATTGCACCAAGTTCTTGGGATCCAGGACATTAAATATACTTTGAAACATATGAGGAGTAAGATCGATGATTACATTATCCTGGGAGTCCATGCATTGTCGGGTAGCTAGATTGTAAGCTCCTGCAGCTGTCAAGATCAATTCCGGGCATTGGATTGATAAAGGAAACACAGTGGTATGAGCCAAGCTGGAATCAAAAATTCTTTCTGTTCTTCCTGTTATATCTTCAACAAAGGTTTCTAAATACAGCTCCTCAAAATTGTATTGGCCCAAATTTGTGTTAGTGATGTCTGACCAATCTGATTCTACTTTGCTTACTTTCACAATAGGACTCTTGTGATTATACCTCAAGGTATAAGGTAACTGTTCTGGCTTGATCTTCTTTGGTTTAGGTGTTGCCTTTGATGTTCTTGCAGGCTGGTTCCTTTGGGAGGCTTCTCCTGATGTTCACGACATCCTCTTATCTTTCCTACAACAAAACCTCTAGTTAGATCCTTGAATAAAACATCTCAAAATGTGTCTTTAAAATCATACCTTTCAAACATACATCAGAGGCGGAACCAGGCAACAAACATCTTAAATAATCCTCTTTTAACATACCACCTGGCTCAGAGCAAAAACTGTTATTGACATTCTACTAACTAGAAGTGGGCTCAAAGTCGGAAGTGAAATAGTGATCGAAACCAGAACCGGAATGGAAACTAATTCGGTTTCCTTTAAATTTTTTGTTTTCATATTCTGTTTCGGTTCTGCTTCCGCTTCCGCCTAGGTTAACATTTTTATGAAGTAAAGCTTCTTACTATAAGTAGAGTCAGAGATGGGATGGAAAATGGAATTGACACTAAATATAAAACATATCCAACAAAACCTAAATCAATTCCGATCCCGCTTCCCGCTATGTTGACCATGACGTCATCAACGATTTTATCAATTTAATGCGTAACTCCATGATTAAAGACTAAGGTCATATTAAAAGAAATAAGGCTTAAAATATAGCATAAAAGGACAATGCCCATATGACCGTGGGGACGACTGTATTTTAGGGCATCATATTTAATTATTTTAAACGTGATCACAGAAACGCATAAAACCCTAATCTAGAAAACACGATACAAAACTAGGGCACGGATTTAACCCCTCTATTTTAACCAGACGAATATGTAAATACAAATCCTAAGTAAAAACAAGATCTTATAAACCCTAACTCACTGACAAACAAAATTTAATCTACATGTTTAAAACCTAATGCAGCACGACGCGATCACGACAAAACGTGAAAACGACCATGCCCTGACTCACTGAAAACCAGAAATGCAAGCACAAAACAAAACCAAGAACAGCAAAAAAACATGCCATCCTATTGAAATAGTGAACTTGCCCAAAATCAAAAACTAGAATAGACACGAACAGAGAAGACGAAAGCAAATAAAAGAAAACTAAGAATAGGAACCTTACCTCGAACACAAAAAACTGGCTAACCTTCTGAATTGATTTGCAAGCAGCTATCTCCTCCTTCTTCAATCGATTCACTCAGATGAACTCCACAGCTGCTCTATTTCGCTCTTTGATTTCTTAACAATGATAATAATAATTCGTTTAATCCCTAATGAAGGTAAAAATTAGAGTTTCTACCTACGCATGGCAACTGTCATTAACAAATTAAATGCAGTTAAGAGGAGTCAGAATTGGAGAAGAACAAACACTTCACTACAGTGCGACTTCAGTAAAAAGTCAACAACCAAGAAATGGCGAGAGCGGGAGCGGAGTGGAAACTGATTTGGAAACTTAAGGAATTTCCCAACTTCATTCCTGTTCCAAGTCCGGGTCTGCCAACAAAGTACAAAACGAAACCAAACACAAAAAGTAAAATAAAAAGACCGACATAATAAAACTTAACACAAGGACTTAGTCTAAAACCAAAGGTTCAAAAAGCGGAGGCAGAGACAGAATGGATTCGGATTTTGCAATTTCCAATAAACACCAATTTAACGTCCACTCCGGTTCCGGCTCCGATAAAGACAAAACAAAAAGGCCCAAAAGAAAGATTGTTGGGATGGGGATCAGAACAAGTTTTGAAAGAAGTTTCAGAACCCAATTTGGTTCCGGCTCCGATTTCGACAGACTAAACCAAAGAAAAACAAAGTGTTGGAAACAAAAAGACTCCAAACTTTGTTTGAAAATCAACAAAAGATAAAAACACAAAAGGGGGACCCATTTTGACCAAGGCAAAAGATGGGGTGGTTATGCAAGGCATAACAAATGGCGATTCGGCTGGGAAAATGGTTTACCCATTTTCAAGAAACCCAAAGAAAATTTCATTCACCCTAAAACTACTTGATTTATGAAGCATACTAACTTGAATAAGATTAGATATATGTAGGATAAGTTTGAGCTAGAATCTCAAATGTATGTGCTCATGAGTCATTTCTGAATCTGAGTGTGTGCAATATATTGTGCATCATTCTTTGTAGATACTTTCTCTGTTTGTGAACAACTATACCTAAGATTCAAGCTACATAGGTTGAGTCCTTTGACTATCGTGCAATAAAATCTTGGGACTACTCTGCTACCAAACAAGCATCCATAGCCCCGATGGAGATACCTCTAGTTCTCTCAAAGCATTGCTCTATTGCCAGCTAGGCGTCCATAGCCCCAATAGAGATACTTGATTACCCACTTGATATTGAGTTTGCTTTTTCTTTCATTCATCATTTTTTCTTTTAAAACCTTGCTTGTGGAAATCTTTTGTGCACCTTCCTCAATACTTCAAACATAATGAATCTGAAACATGGGTTGAGAACTACTATGGATTTCATGATAGTCTTGGAATCAGATTTTTCACTTGAATCAAAGGGTAGAGCCATTCTAAAACAAATAGGTACTTACTCATGCAGATGTTTTCCTAATTTGGTGACAGATTCTTTGATCACAATTCATGAGATATTCACAATATATCTTCTATCCTTAATAACTTTTCCAACCCAAACTAGAATGGTCATAAAACATAAGTTTCAGAATGAAATCCTTTTCAATGATGATAATGAAAATACCTAAACCAATTTCTCTCCTAGTACTAGTAGCATACTTTGAATAACAACCCCTTAATTTGAAACGAACAAAATGATGATCCCCAATGAAACAAGACCAAATGAAACAAAACAAAAAAACAAAAATAAAGAAAGAAAACAAACAAACAAAAACTAAAAAAACTAAAAATCAGAAACTTAATTACATATGATATAGTATAATACATTTTCCTTTTAAAACATCAGACCTTTTATGCACCGAAATAGTGCTTGAGAAACTGACCATTAACTGGTAATTGAATAGGCACTCTTGTTAAAGCACTCAAATGAAAAGCATTCTCGCCTAGTATTTTAGCCACTTAATAAGGACTTAACCAAAGTCTATCAAACTTTTGATGATCTCCTTTCTTTTGTCTAGCCTTATCCCATAATAACACAAGATTTGCTATTTTAAAGGCTTTTATCTTGGCTCTTTTGTCAAACTAGTGTTTGACAATAGCCTAATGCTTAGAGAATTGTTGTAGAGCAGCATCTCTTTGCTCTTCCATGTTTAACAAATTAAATAGTCTAACCTCAATCCTATCATCCTTGTTATAAAATTCCTGCATAAACTTAAGGATAGGTATCTATAAATGGATTGGGAAGATTGGATCTTGGCCATAAACTAACTTAAGAGGTGAATTTCCTAGAGCTGCTTTGATTCTAGTTCGATCTGCCCATAAGGAAAATCTAAATTGGGTATGCCAGTCCCCAGGATTATTCTTTAACAACTTTCTTATAACTTCCAACAAGTTTTTATTTGTGGACTCAGCCACTCCATTTCCTTGAGGGTAGTAATTGGAAGAATACTTCAAAACAATTTTATGTTCATAGGCCAATGAAATGAATTCAGCAGAAGAAAAAGCAAGGCCATTATCACATACCAGAGCAAATTGAACTCCAAACCTGGTTGTGATGTTCTCAATCAGAAACTTGATGACCACCTCTGTGGTGCTATTCTTGCAAGGCTATGCCTCAGTCCAACATGTGCAGTAGTCAGTTGCGGTCAAGATGAATTTATGACCTACAGAAGAATTTGGATTAATTACACCTACAAAATCAAGTGCCCATTGAGCAAATGGCCTTACCTCATATATTGGTTGTAGGGGGCATTGCAGGATTTCTTTCTCTAGGTGTAGAAGTTTGGCATACATGACAAGTCCTACAGTGCTGATGTGCATCTCTAAACATATAAGGCCAATAATAGCCTGATCTTAAAATCTGATGAGCCAAAGCATTAGCAGATCCATGCCTCCCATGAAACTCAAAAATAGCATGCTTAGCCTCTTGCTGATCCAAACAACGCAGGTAAATTCCTTGAAAATTCTTTCTATAAATGGATCCCCCTTTGAGCATGTAATGAGCACTCTTCATCCTCAATGCTCTCCTCTGAGTAGCATTCATTCCTTTTGGACATTTTTTATTGAGGAGGAAGAAGATTAAATCTATATACCAGGGATCCTTCATGAATGATTGGACAGTGTACTATTGGCAAGTGATATTTCTGTCTACTTCAGCCATTGCTTTTGACAATCCTTGTCCTCGAACAAGTTTCATCGGATGAATTTCTAAGTCAAACTCCTGTAAGATTTCCATCCATTTTCCTCTTCATTCCCCTAATTCACTTTGCATCAGAAGAGACTTCCCAGTTGGATCTGGGACTATGGCCATCACTTGACTTCAAATTAAAACCTTTGAAATAGTTGTGATAGGCGAATTAAAATAAGCACCTTAGATGCATACAATGGTATAGATTATTCTGTGAATTGTATCATGCTTTTGTTTTCTTGATCTGATTGGAAAACATGCATTGTTGAAGGTATATGTCTGGCTGTTAGATGAGTTTTGTTCATGTTTACTGGTTTACCCTCTAATCTATCTTTTTTTTTTGTTTGAAAACCCCCTTGATTTACTAAAACAGTTCGGTAAAATGAGTCATTGCTTGCATTCTTTGTTACCAGCATAGGCCCCTTGAATATTACAGTTGCATGGACCAATTGGGTGACACCAGACAGTTGAGACCCAACTACTAGGACCTTGGGAGTTAGGCTACTATATGTTGTCTTTCTTTTTCAGGAGAAATAGAGTAGAAATATTATGTTTTAATGTTGTTTGTGTCATTTTCACCATCAACAGGTATCCATGCTAGAAATTTACTCAAATCATGATCAAAACTAGATTGAATAGAAAACTTACCACATTTCTTAAGAAGAGTAGAAAATAGAGTGAAGATGAGAAAATTTTGGATTAAAAAGGAGCGGAACTTGAAACAAAAGAAAATGAAATTTCAATAGGGTGTCCGACAGGGAAAACCCATCGATAGTGGCTTCCCCTCCATCCAATCTAGATTTCAGTAGCTAGAGAGAAGAGAAAGATCACCAACTCCATTTAGAGATGATCAAAACTATTGTAGCTAAAGCTATGCAGAGGTTGTCATAGCACACCAGACATTCCACAACAATTATTTCCATCAGATTGGTGCATTATACAAAGATGTCACCAATGAGAGGGCTCTTGATCTTTGGGAATCCCAAATCCCAAATAATCCATGGTGGAGGCTATACCCCTCATGACCTGCTAAGAGAAGTAGATCCTTGTCACCTCCCCTAAAAAAATTCCAAGCTAGAAGGAATGGTGGTCTTTAGGAACTTGGATTCAGAGGGTAGGTCAAGGCATGAAAATCAACCATCAAAATTCCACTTTGGATACTTGAAAATAGGCCCTTCTATGGAAAGCCCTAATTGGGAAATTTGGTGGTGACTAATTGGCCAAGGAGAGGATTGAAAGATAGTTCAAAATCAAATAAAGTGAAGCAATATTCTTGACATTTCTTTCCAAAGGTGTTTTCATCATTGAATGTTCAAATGAGGAGGAAAGGGACCAAATTATGTAAGAGGGACCATAGACACTAGACGGACCAAGAGTTTATTTCTAGAAGAATACCATGACTACTCATCCTAGAACAAATTGGCGCTTGGGTATCCATGCCATAAATTTACTCAAATCATGACCAAAACTAGAATGAGTAGAAAACTTACAACATTTCTTAAGAAGAGTGGAAAATAGAGTGAAGATGAGAAAATTTTGGATTAAAAAGGAGTGGAACTTGAAACAAAAGGAAATGAAATTTCAATGGGGGATCCAATAGGGAAAACCTATCGATAGTGGCTTCCCCTTCATCCAATCTAGATTTCAGTAGCTAGAGTGAAGAGAAAGATCACCAACTCCATTTAGAGATGATCAAAACTATTGTAGCTAAAGCTATGCAAAGGTTGTCATAGCACACCAGACATTCCACAAAAATTATTGCCATCAGATTGGTGCATTATACAAAGATGTCACCAATGAAAGGGGCTCTTAATTTTTGGGAATCCCAAATCCCAAATAATCCATGGCGGAGGTACCCCTCATGACCTGCCAAGAGAAGCAGATCCTTGTCACCTCCCCTAAAATAATTCCAAGCTAGAAGGAATGGTGGTCTTTAAAAACTTGGATTTCAGAGGGTAGGCCAAGGCATGAAAATCAACCATCAAAATTTCACTGCGGATACTTGAAAACAGGCCCTTCTATGGAAAGCCCTAATTGGGAAATTTGGTGGTGCTTGATCAGCCAAGGAGAGGATTGAAAGATAGTTCAAAATCAAATAAAGATAAGGAATATTCCTAAAATTTCTTTCCAAAAGTTTTTCGTCATTGAATGTTCAAATGAGGAGGAAAGGGACCAAATTTTGCAAGAGGGGCCATGGACATTAGACGAACCAACACTTTATTTCGAGAAGAATACCACAACTGCTCATCTTGGAACAAATTCGCATTGGGGTATGGCATTGGGGTATCCATGCTAGAAATTTACTCAAATCATGATCAAAACTAGAATGAGTTATCTTAGAATTCTTAAAGTGAATTTATAGAATATATGGCTTAATATTGCACTACGTTGAAACATGAGCCAGTTGCATAAGCATTTAATAGGTAAGATTTCCTAAAGCTTGATTGTGGATTTGCATGGTACTAAAATGGTTTTAAATTATTGGATTTTAGACTCTTAATCAAGTATGCATTTCATAAAAATTAAAATATCACCATTTAATCCAGATGCATTTGCATGAGCATTATTTTCTTTTCCAGGAAAATGCAAAAAGAATGATTACAATTCCTAAATGAAAAATTAATGTTGTCAGAATGCAATCAAAAGGTATCTTGAATGTATGTGATCAATTTATGAAAATAATTGATAAATTAGCCAAGTGATTACATAAGCATTTCAGGATGAGCAAAAATCATGCAAGTGATTTCAATTGATAATAAATATCCTTTTAGCAACTTGTACATAAGATTTTTTTGAAAAAAAATGGATTGGTGCAAGTATAGTCAGATTAAGCAAGAAGGAATGATTTGATATAATCTTTGAGGTGAGAGAATAGGCCACCGAATTTTGAACTTGGAAATTCATGAGTATTAAAGGCTAAAGAGTGAATCCTTCAATAGTGCGCTCAATTAAATTGTTGCTTTGGTGTTTGTTAAGTAATTGGATTAAGGGCCAATTTTGTGATGCTTAGAATGGGTAGCAATTGATGAAATAAGGTTTGGGAGACTAGGAATTTAAGAATATAGTAAAATAATAAGATCTAAATCCTTATTGTAATATCGCTATATGTTTATTTCTGAATTATGTAACCAGTATGATTTACTTAGCTTTGAAAGGAATTATATATGTTGGATCCCAAAGTTAAGATTTCTTGAATTAGTTGAGGAATAGTGAATATATGTATTGGGTGAGAAATCTAAAGGTTTTCCTTTCCTACCACTATAATTCCTAACTTGATAGCAGGCTTCAATGCTAGCAATTTGAAAAGGAGCTTCAAAAGAAATATCAAAAGAAAGGAAAAATAAAAGAAAAAGAAATATCAAAAAAGAATTCAACTCTTTAAGTTATCCAAATATCTCTATCAGGGCTATGGACATCTAGCTAGCAGTAGAGCTATGTTTGGAGGAATTATAGAGATAACCTTGTTGGAGATATGGACGCTTGACTGGCAACAAAGCTCTATCCAAGGTTGGCTTAAAAGGATAAGCCAAACTATGTAGCTCAATACCGATCTACACTAATTTCTAACTCTTACAAAAAAGGGAATGAATCACTCATTGTAATAAGCCAAGCATTGATTTCGTATATAATTAAATGAGACAACAAAAAATTAATGAGCATTGAAATGCTAAACAAAACAAAGAGCAATAATGGTGAATTTCACACTGGTGACTGGAAATATTTCTAATAATTTGCATTCAGATCTATCAAATAACTTATGACTCCCGACAACACACTACAAACTTGAACTCAAATAATATGTAATACTTCAGGCGAATACACTCGAAACAAACACTCATGTCTAGGTGAAAACCAAGCAAAGTTTGGTATGATTGATTTGATATCAAATGTGGCAGATAGACCGAATAATTCACTAGATTAAATCGAATTCTGAAGAGGATCCAATGAAGTTCCATGCAAAGGGAAACACACATAGACCGACTCACTTCAGGTTGCACATGGTCCATATGGAACCCAATTGCAACAAGCTCCCCATTAGAAGATTATATCGATACTAGGATTGTATCAATTGATTAACAGAGGCAGACTTACTAGGGTCTTGCAGATCAATAATCTCCAGGCACCCGCGTAGAGTAGTCTTGGCAATTGAGCGGATTTAAACTAAGATAGTGTTCCCGATCATGATACGACTTGGATTCTTGTTAGCTATCAATCTTCCACTCGACGCTATTGAAATCACTGCTTAGGCAATGACCAATTCATAAACTCAAGTATTGAGATAGTTAGTAATGCTAATGCAATTATAGTTCAGCTCAATGGAGGCTCAAAGTGACCTATGCAAATGATACCACACCTGCAAGTCATCTCAAGGAACGCAAACGATCAGAATGTGATGGGGTCGACTTCCTGTATCATGGTGTTAGTAATTTGTATCTGAGCCTACAAGCACCCTCCCGATAATAGCAATGAACTACCGTGATCCTGGGAAATCCCGCGGAAGGCTTGGAATGAAGGTGACGAGTCTTGTAATGATGGAAGAGAGCTGAACAGGGGATACAGACATAGGATGAGGGCTACACCCCACCCTATGGCGAACTCGTGGAGGTTTGCATCCCCACAACTTCAGATTTTCATTTCTTCCCTTCGAGACGTTCTTCACACATTTGATTTGCAGAAGGTATAGGCCTTAACGGTGCCTTCCCAAATGGGTCGGCTCAAAATTGGGCCTAGACCTATAATTAAATTTAAATATTATTATTCAATAATTTAAATTTAATTTAATATTACTTTAAATATTTTTATTATTTTAATATTATTTTAAACATTTATTAAATGCAAATTAGTGTTTCAACACACTTTCGTAGTTCCTTCCACAACTTGTTTTGAATTATTCGAGGTCGTGACACTCACACACACTTAAGTTCATTAAAGCTTTGTCTTCTATATTGATTGCATGATTTTAGAAAATATATATAGGGGTTTATTGTTTTGAGGAAATAGAAAGCATATGTTCAATGTATTTTTAGCCTCTATGGTTGTATTTTAATTTAATTTTATTGGTTTCTAGTTGTTGTGTGGTCTCACAACATGCTACATAATATTTGACTAAATATCAAACTACTCTTCCTTTTTCCTTTCAGATCAAGAACTTCTTGGTAGTATTTCTTGTGAAATTTTTGAAGAAGTCCAGCTTCATAGAGTATTTATATCTTCATTTTCTTCTTTAAATTAAATGATTTATAGAGGATACATGAGAAATTCCTCAAAAACCTAAGTTGGGATTGTCGTTGAATCCAAGCATGGTGAAGAGGTCCCCTTCTATGGGGCTGTTTTTGGCATAAAAGCTATGCTTTTGGTGATATTGGAATAGGTATTTTTGCTTTATACATGGATCCATGTGCTCCTCTTGCTTCTCCGGAACCAAATCTGACCTCTATAGAAATGATGATGCCTCTATAACTTCCCCAAAATATTGAAGTATTCAAGATTGTTGATATTTTGGGCAGCAAAATATGTAGAAAATTGGCAGTCATCTCTAACCATGACTGCAAGTTAGCCATGGGAGATATAAGGTGGGGTCTTTAACAAACCTATAAAGAAGGATAATGTTGCATTAAGGGATATATATTGGGGCCCTCTCCCATGAATAATATTTTCTTACAAAAAATTAAAAATAATCCTTGCCTGAGCACTAAAACATTGCAATGCAAACTATACAATTTATATTTTCCATGACCACAATAAGGGGGTCCAAAAGGCCAACAAACCAATAAGAAACTATCTAAACATCCACAATCCCAACATGTTGCACTAGGTATCATTCAAAAATATTTTCTCACAACTTGGTGCCACCAACTTACTTGACCATCTCTTCCCCCATCTGCAACCACAAATTGATGGACCAATCTTACCATCCTTAACCATCTCAGTTTCCTAGCCACCTTCTCCAACCTTGTCTTTATTATTCTCTTTCCCTTTGAAACCATGGATCTTCACCCTAGGGTCTAAATATTGGTTCTATTTGGAGTGAGTCCTTCCCTTGAAAGAGGGAGAGTGAACAAACTAGCAACTCCCAAATTACCATCTTTGTGGACCACCCTTAAGTTATCCGCACATAGCCAAGTCCTTGTAGAAGAACAATAGATCATCCTTTTGCTCAATCAGTCTAAATTCCACTCTTTAAGGGCCAAAATTTATTCCTAAAGACTCCTTGTCAAGCCATACTTCTACTAGAAAAATTCATCCTCCTCTAGTGCTCCTGCCATAATAGTTGAGGATGAAGGAAAAATCTACTTCAAAATCCAATCCAATACATCTTTATCTACCACCCTCACTTGCAATTTTTCTCTAAAGTCTTCTATAATGGAGGCCTAAGTCCTCGATACACCTATATTGGCCAACCCTTTCATACCTAAGATTTTCTTAATGAATTTATGGGAGGCAAGATCAAGGATGAAAAATGTATTATTTAGCCTCCCATCAAATAATATGCCTTCATAATGTGTGTCTTCGTTTCTAGTAGTGTACAGAAAGCTCCATCTCCATCAACACCTCCCAAAGGCCCACATGCCAACTATAAGCCTCAAAAGAAATGCACAGGGAAATCTACATGAAATCTGAAATGGATCTATCCCCCATAAGACCCTACACCCACATGTCACATAATGGATGAAGGGAAATAAAGAAATATAATAAACTTTAAGACATGAATTATGCTAATAAAATCCAATATACAAAAAAAATAAACAATGACACACACACAACTGACACAAGATTTAACTATAAAAAAACACTTTTGGGAAAAAAACCCAACAAGAAACATAGCACCACTCTATATATTAACAAATAGAATGTTTATGATAAAAAGAGATTTCCTTGTGTTGATCATGTACCTTCAATCCTCTAATCCATTAACATGCACCCTTTGTCAACTTGTTTCTTCAACTTGTGTTCCAACCTATTCCAATTACATACTGTAGCTCTAGCCTACTAACCAAACACAACACCTAAGTGCTTGTATTTATAGGCACAATGCTTGCTCAATAACACCAACTAGAAATAATCCATGGATAAGAATCCACCATGCAAACCCAGCCACCCCACCAAACCCATCTTCTCTTGTTAACTATGAGAGATTTCTAGATATTGACCTAGTGCCAAACTGGAATATAAGTATAACTCATTCTCTTAATGGCCTTGCAGGGCTAGATCAATGAAAGGTCAAGCAAGAGACTGCACCAGCAAAATTTGAGGGAAATGGGCAGGGATTTCTTGATATGAAATAAAAAGATGAAGAAATGAGGGGTGAAGAGATGCAGATAGGTAATATAGCCGAGAGAGGTCATTTGTATCCAAAGGGTGGTGATAGGGACAATATGGGTCTCAATGAGGATCTCGTTTACCAAGCTTTAGTTGTGGCTGCTAAAAAAATGAATAGGAGAAGTAAGAGGCTTGAGATTGCAGATGTTGTTGAGGTTTCATCTGATTGAGTGTGGCTAACTCCAAATCTAGTTGTATTTTGTCTTCTAGTTCAGATCTTGCACTTGCAAATGTCCTTCCTATTGTGTCTTGGTATGGAAGGATAATCCCTAGAGATGTTGAGATGATCATGGAGAAGATTCTCAAAGACATGATTGAGGAGGTTATTAGTCTCTGGGATACACTTGAAGAGCCTCGGCCAATGGAAATCTTTTACGGGCCAGAGGCAAAGGGACTTGGTATTGGTGCATAGGCCCTTGTTGATGGTGATGTTGCTACCATTGTTCTAGAAGATAAGGAGGCTTTTGATCCTCCTAGTTGATTTTGCTTCACCCTTAGTTATAACTTTGATACTTTGCTCTTGTTTCGTACAATGGTTGTCTCTTGAAAGCCTTTGACTTTCTTTTTAAACTGCTAGTTATATATGGATTTTAAACTAGCACTTAAGTCTTTTTGGAACTATCTGGATTTTGAACATCCATAGGAGATATATCTCTTTGTAAACTTCATGTGCCAATATTCAAAAAAAAAATCTTCATAGGTACCTTAAGAGGATATAATGTGATTACAATAAGCATAGATGATCATTGAAAAACTACGCAAAAGGAAAGATAATTCATATGGTTGATCATTGGTGAATTCCACAAATAAAATAGATCGTTACCAGTTTGGGTAGCAAGGTTATCTCTTTGCATTCCATTGTCACATCAAAAAAAACTTTATGGAACCCATATACTTCTAGAAACAAACTCAGTTTACCAAAAACATTTTGCAGTGTTTAAGCAAATAGATAACTTTACAATCCCATTTCTTCTTTTATGACAGTGCAAATTTATTGAATTAAAACACTAATTTACAGTATACTGATAGACTGAAATGTGGATCAAGTAGAACTTTAAGCACTAACCATTCCTAAGATAGAAAATCCCTTCATCCACCTGATAAGTGTGCCAGAGGCAATTGAAAATTGCTTCATAGGAAAGGAAAAAGTAAATCCAAGCTCCCTTTATCGACCAAAAGGTGGTCTCATATTCTCATCTTCCTATGCAACAAAAAAATTGCTAGCTCTAAAAAAATGTAATCAAACAATTCATGTGATCAACATCAAGCAAAATTACTACATTAATTATAAACAAAATAGAAGAAATGACCACAATGACTCGAATAGAAAAACATGTCTGGAAATGTATTCTCTTTAGAAGTTAATTTATACCGACCTTGGTTGTGCTGCTCATTAGTTTTGGAGGAATTGAAACTTATTTAAACTTTTGGTTAACAACTCACCTTTTGCTTATCGCTTAACTTTTATAGCTAAAAGACACTATTATAAAGGCTAGGCATCTTTCTTTAGTTTAGGGACATTAAAACAGTTACTTTTTTTGTAGTTAATGGAACCAAAAGGCTCAAGAATTACAAGTAAAATGCAATTTTAGTCTCAGGTGACATTGCAGATACCCATTAAGAAGCCTTAATTTACAAAAACCCTCTCAACAACAAAATCGTGAATCAAGAAAGAGGTCAAATGGGAACTAATTTAATTATCAGTTCATATCAGGAAAATAATGCTGCTAACTTGTTGCATGTATTTCTGTTTGTTATATTTTACTATGGCCTTGTTGTAGACTCTATTTTTCTTTTGCTCTTGCTTTGAGAGCCTATTCATGCAATATAAGCATTCACCCTAATAAAGGAAACTACCATCAATTTCCTTAACACGTAAGACATGCAAAAAATAGATTCCCAACCCTCCCATATGGACCAATGATAATGACTAGTTGATTTTAAACAACATCAAGTTCAACTATCTCATTCAATATTTCATGTCCAAGCACCAAATGTTAGCCATTGAAGCTTGTAATCCCATTGTTTGTGTCAAAATTTGGCACCAAGAATATTCTAATTATGGCCCAACTCTCAACTTTCAAGTTTTATGTCCTATACTTCAGAAGTGTTGCATGCAAAGTAGAAAATTCACTAAAATTTAATCTATGAAAAGTCAGCTATCAAATTTCACATACAATAAATAAATACGCAGCTTTCATGTAAGTCTTGTAGAATATACATAATGTAGAGAGACTTATTTGGTTTTAAGATGAAGATTCATGCATATCATAAATGGAATGAACTTTTATGCGTGTCTTTCATGTATCAGACCAGGACTAAGAAAGAAATCAGCTAAAGGTAAAGCAATTTTCAAGATATCTTGCTGTGTATGCCACATACTATAGGACAAGAAGATTAACAGAAAAATAAGAAATAATGTGTGAAAGGGATAATGGATTGAATATTTTTAATACAACTACAATATCCATACCAGGATGCATATCTTACAAACTGATTACCTTAGTTTTCATTGTAAAGTTAATTAAACACTAAGCATTGTGCCATGTGGTATTGCACACAAAAATTAGAGAATGAGTCCAAAAGTTACTCATCACATCAGCCAAAAAAAAAAAAAAAACACACATATCAAAGAGACGGGAAACATAACTTTCAAAGTGAGATTACCTTGGCTTTCTCTGCCAACTAAACTAAACACTAAGCATTCTGCCATGTGATTTTTTTATATAAAGGGTAGTGTTGTGACCTTTTCACACATCACCCCATCCAAGATGGGGACCCCCTAATTTTTGCTCCATTCTAGTCTTTTGGCTTTGGTTCTCTCTGTCTCTGATCTTTTATCCTTTCGAGGATGTCCCATATTTTGACCTGGATTGAAATGATTGCCAAATCTATGAAATTAGGGTTTCTATCATTTAGGCTCATTTAAGGTCAAATTGAGTTATCAAGGTAAAATCTAAGTGCAGCAGTAGAGTCAAGAGGCTCAAGGCAGGATCCCACTGAAATCCTACTAAAATTTGACAACTTACTATTTTTAGTAAGTACCTAATTTGAGGTCTTTTCCTCAGGATTTCGGGATTCTAACCGCTCCAACACATTCAAGCAGCTTTCGAGTGCCTACACATGAAATTTGAAAAGATTCAGACAACTGACTATTTTTAGCAGTTCAGCCTTCAGAGGCCATTTTCAAGATCTAAATGTACGATTCTCCAATGCATGACTGGAGAATGGATCTGGGTTTTTCAAGACCTTCGCGATGGTATAACATGAAAATCGAGATGGTGACTTTCAGAGTTCATCCTTCAAAGGCTATTTTTAGGGTTTGCATGCAGTGATCTTCAGTGCATGTCTGGATATTCCATATGGGTTTTGCAAGAGCTTCGCAATGGTATGACATGCAAATGGAATGAGTCAGTTTTAAGGGACTTACTATTTTTAGCTAGTGCCCGCATGCTGACCAATTTTCTAGGTTTTTTTGGGTTTTTTGAGATTCCATGGGCACTGTGACATGCAAACTCATCCGACATCAGATTAACCACTTTTCGGACACTTACTATAAATAGCAGCTTTAACCCAGCGGTTAGCCAATACTTCAGTCCAGCAGGCAAAGTGACAAACGACAGAAATCAAGGGATCGGGAGCGGTCCGGAGCGCATGCAAATCAGATTAGGGTTTCCCCTGCGATGTCTAAAAATAGATGGAACAAAATACAAAGATGTGAAAATGAAGCATGCCACCGGGACTAGCATCTTTCAGGCTGCCTACTAGAAAAATTTGAGCACGATCTGAATACTTACTATTTTTAGTAAGTCATCCCATGGCTATAAATAGCAGGTTTGTACCCAAGGCAGGTGTGAATAGGTCACTCACAGCATCAAGAACAGGTGAAGCGAATTTCAGAGCAAACGGAGATACGAAAATCGATCAATTTTAGGGTTTGCTAAAAATAACAAATGGCTAAAAATAGTATGTACTGTGCCAGATAAGGTATGAACAAGGTAGCAAGGCCAAGTGGAGGCACAACCACGCCTGCTCCAGCTCAGAACAGGGTGAAATGCAAAGGAAACCCTAATTTCTCTAAGTTTGCTAAAAATAGAAAGCCAAGGCATGGCTAGGGCGTTGAAAACTTATAAGTGATGACTGGCATGGAGATATATCAAATACGCCTGAGGTATGGAGAAAATGTTCTAAGTATGGAATTTCCTTCACACACCCTAAAATGCGCCTTCAGAGATAAAATGGAAGTGGCACATTCTAAATGCGCCCAAGATTTCCCTGAGCAGGGGTAAAATGCGCCCACATGGGGCCAGGGCATGGCAAAATTCTCTAAGATGTTGAAATTCCTTGAGGACCCCTCAAATGCGCCCAAGGATGGAAGCAACATAGGCTAAATGCGCCCAGAGGGAGATGAAAGGTCACTAGATGATGGCGCTTTCCTTCACAGAGTTGAAATGCTCCCAAGACAAGAAGCCCACCATGTGAAATGTGCTCAAGGAAAGTGAAGAGTCACCATGGGCATGGGAATTCCTCCTACCCAAGGAAAATGCGCCCTCAAGTTCCTCCTCCCATAGAAAATGCGCCCAAGGTGGCACGGTAGAAGGTAAAATGTTGAAGTGTTGAGGAAATGCACTAGACTTGAGAAAATTCCTCTCCACACCCTCAAATGCACCCAAATTTGGAAGTTGCCAGGGTGAAATGCGCCCAAGGTTGGAAGTGTCATGTGTGGTATGTGCCCAAGGTGTTTTCCTCCTCCACATGCTAAATGCACCTAAGGCAAAGGCAAGGTAAAAGGGGGACGTGATTTTGAAAATATTCTAAGTGTGATAAGATCTTCCTCATTAGGTGTGGTATGCGCCTAAGGTCAAATATTTTTTCCTCCTCACCATGTGAAATGCGCCCAAGGAGTTAGGACTTAAAGAAGAAAATTGCTAAGTGTATGAGCAAGGAAGTCTAGGTGTGGAATTTCCTAAGGAATGGAATGGAAGCATGATGGGTAAAATGTGTCCTTCAAGGGTGAGTCAATAAAATTTAAATTTAAAATAATTTCCTAAGGCATTTTCTAAGGAGAAAATGAAAAATACACCTAGAAGATGATGCTAGAATTTCCAGAGGGAAAATTCTTTAGGAAGAAATCAAAAAAATTTGCCGAGGTCAAGAAACTAGAGATTGCAGGTGTGGAAGGCGTCTAGAGTGAAGAAAAATAAACCTTGGCCATTTTATTATTTTTGAATAATAAAAATTAAAAGTACCCCTTCATCCGGATACACATGAAAATGACGGATTTTGGAAAGATTTTTCTTCTGGGTATCGAACGTTTGCAATTCAGAGATGATTCAAACTTTCTCCACACCTCGCTCATATCATTTTGATAGGAAATTTTGCTCGGAACCTATTTTGATAAATTTCCTAAGGTAAGTTCAAGAATTTCTCTAAGGAAAATAAGGGAAATATGACTTCACGAAGTGTTTTCGCTGGAAGATTGAACTGAATGATTTTGCCAAGGCAAAGATGACATTAAATGACTTAGCCAAATGAATTCGAAATTTTTCAACAAAGTGAATGGTTTAATATTTTAAAGGTTTAAATATGATGAGGCAGGCCTGTGCAGAAATGATGAAATTCATAATTCTAGAAGCTTGAGATTCTGATGCTTCGAATGACAAGTGTTACGACTAGAAAAGAAAGGGGAAGTGGAATTCGAAAATGTGCTAAGTATAGCCTTTGTTGGATTTCGACCTGGCTATAATATTCTGAGTCCTCTTCATTCTCCTCACAAGTTGTTGAATGCAGAGCATTTTCTAAAGTTGAAGTACGAGTTTGCAGAGAAATAAAATATTGTCAAGTTGCTGGAAAAGTTCAAATTTGTGAAGGAAGCTGAGTAGCAAGTTTGAAGTGGCTGAGACTACTGAAGTATGAAGTTGCTGAGAAGTCCCAATCTACTGTGAAAGATACAATTTGATGCGCCAAGGTTGTAGTTGCTGAAGGCATGAATTTGTGAGGAGAAGGTCCCAAGTTGCTGAGAAATTTGAAGTTGAAAAGGCTGCATTTGCTGAAAGTTCAAATTTGTGAAGACATTTACAAGTTGTTGAAAGTACATTTTTTTAGAGGAGAAGTACGAATTTGAGAGAGGTCTCAAGAGCTGCTACGAGTACAAAAATTTCATAGTTGAAGTGAACAAGAGTGTTGAGGTTTGCAACTAAAAGTGAAAAGTGTTGCAGCCCTTTTTAAGAGTCTATTGACACCCTCAACAGTGATTATTTTATTATTTTAAAAATCTTGTTTTCTAACTCTCTTACCCTTTTGCAGAATGGTTGAATCAAGCAGAAGAGCTACAGGTAGACACAACCACACCGAATCCAGGCAAGCAGTGATCAAGAAATTAAGCAAATATTTCTTGTTGGAATCAAAATTTTCATCAAAATTGGGCAAGCTAGCTGACACAAATTTAGGCTCGTTCAACCTGGAGGCATTCAAAAGAAGGATAATGGGGACTGGAGGCCATCACCATCAGTGACTTCACACAATATTGTTAGGAGCAGATTGTATGTAGCTGCAAGTTTTCTGCTAGCTATCCGGTGTCCAGAACTCATCATGGAATGTGCCCACCATTACAACACAGAGTAGAGAACGATCACTTCACCAGATGGAAAGATATTGGCCAACCTGACACTTGAAGCAATCAGAGAGGCATTCAGGATTCTAGTTCATAAGAAGATGATCTACAAAATGAAAGAGAGGGCTGAAAGAATGTATTCATCCACAACGGACCGATGTGTTGATTTGATAAACACCAGGTGGATGATCAAGCCCAAGCCAACTCATACAAAACTACCCAAATAGATAATCTCAGAGGATTTGAGACAGGAGTTTGGTGATCTGATTATGTGTTTGAGCAAAGTTGGAGGATGCCTCCAAGTGTTCATCTTTGAACCTTGGATGTTCTACTACGTCAACTTGGTACTAGAGGGCAAAGATCAAATGGATTGGGCACTGTTAGCTCCATGGCGTAAGAAGAACAAAAACATTTTATATGGGCTCTTATATTGTCTATATGTTGGCTCGCATGACAAAGTATAGGGGGATCTCTTACAAGGAATCAATTGGGTGTGGTTCCCATCAATTTAAAATACATGAGGCTTGTCCACAATTGCATTTGACAAGCACAACTAACTACAAAAGGGTTAATGATGCCTTCACCATGCACATAACGAGGACCTTGCAGCAAAGGACTCACCATATAATATCTAGAGAGGCACAGGAGATGATTGAGAAATTTAGATGTTGGTTTATCCAATTTCCAAAGTTCACCTACATAAGGCTACAAGGATTCTCTTCCTATCCTTATAGATTTCCCCGGTATCCCACCAACAGGATAGTGATGCTGGAAGTATCTAGGCAACTTATTGCCTATGATAAGATTCAAAAGAAGAAGAAGAAAGGTGGACTCAGATTCCCAATTACCATGGGGAATTCAGATGAAATCTGCCCATCGCTGCAAGTAGCTAGGGAGGCAAAAAATGAGCTCCAATTCTTCCATCTTTCCTACCATACCAGCAAGCACCACTATGATCCCCACAGGAACATCAGATGGATATTGTCAGAAGAGTTCAGGCAGAAAGCATAGATCGAAGACTTTTGGGCTAGTGCAATGGATGAGATCGAGATCAGGAAGAGAATGTTCTCTCAGATACCATTGGTAATGATCAAAGAGTGTGAGATTGTCCCAGTGTCGGATCAGATTGAAAAGGACATAAACGTTGTACAGGCTGACTATGAGATAGTGAGAGATACTCCTCTACCACTCCCAGATTGGTCGGAGCCAGAGATCACCGACTTGGATACTCTTTGTATCCCAGTCTTAACATTTACACGAAGTTGGGTAGAGAGGCACATTAGCTGACTTAAGGGATGATCAATTCCCCTTACATATAATTTGATGGGAGATCACAGATCACCAGCAGTTAGATAGAGAAGGTAGGTGGATCAAACTCTAGAGCCAAGAGGAAAAGAGCCAGTTCGACCTGAGCCTTTGGTAGTTGAGGAGTCCTTGCATACACCATCTCAGACACATTCTCTGAGTATGCAGGAGGTATCACTATTTGTTGATCAGAGGGAGAGATTGGATGTAGAGCAGACAGTGCAAGTGGCAATTCAGCCACCTCGTAGAGAATCAGTGGGTCAGAGCATCAATATGCCTTGAGAGAATAATCAACAAGATAATCAGCAAGGAATTCAGCAAGAGATAGATGAGGGGATGGCCACGGATACTCAATTTCAGCAGGAAATTGAGGCAGCTCTCGAGGATGATGCTACTTCCGATCAGGACGCCCAGAGCTCAGGAGACACTAAGCCTATTGATAATGATGAGCCTCGTCAAAGCGAAGGTAGAAATGAAGTTCACGAGGTAGAGGCCGAGGTGGAGCAGCCTTTTGTTATATCAGACATGCGGTAGGAGGTGCCAGAATGGCTAAGGGATAGGATGAGGCATGATCCTGTAGATGAGACTGATCCTGCAGTTGAGATGGAGGAGTTGTTACAGAGGATCAGCACACCTCCAATGAAGAAGAAGGCTAGGAAGTTCTCCAAAATATCCACGGATGAGGATGGATCTCAAACTTTACATATGGCAGTGCCTTGGGTAGAGTGTGATCAGGATGAGGCTGTTCCTGAAAATTATGTTGTGACAACTATGGAACTTGGCTGCCCTACTAGAGCACAGGTAGTAGAGGAGTGCGATAATTCCTACCGAGCACTCAAGGATAGATTGTCCTATGTTGAGGGCAAATACAAGAAATTGAAGGTAGATCACAAGACACTAATTGGATATGTACAACACTTGTCCCGTCCTTGTGGGCAAGAGAATCCAACAATTGAGCTTCTAGCTGAATTTTCTAGGGAGTCAATCAATGGGTTAGAAGATTTGAAGAGAATGGCACAACAGGCAGACAAATGGGTTGTCAGCATCCGTGTCGAAATGAGAAAGTTTATGGAGGATCTTGCACATGCCTATGGGCAAGCCTTCAATATTATGGTGAGGATGGATGCAGTTAACCATGCTTGGGGTGAGACACATATCTATCAGATGAGAGTTATTCTCCGTTTGGGGGCTTTGATGAGCATACCTCAACAACCTTTGGTTGAGGGAGGTGTAATTTAGTAGGGGGATAGATACGACTTCGCCGGATGGTACTCTTTAGTAGTCACAGGCCGAGGATTCTATGATGCATCACAAACAGATTCTGTCAGGGTTAGAAAGGCCATGACAAACATCTTAGATGGAATTCTCAACACATTGGAGGCAATCTTTGCCAGGAGGTTGACTTTTGAAGAGGTAACTACAGATGGATTGAAGAACAGATTAACGCCATTCTTTTTTGAGGTGCAGACCTTCACACAGGATGATTTTGAGAACACTGCTACATTCTCCAGTATCATACAAAACACCAGGGATGCCCTTGTTGCCTAGAAGAAATCTTATGCCCGACATGGGAAAACAATTATAGTTTTAGAATTTCAGTTGGATCACATTCCTCCCATTTCGGATTAGGAAGTTGAGGCAGTATTGGCCAGGTTCATCAAATTTGCAGCCAGCAAGAAAGAGAAAGGAAACACCCTTCTGGAGGGAGACGACGTGCATTGATGGCGGATTGTGGTTCATTGATGAGGAGTGGAGGGCACATTCATTGCCCCACTCCTCTCAGTGGAGGTTTTTAGGGCTAAAACCCTAATCAAGGCTTAGGTGGCTTGATCTGAGCCTTCCATTGTATTTCAATCTAAGCCATCCACTGGACTGGGCTAGATATAAAAGGGGTATCCCCCCTCATTTGTAAACAGTTAGATATATATCAGAGTTAGACATAAATCAGAGGTAGAGTTGAGCTAGATAGAAGTTAAAGTAGAGCTAGGAGTTAGCTTAGTTGGAAAGGAAAGAAAGACTTTCCCTTTGAAAGTTTTTGTAAAAGATTTTTGTGTAAGACTCTCATAATATAAGGATTTCATTGATTGGTGACTTCATTTTGCATTGTGGGTAGTTGACGAGATCTTTTCGTCTTTCCAATTTGAATAGAGTAGAGTAAAGTAGATTTTGTTTTCATGCAAGTAGTGTTAATTGTGGAATGTGACGTTGGTTTGAGCATATCTTCCTATATCCATACCACTAGCGGGCTTGCTGATGGTAAGTCTGCCCCTGTGTGGTCAACTGAAATCTTAGCACCTAACTTCGGTTGTGATTTGTGTGCCTACTTGCTTTGTCGTGAAGGGGTGCACATGTTGAATCTCAATTTGAACATCCTATCCATCCTTTGAAGATTGCACCAACTTTGTCAAAGTTGTTCGAAGGGGAGACGAAACAAAGTTTGGTTTGAAGATTGTTAAAGCTAGTCCTTGCATTCCACCCTTAGAGATAGATTGTAGAATTCTTATCCCTACCTCCTTTAAATTCAGTATTTCTCAATCCGTTCAAATACTAGAGCATCATAGCCAAAACCTTTCATCTGCTTGAGTAAATAAATCGAACAATTACGTAAGTCCCCTTGGAATACCCAGCATATTCACATCAACTAACTGAGTCTATTCGCAATAAAAGGAACCTTGGATTTGAACGCATGAACTCTCACGCAATCTTAGCATGCGGAAGTTGATCAAGAGAGAATAGAGTGACCATTGGAAATTTTATTTTGTGCTGGCATTGTCATAAAACACACATCAACAGGTAGGGAATACCTCCAACAGTTATTGGTAAATTCACCTAAAGGACACAGATATCAAATAGACAACTCCACCTTGTGTTCTAGTTGAAGATAATTATAATAACAAAATTAGATTCAAAAGGTACCAAGACTATCCTCCAGAAGATAGAAGGGTTAAAAATAAGTACTAACTGTATTATGAAAGATTAAGAAAAAAGTATAAAGTACTGAAATCATATTCGCTGACAAAAGATAACAAAAAACAATCAGCAATATTGTTTTCCTTGAGTTGAAGTTGATCATATCAGGTATGTAGGATATAACAAGATAAACAATTTAACCAGTGAAAACGAATGCAATCTCTTAAGATATTCATTTCTTTTCTATTTTAAATGTAATAATTGCTGGTGTGGAAGATTCTTACATCAAATTAAGCATGTTCCCATTCAGTTATGTTATATAAAGACTTGGTTCTCGTATAAGGCCTATGAAATAGAAAAGTGGAAAGAGAGAGAAAAAAACCCAAAAACTAAAAGAAAAACAGAGACTAGATTCGATTGTCATATAAACCCTTTGACATGAAAAAGTTAAAATAATTAAGAAAAAGAAAAATAAAATGCCTGGAAACCTAGAAGAACATCATTAACTGAATCAATCTTACTCTGGCTTTCGGTTCCTCTGTTATGGTTTTAGCTAAAAATAAATACAATATATTGTTTGGAACACAAAGAGTTTTTCTTTTGCTTAAGGTAAGTGGAAGACCATATCATCCATTTCAAAGGAAGACCGTAAAACTACAAAATAAATATGGATTCTCCAAAACACCCATAAGGCCATAGGTTCTTTCCTCTTATATAAACAACTTATTTCTCTTACTTCAGTAGAGAATTACTTGTATTCGCAGCGTAAGTATACAGGTGAAGACAGCGAATGAAATAAAGAAGAAAGCTAACATCTAGATGAAGGAAAAATTGTCTCAGAGGCCAAGCCAGGGCAGAGGAGTCCGACAAAAATATTTCCGTTGAAAGGAGCGGCCTATGGAATAAAGGGACCATGTACATGGGCTCCAAGCTTTATGGAGTGAATCCACTTAATAACTTCAAATTTAATCTGTAATTAAAAAGAGTTTCATTTATTTTCAATTGTTTTAAATTTATTAAATTGATTGGAAATTGACTAATATTTACAAATTTTATTTTATAATGGTTTTATTATTTTAAATTTTTTAAGGAAAATATTAATTCGTATAAAGAGTGAAAATTAAACTCATAATTAATGTAAATATGTTTCTACTAATACATCTATTGAAGCTTCTATTTATCAATTTTAAAATTATAAATTGGTGAGCAATGACAAGTAGGACACAATAATCAACACACATAGAGTGACTACATGACTTGAAGTTCTCTAATTACCATTACATAGACAAAGCTTCTTTCAAGAATGCATTATCACCTTCTATGACACATCAACAAGAGATTCACATTTTATTGCCTTGCCTTGTGCGCATATATGTAGACCTCCTATTAAAAACTTCACTACAATAAATGACAAGTATGGTCTAGTCATCGTTGTGGTAGTGTTGGTATACTTGGCAATGTATAAAACTTCTATTATTGTCATTGTTTGCATTTTCTTTTAGATTCAAAATTAGTTTGAAATGATATTTTCCTTGTTTATCTAAGCTCTATACTATAAAGAGGGGTAGGTTTTTATATTTATTATGTTTTATTTCTAAAAAAATTATTTGGCAGGAATTTATATACTTGAGTAATGGGATTTTCCTTTTGCAACACAATGTTTTATGGAGTTTAGATAATTGTCACTAAGGAAATCGAGGGTTCAACTCATAAGGGATTTGGATAGAGAGAATTTTAATTCTAATCGAGTCATACCAATTTCATACCTCATAAGTCAATAATGGGTTGTAATGGATTTTGATGTAGAGGTTTTAATAGAGAGGAATTATAATATGTGATCCATGGACACCATTGTAATTGTCACTTGTGGGTGTCAACAATCATTTCTACAATATAAATGCTTTGATGGGTATTTAGGTGTTTAAGGATTTTTATATTTGCAATGGAATGGATTCATATGGAATTCAGGAAATTATCTCTTAAGAAGTTATTCTTTCAGCTTATGAGGGATTTCACTAAGAACTCAGGTTTTGTTCTAATTGATTCATGCTAACATCATACTTGGCATCCTCTAATAATGGGTAGTGCTAGATTTCAGGATGAAAGAGGCATTTCTAATTATGAAATAATAACACTCATTGTTCTAGGTATGGGAAAATTTTCAAGTTTTGGTGTTGGCAATTCTATATGGAAATCCTTTAATGCACATTCAAAGACTTGCATATTGGGCCTCTACCATCTACAGGGCTAAAATGATTAGGTTCGATTTATACCTTATCCTAATTATTTACATCTCATAAGTGAAACAATTAGGCTTTCACTCGATGTATCCTAGTAACTTGGTAGGGTTTCAAATTGAGCATTAGATGTGGCCAAATCAACTAAAAAATATAGCATGTAACTCTAATTCCTTCCAAATTTTAATTGAAACATTTTTGTGTTGAATTCTTAGGTGATAAATCTATAACTGGTGATCCATCATTTTTTATGGTTCATCTTGTTCAGATATTTTATATTTATCAACTAATAAGTATAGATTGAATCTTAGGCATTTACTATTACATTGTTGTTAATATATTATTTTTAATTCAATTAAGAATTTATCAGTCAATGTCAATGACTTTCTAGCATCCACATGACACAATATATTACCAAACAACAACTTACATAATCATTTTTATTACATTTGATTATTTTTGCTCAAAAAATTCACATTGCTTCCTATACAAATTTTTCCTCGGTTTTCTATATTGTATCATTTTTTTGAAAATTTAGAAAGTAAAATTTAGAAAGTATTGCTTCCTAAAGAGTATTCATAAAAATAATACTTACCTCCTAAGAAAGCTAATGAATCACCATTGCTTGAGACTACTCTAGGTTATTGGTTGTCGCAAGTTCTATGCTTAGATTGTTAATACCGGAGGATATAGTGGATTAAGAAATTGTTGAATTGCTATTTATAAGATCTTCTTATCATGACAAATATTGTAAGTATGAGATATCCTCCTTATTATAATCTCAACTTTGTTAATTGAATTTACATGGCAAGAAAATAATTACATATTTTTTTATGAGTTTCTTCTTAATTTTTGCAATGATAAGTGTTGAAAGTTTGAGAAAATATTTGAAGTTATTTAAGTTAGAATATGACCACCAAGGCCTCAATTGTTTTGTAAGTAGGGACTCAAAGAATTTGAGAGAATATTTTGGATTACTATAATAGATTTATGCTACAGATTTCAATACTTCTTTGATGAAATCAAGTCCTTTAAAGTAAATATACAATGAATGAAGATGAATATGGTAGTTATGGACTACAATATGTCATAGCTCACAAGTTATGACTTGATCAAGATAGTTGAGGTATTTTGCAATGCACATCCTCAATTATTGTTCAATGATTTTATTTATAAGATGTTTTTTTTTCCTCATATCATATGGCTAGTGGCACTAATAAATTTAGAACTATAATAGGGCTTGAGAAAGATGTATTCTTACATAATATGTTTTCTTCCTTTTGATCTCTAGTAAAGTAAATTTATCAATTATATCATGTATATTTAAATGGCACGATATACTATGACATGTGAGCGCGATGCCAATTCCATGCAAACAAAATTACATTGGGATTTATGTCTAAACATATGGGTTATATCTACTTAAACATAGTAGTTTTGATGTTGATGCACTTAGATGAGACGTTTTTCAAGCACAGTGTGTTTTCTTTAAGGTTTACAACAGCTAGAAAAAATTTACATTTCAGCTCATAAATCTCATTTTTTTAACAATTTTATATATTCTTTCAATTTCATAAATAGATCAAATTATTTAAGGTTCTTTTAAAATATAAAAAATAAAAAATGGAAAGATAAATTGAATGTTAAAAATGATAAAAATTAAACTAAGTAACAAATAAAGTCCCTCTCAATTGCTAATGTCTCAAGGTATAATCTTAACATATTTTATATAATTGTTAGAAGCTTATAGACATACCACTTTCGTATTTCACATAGAACCTTCGTCAAGGAAAGAAGCATATGCTAAAAAATGTAAATATTTAATAGAGAATGTTCATAAGATTGCAAAAACTTCTAAGAAATGTTTGATGATTACATAAATTGACTTGTGAACTCCACATGTCATATTTTATAGTTTATTTCAAGAAATAAAATTGAAGGATAAAATGTCATTAGAATTTATCTTATTTTAATAAAAAAGACCTTTAGAATTTAACCTATAATTTTAAATGTCAATACTAATGTCCATTATTTTATTTTTTTAATGTTAAAATTTTAGACATAACATAATTATGTATGATTCTACAAATCCAAAGACACCTTTTCACATGGTATCATATAATCCCCTTCTCATATATGACTATCACAAGATAATATTCAAATCTATTATCATAAATATGAGTAATACACTATCTTAAGGTTATATTTCAAATTATATGCATACATACAAGAGATGGACAAACACAGTTTTTTATATAATATATATATATGTATAATATGCATGGTATATATAGAAACTATTCACAACATGATATATACAAGTAAATATATATCTACTTGATAATTTAAAATTATATTTAATTAGTACTATCATAAAAATAAAATAATTTGTGTAGAATATAACTTCTAACAAATTTATATATAAAAAGAGAGACTTCAAATAGTGTGATGTATCTTAATAATTAAATAAATATAATTAAAATTGTTATGAATTTGTAATATGCATTAATATTATTATATATAATTATATATAATTAAATTATATACTACAATATTATCATAATATTTATAAAATGTTAGAATTGCAAAAAACATGAGGCATAGGATCAAACAACGAACAAAGACACCTTCCACACAAGAGATCTACAAACAATATATGCAATATTCCTCAACAAGAAAAAGCTACAACAATGAACCTCAATTTTCTTCAAGGAAAACAAAAGTTCTCAAAGGTTGAGAGTTATATCAAAGGCATGAAAGTTCCAAAGAGCAAAAGAGAGATAATACAATGAGGGTTGAGTATTATATAGGATCAACTCTAAATGGTAAAGGGATTTGATCAATACAAGTGTCAACATCACTTTTGATGAGACAAAATGATCTAATGATAGCTCACTTCAGTTAACATAGAAAAGCACTTAGTTAACTAAATAAAGAACTCCTAAGTTTAGCTTAAATGCATGAAAAAAAATTAGACTAATAATTAATTATTAGCAAATGCATGATTACTCTAATACCCCTCCTTAAGATGAACTTAGGGAGTAGCTAAAAACCCTAAAATAAATGCAAGATGGGTCCCGACAAACAAGGTCTGGTGAGGTACTTGTGTACAAACAAAAGATCTCTCAAAACTAGAGAAAAGAAGAAAACCATAGTGGGAGAAAAATCCTCTCCAAAAGAGAGAAAGGCGACTAAAGGACTAAAAAATCCTCCAAATCAAGGCGAAGGACTAAGAAGCCTCCAACTAAAACAATTTCCCAAAAAAAAGAGTTACATGTAGAACATCATTGAATCACGAAGAAGTTATAGACTGTTGTCGAATAATGATTGATATGGTGTTGTAATGAAGAACCTCTAGAAATAAGAACGCAAAAGTGTCCATATGGTAAATGATCCATCTCATCGAAATGCATGTAACCAACCACTAATGTATGTTGCATCCAAAAGTACATAGGAATGAGAACTAGATATGTAGATCACTCAAACCACAAAACCAAGGAAGCATTAGCACCAACAGTAGAACCTCCCCCCCCCCAACCCATAATGTTGAAAAAGGGAGATTCAAGATAGGTACACTAAAACTTTATGAAACCAAGAAGTGCATGTAGGAGAAATAACTTGCAAATAAAGGGTATGCAAAATAAGGCACACATGCATGAGGCAAGAATCATTGGGATTCACTATTGTCATGGAAAGGACACTCACTTGACAAAGGTGTGATGGAAAACCAAAGGCAAACATCAGTTCCCCCCCATGGAACTTTATATTATAGTGTGAGTACAAAAGGCATGAAAAGATGTCCAAAATCCCCAAAAAGTATACACCAAAATGGCACTTTATCTTAGTGCATAGATATAAAATGAAAAATGCATACAATGGAAGCCAATAATGTCCATAAAAGGAATACATGATAAAAATACAATTATCTGATAGAAAATAAGGAAAATGGTAGCACCATGATGAAGTAGATGAAAAAACATGTGCTTTAAATAAAAACCCAAAAAGGAGTCCAGATGCAGAAGATATGGCCTGTCAAAGTCTCCAAAACAAAAATTGAACAACAACAATACTGAGAAAACTGGATTCTGAAAAAAACTAGAAGTCCAAATTGCAAACCACCTACACCACTATGAAGAGCATGAAATTCTACCCCATTTCAAAACACCATTGTATGGTCAAGATATTGTTACACCTCTAGTGATATTACCTATTTAGTATTACCATGTTTGGTTAAATTTCTTGAATAAAAGAATGTGTTTTATGGGTCTTTACATGAATGTGTTTTCTAAATCTTTATATGAATATGTTTAATGAATCTTGAGTAGAAATATGATGAATGAATGATTGATGCAATTTGATATTCTATAATGATTCTAACTATGAAATGTATGTTGTATATGATTATGTTGTGTTCGGCTAACTACTATTATGATGTGCCAAGTTGAGTGCAGGAACAAGTTTGAACCTCCAGAAGAGAGGGGAAGTATCACTTAGGGGAAGAACTTGGTATGGTAACCCTTAACGAGCCTAACTAAGCATTCACACACTCAAATCCTAGTTGGTATTAGTGAATCAAGTCAATTTTGGGAAAAGGTAAGTAATCTTTGTTGTGAATGATGTGATTAGGAATTGTGATTAAGTCTTGATGTCATGTGGTAGCATTTCCTTGTATGATTATTGTGGTATCGAGGAGATATATGCATAAAATGTATATATGTATATGTATACATGTCTATGGTAGACTCGTACATATGAGTAAATATGTACATGAGTATACATAGGTAGATGTACCTAAGAATGCTCATGGACGGATTACCCATATGCATGGGAATATCGATTGGACTAAATTGACATATATATATATATATGCATCCCATGTATGTATAGTGATCAATGGAATTGTGTATATATATATAGTATATATATTAATATATATAATATAATCATATATATATAAATATATACGTAATACTATTCGTTATATTTATATATTTTATAAATATGTTTGTTAATAAAATGTATTTGGTAAACTTTATGAAATGGATATATATATATTGATATATACATGTATACATATATATATAATATATATATACATATATAATATACATACATATGTAGTGTTGATGATGGAGCATGGAAAGGAGTTGTTGAAGTCTATAGGTGGAGCTAGGGTTTCTAAGGGCTTTGATGGAGGTCGTTCCCCAAACAGTGAGCGCTCGGGTGCAAGCAAGGAACGGATGGTGAAGCGTCCAAGGGAGGTGGGGGAAACGAATGATGCTACAGGCCACAGATCTCTGTCGAAGGGAAATGTTAGCGAATTCCAGGAAGGAAGGTCAAAAAATTGTAGGTGCGAGGCATCTCATCCAGGCGTCAAGATAGAAAGGAAATACCAGTCTAGCGTCTATTTCTCTACAAGTTGAGCTCAACGAAGAGGTAAATCATAATGTTAATGTTTTTTCTGAACTTGGTTTGATTGGCTACTTCAGGGGATTTTGGCCAAGTCTGTGTGAGCTACATAAATGGATCTCAGAACACTGGGAACCTATGGTGAATGGTGACATTCAAATTTACCCAGTATCAAGAGGCTTTTTTATTGCTGTTTTTGAGTATGGGAATGATCGAAATAAAGTTATGGGTGATTATTTTTGGAGTTGGGAAGAAAGATTTGCTTTGTCACTGAAGCCATGGCATCTGGCTTTTAATCTAGCAATAGAAAGGTTTGATAAAGTGCCATTATGGGTGAGACTCCCAAAATTTCCCCTTCATCTTTGGTTTAAATCCTGTTTGGAGGCAATAGGAAACTCTCTTGGAAGCTTTTTGATGGTTGATGATGATTCTTCAAATCTGATGCATTCGACATATGCCCGGATTTTAGTGGAGATGGAAGTAACAAAGACTCTGCTAGAAGAGATAGCAATCAACACTTCTAAAGGATGCTAGATGCAACCATTAGACTATGAAGGGGTTCCATTCCGTTGTAGAAGATGCTTTAAAACTGGACATTTGGTTGCGGAATGTGTTAAAGCCCAAGAATCTAAATCAACTACTTGGTGGAAGGAGCTATCTCATTCACATTATGCAGTGGAGAAACAGGGTGAGAAGAAGGTGGGTCAGAATAAGAGCTATTCTTAGGTGGTGCATAATTTGGCTTCACATCAGGTAGATGGAGCCTCAGATCAAAGTGGGGGGTCAAGTCACGTTGAGGTGCCTGCCTTGAACGCTGACACTGCGGTGAGAATGAAAGGAGTGGTGGAACAAATCCACCAAGGTGCTAAAACCTGGAGTGTAGGGAGAAATTAGGGCTGCCTAGAGGTCAAGAAATGGGGGAGAAGCAAGGCACCTCAGAGGATCAGTGTGAACACGTTGCATTTAGTGAGCAAGGAGAAGCTGGTAGGCAGCATGACACTCCAAAGAAATGGTAGAAGGAGGTTGCAAGAATGGAGGAGGGATGGCAGGTTGTGAAGGGTAAGTGAGTTAAAAAAGGAAAGAAGGAAACCTTCAATATGATCCTTCGATCATAGACAAAAGGAGGGATCAAAGGCAAAGGATACACTTGAATGGATTAATAGAGGGGTTGGGGTATGAGGTTCTAACTTTGGAATCTTAGGGTTTTATGTTTGTTGCTCTATGTATTAATGTTTTTCGATGTCCTTTGTTTGGAAGATGGTTTCCCTTGTTACCATCCATGTTTTGGGGCAGGTCAATCCCGAAAATTCAATAAAAAAACACAATCCTTTTACCAATCAAATATATATATATATACATATGTGAATTAAAGCTATTGATATAAACCTCAAGTGCATAAGATAGCGCTAATTATTATTGTTAATAATGTGAAAGAAATCACATATTATAGCACACAAAGCATAAAGTGTGGTTTTAAGTGGAATGTGAACCAATGCATGATGTTTGGTAAGACCAAGTCAAACAAAGAGTAAACACATAGGAGATTATGTTGTTGTGTAAAAAATTTTAGAAGGGAATTAAATGTTGTTTGAAAACTGAGAATATGTCAAAAGGCGACGCTATGAAGGTGGCACCAAATACAAAAGTTGGTCATAGTTGCTAGTGCTTGGAAGTTAAAAGAAGTCTTAGAATATGCATGAACCTGAAAAATAGTGTTTAGACTTAGTCAAGTGCAAACTTGGTGGTATTTCATAAAGGAATTTGAATTATGAAACTTGTGTTGAGATTTTTGTCCCATATATCAAGTTGAATCAACCATTTAAATGGTGAGGAATGTGATGTGTTGCAAACCTGTGAGTTAGACTAATGAGTCATTGCATGAGGTTAGAAAGGTGACATAAATAATAACTTGTTTGTAGCCTTCAGTTGCTCACAAACTAGTATAAATAGAGATTCTACAAATTTCTACACTTATCATTTTTATTATTTTGATGCTATTTTGTTGTGTTTTCTAAGTTAGTGAGTTGAGAGTTATTTTTCTATATTGTATTTGTGATTATTGTGAGATTTAGTGAGAAGTTAGAAGAGGGTAATCAAGTGGATCTTGGAAGAAGTATCAATCAAACTTGAGGGTTCATACTAGGTAGGAGTTTAATCATTTGGAAGCATTATACATGCATGCTAGTTTCTATACCTTTGTTGTTATGTTGGAAAGGTTAAGTAAAAAAAATTCTATGTTGGAAAATAATGCTTTGAATATGTTGTGATGTTTGTTTAAAGATTGCATGTACTTGATTGTGCATATTGTTATAGATCCTATTGTAATGGATATATATGTGTGTACCCTATATAATGGATTTTATTTGAGTGCAAACATAATTTATTCTATACAAAGTTGTCATCACTATATGTAGGATGTCTAAACTATTCTTATGTAGCTAAGAGTAAGAAATTGCTAGAATCACCTTTGTACTAAGTCATGTTGTTTATGAGATGTTATGTGGGTTATTCCTGGGGTTTTTCTGATCCATGGGAAAGGGGGTAACCTAGGTATAGAGTATGAATGGTCATTAATCTAAATCAAGCTAGGAAGGTGTGTGAATAAGAGATGCCCACTTTAAGTTTTGGGTGATGAATACTTTGGCCAAAGTAGTGTAAGTAGCCATTGTTTACACTATTTTGATTAAGGGGGAAAAATAGGTTTTGAATCGACCTAAAACCATTAACAACAAGTTTTGAATGGACCTGAAACCATTAACAAGCAGGTTTTGACGAGGACCTGAAACCCACACAAAGAGAACAAGTTGCTAAAGAATGAAACAAAGCCAACCAGTAGCCAACTAGAAGCAAATTATAAAATATAATATTTAAATCTCAAATATGCACCAATAAAGGTTGAAATGGGAACCTTAAGCCCAAAACAACAAGAAACAAGGTATATAAACCCAAGAAAAACTTAAATCAGTCAAACAATCATTAGCCTGAAACAACTAGACTACAACATAATGCTTAACAACATCAACCATCAACGAACAACCAAAGACAACCAAGTCACCAGCCTGAACCAACCAGACAACAGCAAAATACTTGTCAACACCATCCAACAAAACTAACCACTCCACCTCAATAGGAGAGTTAGGAATCTGAGAAAACATTGAAGAGTCTTCGCAAGCACACAACACCAACCCGACCTCCACCTCAATAGGAAGGGGCTCCCCTCTATAAGAGAGAATGAGAAGAGACCCAAAACTATAGAAAAAAGAGCTTCCCACATGATCCACAACACACCTCTCCACCTCCGAAGGAGAATTCTCCACCTCAAAAGAAGACCATAGTTGAAAAAAATGAAGGGAATTAGCTTCACCCATAGCAAGGACCACCAAAACATCCTTTGGAAAGTAATTAAACTAGAGAAAAGAATAAGAAACAACCTTCCTTAGACATCAGCACACCCCCAGCCTTAAAATTGAACTTGAAGAACTAAACGTGGGAGAGAAAAGCATTCAACAAAACCAATAGGCATATGACCAAATAAAAAACCCCACACCAAGAGAAACACTCCCCACCGAGAGCAGAAAGAAAACTAACACTGCACCATAACAAGAGCCAAAGAGTATCAAAATCCCTACCCAAACAAAGAGATAATGGGCCTCGAAAGAGGGTCAAGGAAGAGAAAGCCTCCAAACAAAGGGAGAAGAGAGCCGACAAGACAATGTAAACCAACCTCCAACTCTGCTTGCCAGTCAAGGTCTGAAACATGCCAGAAGTAATCCACAACCAAATCCACCAGAGGCAAACCAGCCATTGAAACCCTAAGCAACAAAAACACCCAAACATAGGTAAAAAACCCCCAAAAGAGCCAGAGATAGCCCTAAAAGCTAACTAAGAGAGAAAGAGGAGAGGAGGCACAACAAAGAAAAACCACTTCCAACCAAACATGCTAGTTCAAGTCAGAGATAAGGCCACAAATCTCCTCCAACAACCCCACAACAAGAACTCCAAGCACCACAACCAACACCAGCACCAAAGAAGAGACAAAGGGACCCAAAAGAAGGAGGAAAAGGAAAGGAAAACCACCAAGTAGAGAATGCAGAAAACTAGCAAGACAATGAAAAACAACCTCCAACCCTACATGCCAGTCAGGGTCTAAAGCATGCCATAAACATGCCAGTAAGTCCTTAGTTGGTGGAAAATTTCTTGAGTGATGCTTCTCCTCATCATTTGGAGGCCAAATATTTGAGGGGGACTTCCTGGACCATATTTTCTTTATATATTATGTAAGATTTTTTAAGCTATGTATGTATCTCGTATCCATTTTTATGGGAATTATAAATATGAAATGTCATATAGAAATTATGTATCATCATTATTTGAATTGATGAAATGAATTATTTTGTATGCAATGGGAAAGTTTAAAAAATATTCAAATGTGTGTTTATTATTCTAAGGAAAAGAAAAAAATTGCTGATCTTAAAGGTTAGATGCATAAACTATTCACTTGTGGGTAAAACATATGAAATTTTACTATGTAGAACAATGGGAATATTACACGTGGTATCAGAGCTACCAAGTTTAGCTTTGGAGCCTATGTGCTTGCTATGTTTCCAATCCAACATTATATAGTCTAATATTTGGAAATTATTGTACCAAGATGGTGCATATCAGGATGACTGCAAGAAAGTGATTGGAAATGAGCACTACCTATGGGCCAAAAAGGAAAGAGAAGCCCTTGTTCATACCATTGAGGGAACTAATTATCACAATTCCATTTGTCTAAGTGATACCGAGACATTTAGTCATGCCCTTTCATGAATTATTCAAGAGAAGAGAAGGATGAAAGATGATTCCAACTTCAACTAATTACTTCATGTCTCTTTGGCTAAGTTGGACTCCTTGTCACTTTCCAGGAATATGCCCTCGGAATGTAGTGTTAGTCCAGTCATGATATTTAGGGATCCTCAAGTTCTTCCCTTAGCATAAGTCATTTTAATAGCCACAATTAGTGAATAAAATGATTATGTACCTCAAAACTATGTGTTTGAGGATAGATCAGAGGGATATTACGCTTTCAAAGATAAGAATGAGCAAAAATCTGATGGTTATACCCCATGACTTGTTATGTATTTGAAAGTGAATAAGAGGGATATACTCCCTTAGACTATCTAAATAGTCATTCTATGTAAACTCAAGGATATTGAAATCCTTATTGAATATTAAAAAAAAATGTGCTTTTGGAAAAACTTTTGTATAAGTTCTTTATGGCATTTTTTATATGAATGGTTGTTTTATTTTTGTAGAGCAATGAGTAAACTTTCTTAGATCTAATTAAATGAAACCTTCAGGTATAACAGTTCTTGGGAAAAATGGTTAGGACACGAACTAACATTAGGGGAAACCAAGAAGTAGGACAAGGTACTGAGAATACTGAAGCTAAGTTAGACCACATCTTGACTATAATAGATGAAACAAGAGCAAGGATAGGAAACTTCAAACAAGAAGGGGTAAGGAAAGAGTGGAACAAGAATTTCTAAATAATGATGAGGAAGTTCCTAATAATGAGGAGGAAGCAGAAAATTCTCATGATCACACCCATTCTAGTGAACAAGAGGATGAGGAGTCACAGTCAAAGTCAGATGGAACTAAAAGGAAGCAATTGGGAAATGAGTTATCCCATGACATGAAGAAGATCACCCCTCCTAAGTTTGAGGGTAGTGTTATTTGGGATGTGGTTGAAGCATTTCTTACAAACATGGAAAAGTACTTTGAGATTATAAATTTCTTTGAAGTCACTAAAGTCGTATGGGGAGCTTTTCGATTGGCGGGTGAAGCATCCAACTAGTGAATGAATAAGAAAATGAAGTTAGAAATCAATTCCTTGAGGCTAACATGGAGAAAATTTGTAGAGATTTTTTGGAAACGGTGGTTACCATAACTCTTCTACGATCAAAAGATCATTGATTTCTAGAATCTAAAACAAGGAGATTCTTCAGTGAATGAATCTGGGAAAAGTTCAATTGTCTCTTGAGGTACATACCAATGTACCAAAAGGATGAGAAATTATGGATAAGGAATTTTATTATGGGTCCTAATGCCTAAATAGGTGGTGAAGTAGACATACACGGTCTTGCAACCATGGACTTAGTATATGAAAAAGCTATTAAGTAGGAATAAAATCTTAAGTTAATTTCAATCTATCGAGAAAGGAATAGAAAGAAGTTTAACTTGGTGCAAGCTAATCAAGATCCGAGGAGGCATAATGAAGGGAAAAGTTTTAAAAAGCAAGGAGACAAGGGACCCCAACAAAATTGGAATGAACCAAGAAAAGATCGAAGAGGAAGCAACAACAACTATAATAAAAACCTCAACAACAATGCTGATGGAAATGTTAATAACTTTGGAAGGCCTGTGAGGAAGAGGGGACCATTGAGAGGATGTTATACATGTGGGGGAGATCACTTTGTTAATCAATGTCCTAATAAGCTGACAAAATCTCAACCATGTAGGAATCCTCTACCTCCATAGCAAGTTGCATTCTAAGAAAGGATACATGTTGTAGTAGACAACCAAAAAGTTGAGTATCAAATTACTCTGGTAGAAGTCTTGGGTACTTTGTCTGGCATTCCTATTTCAATTTTAATAGATACTAGTGCCACTGAAAATTTGATTTCTCCTAAATTAGCAAGTCAAATGTCTAGAAAGGCTAGTTTTATGGAAAAATCCTAGGTTGTGGAGTGTGCAAACCAAACAAGAGTTGTGGTGAGTCAATATCTATTTGAAGCAAGGTTAGAACTTCCAAGTTTCTCTACAGAGGAGAGCCTATACATAGCTCCCTTAGGTTTTTATGATGTCATATTAGGAATGAATTGGATATGGAAGCATAAAGCTTTAAAGTGGATTGCCATGCTAAAAGCATGGAATCCATAAATGACCTAGGTAACCAAGTATCTTTGCAAGGAATACCTAGAGAAGTGGAACTGCGACGAATTTCAACTTGTGTAAATGCATAGGGAAAAAAAGAAAGGTTTTCAACTCTTCACAATAAAGATGGATAAACTTGAGGAATACAAGGAAGTCATCCTTCAGGATGATGTCATGTATTATGAACCTCAAGATTCCTAAGAATTCGAAGGAGAAGTGGTGGAAATAGGGAAAATGGATATGGAGAAGAATCTTGTCCTACAAAAATTTGTGGATGTATTTCCAGATGAGCTACCTGGATTGTCTCCTAAGAGAGTGTTTGATTTCTCCATTGATATAGTCCCTAGGTCAAAACCTATATTGAAGGTACCATATAGGATGACCATAATGGAATTGATGGAGTTGAAGGCACAATTAGAAGAATTATTGTCTAAAGGATTAATAAGATGTAGTGTTTCACCCTGGGGAGTGTTAGTGATCTTTGTCAAGAAGAAATATGGTACATTGTTCTTATGTATTGACTATCATTTGCTTAACAAAGAAACAGTAAAGAATAAGTATCCATTGCCACGTATCGATGATCTCTTTGATCAAATGTGAGGAGTGGTTATGTTTTCAAAGATTGATCTATCTTTTGGATATCATCAACTAAGAATTAAGGACAAATATATTTTCAAGACAACTTTCAGAACTGGATACAGACATTACCAGTTAATAGTCCTACCTTTTGGTCTAACGAATGCACCAACAACATTCATGAACCCAATGAATAATGTATTTAGAGACTGCTTAGATAGGTTTGTGTTAGTTTTCTTGGATGACATCTTAATCTACTCCAAGAATAAATATGAACATCATAAGCATTTGCAAGTGGTGTTACAACGATTAAGAGAGCATAAGTTGTATGGGAAACTCTCAAAGTGTACATTCTTACAAGAAGAGGTACAATATCTGGGTTATGCAATTTTGGTGGATGGGATTATAGTTGATCCTAGAAAGATAAAAGTAGTGCTTGAGTGGGCAATGCCCAAGAATGTACCAAAGGTTAGAGGTTTTATGGGTTTTGCTAGGTATTACAGTAAGTTTGCTGCAAAGTTTTCAAGGATAGATTTTCTCATCACTTTTTTGTGAACGAAAGGTAGGAAGTTTGAGTGGAAAGAGAATGTCAAGCGACATTTGATCTACTCAAAGAAAAGTTGACCACATCTCTGATACTGAAGGTACCAGATTCAAATGGTGACTTTATTGTTATTATCACTGATGCATTAGGAGAAGGATTGAGTGGAGTGTTAATGCAAGAGGGGTGATTCATAGCTTATGAGTCAAGGAAGCTAAAGCCCTATGAAAATAATTATGCTTCGCATGATTTAGAGTTATCAGTGGTTGTTCATGCACTATAGATGTGGATAATTTTTTGGGAAAACCCTTTGAACTCAAGACCGATCACAATTGTCTCAAGTATTTGTTTACCCAACCTAATCTCAATGCAAGGCAAAGAAGGTGGTTAAAAATAATATCTAACTATGATTTCAACATCAGTTATATCAAGGAGGAGGAGAATCAGGTTGTTGATGCTCTAAGTTGTAAGAGGCATATCTCCTTGATGGTATCGATCCAAACTGACTTTAAGAGTCAAGTGTTACAAGAATCCAAGGGTGATGAGTTATATGAACAATTCAAGCAAGCACTCATAGATGATTCAGAAGATTGAAGGTATGAAGGATATCACCTTAAATCTAATGGATTATTAAGATTTCAAGGGAGAATTTATGTACCTAATTCTAGAGAATTGAGGAACTTTGTATGGAAAGAAGTTCACAATGCACCATATTCAGGACATTTTGGTGTCACCAAAATGTTGGCTGATGTAAAGCCATTATATTTTTGGAAGGGTATGAAAAGGGATGTTGCAAGGTTTGTATCAAGTTTCTAAGAGTGCTAAAGAGTGAAGGTGAAGCATCATCATCCTGCAGGTCTTCTATATCCACATGAAGTTCCTGAAAGTAAGTGGCAGGTCATTAGCATGGATTTTGTGCAAGGACTACCTATGTCAAGGAATAAGCACAATTCCATTCTGGTAGTGGTGGACAAGCTCACTAAGGTATCTCACTTTATACTAGGAAATCTAACTGATGGAGCTCCTATAATAGCTTCGAAGTTTGTTCAAGAGATATTTAGATTACATGGGCTTCCTAAGAAGATTATATCTAATAAAGATGCGTGTGTAACATCTAGATTTTGGAAAACCTTATTTTTTGCACTTGGAATGAAATTGAATATAAGTTTTGCTTATCATCTAGAGATATATGGAAAAACTGAAAGGGTAAACCAAGTGTTAGGGGACCTACTAAGCATGTATTGCATGGATCAACAATACAAATGGGAAGATTACTTACCATTAGTTGAGTTTGCATATAATAACTCCCATCACTTTGCAATCAAGTTGGCTCCATTTGACGCATTATTTAGCAAGAAGTGTCAAACTCCTATAATTCAGGATAATCTAGAAGATAGGATAAACCTTGGGCTAGAAATCAGGGAAAAATTTAAGAAACCTTAGTAGGTGTAAAATCCTGGCAAATCCGGTATACTTCCCAATGAAAAATATTAATTCTATTGGCAATTTTTTTCGTTTTACGTGAAAAAAAAATCTCAATTGGCGAATCTTTTATAATCCCTAGAAGTTTGTGGAAAATCTTGGCGAATTGCATATTTTTTTAATAGAATAAAATATTTTTCATTGGCGAATAAAACCATTTTTCAAACCAGAATTTTTTTTCCATTGGCAATTAAAACCTTTTTTCAAAGCAAAAAATATTTTTTCATTGGCGAATTAAAAAGAATCTCAAAATAGTAAAAAAATCTAGTGGCGAAATAAATAGATATTCCAACTAAAAATCATAGGGGTCGTTCATTGAATTTTCGATGGATGACTGTAGTTGCATTCCGGAAGTAAATCTCTGAAGCACTAGACTTGTGATTTGAAACCTCCGTAATAACACTATAACCGTTAGATGCGGACATGTGGTGAGATCAAGGCTCATCGCTCATCAGTCATTCTGTCTTTTCAATGCCTCGACATTATACATTTCATTTAATTGAAATTATCATTCTTTTTGAAGAAAGTGTGGTTGTCATACTACTAGTGCAGGCAGCGGCGGCGATTAATGCCATATGTGATATGAACATCCAAAGAAATTTCTTGGACAACTCATAGCTTTAATGAAACAAGATTTGTAATGATTTCATATCGTTTGAACTTTGAGTGATTTTGATAGCTTGTCAGCTTGAGGTACAATTCAAGTTGGTAGGTAGCCAGACGCCAATCAAATTAAACATTTTAATTATACAGGCTGGTAGCAGCATTGGTGGCCCATAAATAGGGATAGTGATTCAGTGATTAGTAGATAGTGCCATAAGGGTTTTTATTTTCTAGGGTTAATAAGGATTCACGAAGAAGATGATGCAGTATTGGGGATACTGTAAATTCTCCTACCTATAGTTATGTAGTTATAGAGTAATTAGTAAAAGATGAATTTCCTTCAAGTTCAGAATGGGTGGAATTGGAAAGAAGTTGATTTGGTTAACCTGAATTTTTAGATGGGTTTTGAACCAGGATGAGGAGCTTTGATGGAGATAAGTGCTATCCCAATGCATCGAGGCTGCAGGTAAAAGATGGGAGCAGATTTTCTTCTTGTCCTGTATTCTAACAACTCCCATTTCCCTAGCATGGCTTTGGTTCTCAAAGGGGATAAGTACATTTTGTATCTTCACGACTCCCATTTCCCCAGGACTGATTGGAACCCCCTTTCCCCAGCATGGTTGGAAAATCCACCAACAGAAGCTTGGAATCATGAATTTATTTTCAGAGCCACATTTGTATTACATTGTCACTAGCAAAAGCTTGGAATCATGCATTTATTTTCAGAGCCACATTTGTATTACGTTGTCACCAGCAGAAGCTTGGAATCATGCATTTATTTTTAAAGTTACATGTGTAGTAAGTTTTCAGCAGCAAAGCTTGGAAATTAAAATCAATTTGTAATCCATTATAATGAGCAACAACTTGGAATAAATTATTAAATTTTGTCTATGTAAAGTACTAAAGTGACACACTGACATATGTTATTTATACAAAATAGGAGCTACAGTGCTACTCGTCTGTAAAAAGATATGTAATAATGTGACATTGAAATTCAGTTGCAATAAAATAAATGGTTTCGTTGTGTTATTCTTGATTCCTTGAATCTTCGTTATTCATTTACGCTTAAGAGTAAAGAGTTGTTTTCTGAGTTCGGAACTTCAATGTCTATTAATAATTTAATATATTCAAATCAGTTTTTTTCTTTTAAGAAATTAAGTAATATACTTTATGCAATATGCACTTGATAATTCATGGTTATATCAGGCCATCGGGGGAATGCAATCATCCATTCCACCGATGTTTATGTGTTACAACGATGTGCTTACTTTTTTTGACTCTATCGGTATATCGAGGAGCGCACCTTATGAGTTATGAGTCTTCCTTCGGGCCATCGGCGGGGCTGTGATGGGGGTTCCATAGATAAAGCATTGTTAGGCTGATGCCTATGGTATTGACTTTAAAACACATGTGTCATGTTTATTTTTTTAATTTAATATCATAAATTACTCAATTTTCAACCGTTGGATGAACATTTGATGTACGGTTGTAGTTGCATTTCATAATGAAATACACAGAGCGATGGGCTTCCCAAATTAAACCTCTGGAATCACCCTATAACCTTTAGATTTAGAAAGATCAACAATTAAGATTAAGAATTTGCAACTTGTAGACCTAAGACGTGTCATTCACTTTAATGTTCCAATTTTGAGAAACAAAGCATTTAAAGCACTTTGTACTACTAACTACTAAGTGTCAACTCAAACTGTCAAGTGCTTAATGTTTATTTTTAAATTCAATATCATAATTCATAAATTACTCAAGTTTCAACCATTGGATGAACATTTGATGTATGGTTGTAGTTGAATTCCGTAATAAAATGCACAGAGCGATGGGATTCCTAACTAAAACCTCTGGAATCACCCTATAACCGTTAGATTTAGAAAGATCAATGTTTAAGATTAAGAATTTGCAGCTTGTAGACCTAAGACATGTCATTCACTTTAGTCTTTAATGTTCCAATTTTGAGAAACAAAGCATTTAAAGCACTTTGTACTACTACCTGCTAAGTGTTAACTCAAACTGTCAAGTGATTAATGTTTATTTTTAAAGTTAATATCATAATTCATAAATTACTCAAGTTTCAACCGTTGGATGAACATTTGATGTATGGTTGTAATTGCATTCTGTAATGAAATGCATAGAGTGATGGGCTTCCCAACTAAAACCTCTGGAATCACCCTATAACTGTTAGATTTAGAAAGATCAACGGTTAAGATTAAGAATTTGCAACTTGTAGACCTAAGACGTGTCATTCACTTTTGTCTTTAATGTTCCAATTTCGAGAAACAAAGCATTTAAAGCACTTTGTACTGCTAATTGCTAAGTGTCAACTCAAACTGTCAAGTGATTAATGTTTATTTTTAAAGTTAATATAATAATTCATAAATTACTCAAGTTTCAACCGTTGGATGAACATTTGATGTATGGTTGTAGTTGCATTCCGTAATGAAATGCATAGGGTGATGGGCTTCCCAACTTAAACCTCTGGAATCACCCTATAACGTTAGATTCAGAAAGATCAACGGTTAAGAATTTGCAACTTGTAGTCTTGTAGACTTGTAGAAAGACATGTCATTCACGGTTAAGAATTTGCAACTTGTAGTCTTGTAGACTTGTAGACCTTCCTAAGACATGTCATTTAGTTTAACATTCCAATTATGAGAAAAAAAGCATTTAAAACACTTTGCACTTCGAAATTGTATAGTTATTTTTAAAGTTTTCACTCTTCAGATTGCTCATTGTAGTGTGCCACCCTATTTTGGATTCCATAGTTCCACTTCCAACAACACCATTCCAGTTTTCAAGAGTCGGGACTCAGAATCTAGGTAAGTGAGAATTACTACGGCTATGTTTCATCATTTGACATTTCTTAAATTCTTATTTGTCAAAGTTTGAAGTTTGGGTTTAGAGATTGAAGAATTCGTTAAAATTAAGGATGACTAATAGGTATTACTTATTAGGGAATTCAAATTTCACAACTTCAGATTTGTATAAGCATGTCTAGCACCAGTACCACTAGACTTAGAGCAATGTCTGATAAAAAATACATTATGCAGAATTGCTTAAAACCCCAGGTTTCACCGATGGGTACCATGATATTTATGATCCTGAAATCTATGGTAGGTGTACCTCAGAACTTAGATTTACATCTCAGAATAAGGCTGAAAATCAAAAGCAAGTTGATAGTATCAGTGCAACGTGGGTAACTAGATTAGGGTGCATGATGTTACATGAAGTTTTCCCTTGCCCAAAATTTATCATGGTGTGTGCCAAAAATTATGATGATAATAAAAGAGCAATTGTTAATAAAGATAACCAAGAAGAATTGTTATCCATTAATGCAGAAGAACTTGGAAAAGTGTTGGGGTTTACAACCGAAGAATTTGGAAACCACCACATTGACCTAGAAAAGCTTGCTAGTGATTATGAAGCAGTGGAAGAAACACTGAAAAATGATTTCTTAAATACAATAGTTATGGATAGAAACAAATTGAAAGATGATCATAAGCCTCCTTATAATTTGGATATTTTTAAATCATGGGTTCGAGATACTATTTCCGTGCTAGCATTTTGCCTTGGTCTAGATAGCAATTTGGAAGTGGGTGCAAGCCTCCTTGAAATGGTATATAATATCCATTATGCTGATGAACATGTCAAATATAATTATACTCAGCACATTGTAGAATCCATGCATAAACAATTTTTAATGATTAAAGTAGGTTCCACGAAGACATTTAGGTTCACAACCTACTTGTGCTATCTTTTTCTATTCAAATTTAGAGGAATGTTTCAGAACAACAAGCTTCAGATTCAGCCCTATAGTAATGCAAAGGAAAAAAAAGTGGCTCTAGTATATGAATGGACCACTAAGATAAGGATGCATGATTCTCGAAGGAACTACAGTCATTTTGTAGACTACATTTTGGCTCCATTGCATCAAGTAATTACAAATACTCCAATGCCTAGATTTCCTATATCATGTAGAAACTGCATGCAACTAGGAAAAGAAATACAATTGGCTGATTGGTACTTAATGGAAGAATATACTATGCTAAGATTTTATGGATCAAGTGTACAACCATACAAACTTCCAATACATGTGACAAAAAGGGTTTTTGCATTGGAATATGTAAGGCAGGTGCAGAGTGCTGATGAACTACACTTTCTTTGTCAGCAAAAGAAGATCTTATTTCCTTCTTTACCTTTTTCATGTGGAGGGTTCACATTCGAGAGAAAAGCATTTAGTGTGGCACATAATCTTTTGAATTTTTTTGCATTTGATGCTATCTGTCACTGGCAGTTTGATCCATGTGACATCATTAAATCAATGATTGTGGCCAATAGGAATGTTGCAAATATAATTCAACATCAAAGTAAACCCTTGCTTGAAAACTTGAGAAACAAGGATTTTTGGGATGAGGTCAAAATAGCAATGGATAAAAGTGTTGCTGAGAATAGTATTTCTTTTGAACAATTGTCAGCATAAATTATGGCATTGCATTGAAAGACAATCAGGACATACAACATTTTTTATGAAAAAAGTGACAAACCATCTAGTAGAGTAAAAATTCCAGGTTCTCTAGAAAAGGAAGTTATAGATAAAAAAATTTCAAGATAAAAAATTACTGCCTTTTGGTCTATGAGGAAGGACCTAGGTGATCCAAGAGCTCTTACAGAGTATGATGCTAATGAAGAACATAAAGAGTTTAGCAAATTATGGAATATAGAGCATCCTGATGAATGTGATGAATCTGATGATGATATTGATAGGGAAGAAGAAGAACAAAGCCATGCCAATTACAAACCTGGTTTAAGTGAGGCCACAAAAGAAGAATATGCTTCATCATATACTTCAGGAGCAGCCATACTTGAAAAAATTGGCTATGAAGGTGGTCCTTTGGGGTCCAAAGGACAAGGCCCTTGGACAATACAAAGTGTTGAGCATAGAAAAATAGTTGATAAATCTGGCCTTGGGCTTGGAGGTGAAAAAGTAGACCAAGGGGATACAAGTCAAACTCAATTTGTTAGAGCTTCTAGTCCTCATCCTCATGGTCAAATACAATCACAACTAGGACATGCCCTTGGTGGAAAACTTAGTGTAATTGGGAATTCCATTGGTGGCGATGGTATGGGCAGTAGTACTAGTAGTGGTCAACATGTGCTACAATGACAAATTACACACAATACTAAGAGGAAAACAAAAAAAGATACCACAGAAACACCAGGTGATCAAGGCAATCAAAAGAGGCAAAGGATTTTGACAGGTCCAAGTTACACTATCAGTGGATCCACCAGTACCACAAAGGAGTTATTTCCAAACACTCCCACAAATCCAGTTAGTGTGGGTGTGACATCATTAGTAACTGCAAGTACTCCTATTCCTTCACAATTCAAGCATTCCATTATTCCTGCCTCCCTAGGTTATGATTTTATTGAAGAGTTTAAAAAGAAATCATACTTGAATAAAAAAGAAAAGAAGCAACTAATGGAGAGTTTGTCTGTTGTAACTTTAGAGACTGCAACAACCATGGTAATACCCACATTTGACACAAATAAAGAAATCATGGAGTACACAATTCTTGTTCCCATAGTTCAAAACAAACCAAAAAATCAGATGGATCGATCTGAATACCAGGTAACCAATTTTTAATTGGATTTTTTTGGCCTGAAAAATACTGACAAAATTAATGTATCAAAGAAGAACAATGAATTGGTGTACACATCATTGCTAAAGAAATATAGAGAGAAGAAAATATTGTAGACCCAAATAGAAAAGTTACAAGCAGACCTAGCAAGTGAGAAAGCAAAGAGGAAAGCAGCAAATAACAAGAGCAATGAATTAGAAAAAAGAATAATAAAATCTACCTCTACATCAACAAGCAAAGAGGATAAATCAAATGAGAGAAGTGAATGACTTGAAGTGAAGGCTAGATGAGAGCAACAAGAAATATGATGAGGAAAAATCCACTTCAAAAAAATTAAGAGTAAGCATTGCGAATTGAAATGCACAGTGGGAACAAAAATTGGAGAAATGGAGAAAAACAAATGAAAGATTGGAGACAGAGCTGATGAAAGCAAAAGAAGAAATTAAGTCTTCTCAAAATAACTTATCTGCGTTTTGTAGAGATATAGTGAGGCATATGAAACAAAAGATCTGGGATGAAATAATGCAGAGGTTTGATCATTTGTGTGACATGTTTCAATTGATTGATGCTATCAGACAACATTATAAGAAGCTCAACAAATATTTAGTGGACAACAAAAAGGTGCTGGAATTAGAGAAATCTATAAATGAAGTTCTACAAACAGCTACAAAGCCAGTGACAATGATTTGAAATCAAAAGGGATTACTAATCGGATTGAAACCTCAATGAAGTTGTCATCTATCAATGAAAAGTGTTCAAGAATGTCTGGAACAAAGAAATATTTGCATTTGGTTGCAGACAAGATGAAGCTGGTGGATGAAAAGGTAAGGAGCTTCACAGAGCTTGGTTTTCTAGAGGCTTTTGACACAAATGAACAATTCATTGGAAAGGATGGTTTCAGAAAGAAGATAGAAGGTGCAAGGAAGATTGATTTGGACCAGTTTCCTCAGAACCAAGATGTGAACTATTTGGATTCCATCATAACACTGATAACCTTGAATGCAAAATTGACTGAAGAATTCAAGACAGGTTCCATTTCCAATTACAATCATGAAATGTTAACAAAATTTCAAGTCAAACAACATCAGTTAGAGAAAATGGCAATTCCACCACCTAAAGAGTGGAAGTTTCTAGAAAAGTTGATACAGTGACTTGATTTATTATTTTCAATCTTTGATAATATGAGTTTCAAAGTTCCAACTCAGCTTTGTGTAGACTTGTCTTTGGGAATTGGAAATATTTTGCATTGCCAATGCCAATATGTACTCCATGTGAAATTCGATTAAAAAGCTCAAATTCAGACTTCAATAATGTGATGATGTTCAATTATCTGGATTCTATATTATTTATTTTATCATTTGAACTAGTAATGAACTATTAGCTCATTATATTTACTTCTTGGTAGAGCTTCCATTTCCAAGTTATGGATGTTGAACTATTAGCTCATTATATTTACTTCTTGGTAGAGCTTCTAAGTTATGGATGTTGAACTATTAGCTTCTATTATGTTTTGACTAAAAATCTTGATTAGTATCCACCAACTTACACCTCACCCACATCCCACATACTGCAAAAATACACTACATTTGATTTTATGATTAGCACAAATTGTAGAGATTTGTGTGACAAGATCCATTTTGTGACCCAAATTACTACTTGATCAATGATCATGTCCATAAATAAATCTAAAACCCCATGGTCACAACCCCTATTCCTGAAGAATTCAAATTCAATGTACTGACAAATTAATTGTACTTCCACACACTCAATTTGAATAACATAAACAACCACTTTGAGACAGCCAAATAATTTAATAACTTATAAGCATATGAATCCAGAATAGTTGAACACTCGAAAGCAAATCAGTAAATATGTGTAACCTTCTCCATTGTATTGATCTTCAAAGTTCAAATGATATGCATTATAAAAATAGTTTATGATATGAGATGGATGGGCGAATTGGTGCAATCTATTATCTATCTTCTTACTATTTTCTACTCTAAAGTCTAATTAAAAATGATGTGATGATCCATTGATCTCCTATTGGGGTCTTGATCTCTCTTATATATGAGAGGAAACAAGCTACAAACCCCTTGCAAAAATTCATGACGTTCTGACAACTAAACATAACTCAAATTATAAATAAAACAATGTTGTAGGTGAATGCATTGATCCGTTAATCTCCAAGCAGAAGCCCATGACCACTGACCACCTAAGATCTATTCAAGGCTTCTACTCCATGATAGGGCGCTCATCATGTTGTCGGCTAGCGTTCTTCCTCTGAATCTGATGGTTGTCCCGTTGGATCTGATTTTGACACATCTACAGTTTGGCTAATAAACATATTGACTGCAGAGAGGTGATGGATGTACTCCTCTTCAGCATAGGTGTCCACATTAGAGATCGCCTCTTTCATATCATATTCCATAGACATGATTTTTTTGAGTTACTTATAAGTGTTTTGTAAAACCATAACCACATCATTTATTTCTTGCAACACAACAGTCAGAAGCCCAACAAGCTCTTCCTTCCAATCATCATATTCTCGCAGATCTCCAATGCCAAAATGAAGTGTCGGGAGTGGGACTGAATCAAAGCAGTCAAAATATTCCCTAAGCCTATTATGATATCCATTATGTGATTCTACCAACTTGTTATATGTCAGCAATATTTGTCCTTTCATGACATTCTTATCAATGAGCTCCTTTTTTTTCTCCATCATTCTAGGCTACAATTGTTCATTCTCCACCAATGCAATGTCTATTTGAATACTTCCCAATATTCAATAGCACATTTCATCATTTTATTGAATGTTTCTTTTATCATTTTAGATATAGTGTTATATTTGATGGTTTTCACTTCTTTCTCCAATTCTTTGCACTTCCCTTGGGAGTTCAGATGGCAATTCTTCCAGTAGGCTGCATCAGCCAATGTATCAAGCACTCTCTTATCGTTTTCAAGCCATGGGGAGTACAACTCTGATGTGGAGGAGGAAGATGTTTTTTCTCTCTGATTTGCTAGCTCCTTCTTTAGTTTGTCATTTTCCTTAATCAGTTTATCAATCTGTGCTTTGGTAAAATTTGCCACATTTATGTTCAATTCTGCTGTCTCCATAGGGTTGGTATCCACTATTCGTTGAACCAAGAGATGACCAAACACTTGGTTTGGATTACTAATTATAGTAGGTCTTTTATCATGGGGATATAATGACCAAATAAGCTAGGTGGCTTCACCTAGGTTGTACCCAGATCCTGAATACATTTTGTCACTTGCTTCTTCTGTTAAGTTCATTGTCGTATCCCCTCTTTTTCTGAAGCTATCAAATACAATTGAAGAGCTAATATCCCACCCTAGAAGGAGCAACACTCCAGCTTCTTGAAGCAATTCCCTACCTCTTTTAGTTGTGATGGACTCCATTTCCTTTTCTACCTCCCTTTTCAATTCCTCTAAAGCGGTTGCCTCATGTTCAAGAGTGATATCCTGTATCTGTTGTCTCATTTTTCTACCTTTATATTCATAAACAAATGATTTAAATTCAGAAGATTTAACAAAATCACAATCAGAAATAAATTGTTGTCCAGCCATGACCCTCACATCATCAAATAGTTCATTTGATGCCTCAAATCTTACAATATTCTTCTCTTGAGGGGGATCGTACTGTGCAATCATAGGAGCACTGATTTGTTTGACCTACTCACCCTCTTCATGACCCTGCTCTTCTTCACTTATATCAGTATCTACAGAAAAACATACCTTAGGAGTAGGTTGTGAAGGTATGTAATCCAAGGGCTCTATGTCTTTAGCTTGTACTCATGAATAGGTTGCATGAGGTGCATCAAAAACAAGTGGGGGAACATCCTTTACTAGTTCAAAGACATGAGCGATGAGTTGCTCAATTCTTGTTAAAGGATCTTGTATCTCACCAAATGCCTTTGAATAAGATGGGAAATTTTTCCTCTTCCATTCCTCTGCAAGCATAATCTTGTTATAGGTGGCCATTGTTTCCTTGGTGGAAGCCTCATCATGGTTTCTTATGACATCTTCAATTGAGAACAAATGTTCATACCCTGATAGCCCCTGTGATAATCTCGCCTTGTGAATAAACCCTTATGCATCAAATTATTTCCTTACATCACCTAGAGGTAGGTTGTATTGTGCTAATTTACCATCAATTTCTCCATATCCTTCATTGGAAACCACTGTAAATTCTCCAAAACATAAGGTGTTAGGCATAATTGATTGTTTGCTATGTCCTTTGAGGTGTTTGGAATTAGATTTTTCCAATTGCCTCACATTTTCTAACAAAGAAATTCGGTCAGGAACTACTCGTGGCATCAAGTGTGGAGCCCCTTCAAACCCATAAACCCTTATCACTATACAATTAGGGAACGCATACTAGTCTCCCCAGTTATGATTCACTTTATTTCTTCGGTCATTTTCCTTTGGTCTTAGAAATCTTTGTACTTCTGGGGATAGGTTATAGTTGCATGGATACCCCAGCAACTTCATCAATGGTTTTACAAAAAAATCTTCAAAATAAAGGTAATGAGACCTACCAAATCGGTTGTCCCACAATGAAGTCCACATTTGTACAGGTTTAAAATCTCCATTTTCATCTGTATCTTTTATCCTTAATTCTTCACTCTAGACCCCTTTGACTTGTCCCTCGCACAATAGCAAATGCATAAGCAAAGAATAGTGTTCAAAATTAATATTATCACTATTATTTTTAATCTTTTCAAGCCCTCGATGTAGGGTGTTGGCCAAGTAGCTAGCATAATCAAATGGCCTAGCATCCTTGCTCTATATGTTTGTAGCTAAGACCATTGGGGCAATCGACATGAGAGGCAAAACCTCTACTCCCAAAACCTGACCAGCTGAATAATAGGTGTATCAGAAATACTCTTCGAACAAATCTTCATGGAAAGGATGGTTTTCACTGCTAGAGAAACTCCTGAGTTGTCCTCCTTCATCCTTGGGCCTATGCAAAGGTAATTTCCATCTCTTATAGATGGTATCCATGTGGTGATACTCTGTCAAGAGATCTTTGATCGTGAATGATAAATTCAGTGAACACTCTAATTGAAATACATTAGAAATGAGATCCCTAGAAATAACAAGCATGTCACCCCCGCCATGTGACTGAATAGTTCTTTTCTTGGCATCATATCTGATAGCAAGAGCTTTAATTAGCTCCTCATTCATAAACACATTGGGCACCACAAGTCTTCCCAGGTTCAACCTCCATGGATTGTAGATTGGTTGAAACCTAAATTGTTTCCTGTAATGGTACATGAAGAGGTCATACCCTCATTACGGTGTCCAAATATCCCCTAAGCCCTTTTTTTTGTCCCATAGTCGATCCATGGAAGGATTCATTTGAGCACTCCTCTTGGGTCTCGGCCCCAACCTAGGACATTGATCTATTAGGTCTTCATTTAGATGTCTCTTAGGCTTTTCGGTTTTCTATTTTTTAGCTTTGGGTTTGTCTGTACTCTCTTCCATTATTTTAATCTTAAGCTTTTGAGTAAAATAGCTTCTCAGCTAGGTCTAAAAGTGAAGTACTTATGTGAGTCTCACCGAGTCGCCTCCACAGTCCACCGATCTTTGTTGCGTCAGAACTCCAAGTTTTTGCCTTTCTGCTTCTACCCTATGCGAAATCTTCTAGGATTTCTTAACAACTATGCAATCAACTTGTGATATAATTCACTTCAACTCTAGTTCATAAATGCACCACAAAACAGCTGCACGATGCCCCGGGATGTCACATCAGTCTTTCACCGATAGCCACCCTCTCCACCGATGGACACCTATCCTTCGTTCTATTGGTGGGACGCTAGATAATGTTTCCTCGATGCACCATAGTTCCCCCAATATACTTTATGCATTCGATAATTCATGCCCATGGGCCATGTTTATAATTCATGGTTACTTTTGTTGACAACTTGACTCTATCGGTATATCGAGAGAGCACCTTGGGAGTCAGCCCGATAGAGTATTGCTACACCGATACTAGATTGTGAGCTATTTTTATTGGGCTCTCGGCGAGATTGTGATGGGGGTTCCACCGATGAAGCATTGTTAGGCCGATGGTATTGAATTTTGTTAGGAATGGGGGAAGGACTACGTCACTACATAATTTCAAATTTTGTTTAATATTTATGGATGCAATGTGAATGTAAGCTATAATATGGATCTTGTCACACAAATTTCTACAATTTGCATTGTTCATAAAATCAAAGTGTGGTATATTTTTGTGATTATTGATAAAATAAGATAATTCATGCCCATGGTCATAAATTATAACTCATGGTTGCTTTTGTTGACAACTTGACTCTATTGGTATATTAGAAGAGCACCTTAGGAGTTAGCCCGATAGAGTATTGTTACACTGATACTAGGTTGTGAGCTATTTTTATTGGGCCATCAGCAGGATTGTGATGGGGGTTCTACCGATGAAGCATTGTTAGGCCGATGGTATTGAATTTTATATAATCTATAAAATATCATCAACTACATTACTACAGTTTGAATTTGGCATATGTATTATGATTCATGAAGTGCAATATAATATGAAATATCATGGAGACTTGGAGTGCAATGATTCACAATTTATTTGAATACAATATAAAAAATCATCAACTACAGTTTTGAATATGATTCATGCTGACATGTAGTGCTTGAGTGCAATATAAAATAAGATATCATGAAGTGAAATGATTCAAAATTTCAATGTTCATTGAATACAATATAAAATATCATCAGACATCAACTACAATTTGGACTTTGGAACAATGGAAACTGATTCATGAAGTGCAATAAAAATACCTAAAACCTGCTAATTATCTTTCATTTCCCAAACAGAGTCAGGGTCCTCAAACCGATGCTCATATTTAGATAAAGTAAAAGAGTCATCTTGATTCTGAGACTATTATGCACTTTCTTCGGCCTGTATCTCAAATTCAACATTCATTGTTTGATTTGTGTCAATTTCAATATCATTGTCATCTATCCCAGGCCTAGTCCCACTGCCACTGCCACTATTACTACCACCAGTACCGGTGACTATTGGAATTGGAGAGCTTGTGTTGCACAATTCGGTCCCTCTTCTTTCACATGTGGACCTCCAGATTGTGAGTGCCCTTTCAAAAGGAAATTTTTTGACATTATACGCAGTTCCTTTCATCCTCAAGCAATTTTACAAATTCTTGTCCAGTTTGTTTCTTAACTTTGATTTCAAAAACCCCAATGAACTGAAAACTCTCTCATCCTCCACCGACCCCAATATCATTATTTGACATAAATTAGAAAGTTTGAAATATTCTGACATCGAACCACACAATATTTCACTCTGACCTAAGCTTGTCCAAACCTTTTTTATTGATCCCGGTTCAAAGGCCTTCTCCTTGCCCATGGATTTATATTGCTCCCTCATAGCTGTTGCAAAACTCTGACATTGCTTTCTAAGCTTATTTTCATCTAAAATTCCTTCTATTATTTGTTCATTGTATGTTACCTTTTCTAAAAACTGTTCGATCAATATTTTTACTTGATCATGAAAATATTTTGGGTTATCTCGGTTTACCCAAAATTGAGGATACACAATACCCATGGCTTCAAGTATTTCATGTCGAGGGAATCTTTCACGAATCTCTAAGGAAAGAGATTTTGCAATTTCCTTCAAATTATCACTAATAGATTTAACAATGCTGTTAAAATCTTCCTTGTTAATAGGTACTTCTTTTCTAGAGTGTTTGGCTATCTAACAATGGTACATTGGTATTTCATATCCACATACACAAATACATAAGTTCCCGCTTGCATTAAAGTTTAAATAATTATCAGGATTATTCAAATAAGTAATTTTCTGCCACATCAAATAATTTGCGCCTTCTTGTGTTAGATCTAGATATAGATGATTGAGGGCCAAGCATGTAAGTTTACGTAGATTGGCATATTCATAAATATACATAGTGTTGTCTTGGGCTTTCTTCACAAGATTGTTCATCTCATCCAGCATGGGGAGAAGACTAGCTAAAGTCAAGAGTGTCTCTATATCGATTAACCTATGTAAGAGGTCAGGAACTTTGTCTACTATGTTGCGATGCTCGTACACCACTCCAATCAAGGATTGATATTCTGAAAGAACTCGTTGCATTGGTCCATGCAGGGAGATCCATCTGGTATCGACATCCTTGAGAATCTTGTTTCTAGGTGTTATTCCCTCAGCAAAATGTTGAAATTCAAGGAAACATTTGGGACTTCAGCAAAAGTATGCGTGGATCTCGCGAACTAGATTTTCAACTTTTGATACTGTAGGAAACTTGCTTACAATTTTGAATCCTAAATTCATTATGTGGGCCATGTAGTGAATGCCAAGCATGTATGGTGCACAAGTAGTTTGTAACTTTGTGCAAAGACCGCTCCTTTGAGCTTGCATCACTACAACTCCATCAGCTCCTACACACACCAACTTTTTGGCAATTGTCAACTCATTCATACCTGCAATTTCATTTAAAGATTTCTTGACTAGTTCAAATAAATTTTGCGATGTTGAACTGTCCTTCATTTTACAAACACAAAGAAGATGAGCTTGGTGAACATGTTGTTATATAGAATACAAATGCATATAAACCCAAGAAGTATTGTCTACCACAGTTACTTCATCTAAAGATAATGCAATGAAATTTGACTCTTTTAATTTCTCCTTTAAATCTTGCTTTTCCACTGCAGCAAGATAGTTTGCCCATTCCCATCCAGTGTTTACTGACCAATGTGAGAAGGGAAAGTGGGGAACACTCAAATAAGATAATAAATCAAAATATTCTGTGTCGTCTGTCATAGGATGCCCCCTAGACAAAATATGAAAAACAACACTCATCTAAACAGTTTTTGATAGATTTGCCGCTGCCATGGCTTTTCCAAAATGAGCCTCAAGTGTACCTTCACATTTTCTAATCTTTGAAATTCTATGGTTATGCTCTCCATAATCTGTGGCATACTTAACATGAAGACATTCTTCCTTTGATTTCCATCGTACGACTGATTGTTCCTTTCTATCTATTATTTGTTTTTCGTAAACTTTGTCGATAGGCTTTTCTATAGTGTCAAGCTTTAGCTACATCGTCTTGTCTCTTTCACATTTCCAACTACAAATATTAAATTTGACCTCTGTTGCCCTTTCAGTATCATTTTCGTTTGATACCCCCACTGCTTCAAGGAATGGGTACTTCGACAACCAACCAATTTGAAAATTCCTTGTTATTTCCCACTCACGCCCCAATTTTGCTTGCCTTTTCTTTTCTTGCTATCAACATCATCCTCATCCAAGTCAATTATCTTATTCTGGCTATCCAAGGTATCCCTTGGAACATCTTTTGTGGTATTGCCATCCTCATTTGATACATTTTGATTTAACACAATGACAATCTCACCTTGACCTTCCTGTGGCAGTGAGGTATTGTCATTGCCATCTTCAATAATATTTGGTAGAAGAGTCGATGGTGTAGCTCCACCTTGATCTGATGGATTAGAAGCTTTTCCAATTCCAAAGTAAGACTGTATGGTACCTCCATATTTTGGGTGTTTTGATGGCCTCCCAGTCTCTTTATTACCCTTAGGAGTCTTACCCTTGCAGTTGTTGCTCGACATATTGATATCTCACTTCGAATAAAAGCTGGAAAAAATGTCTTCTTGTTTAAGAAGGACAAATCAACATAGAATATAGATCCCATTCCCTACTCAAAATCATGTTTAAGACTGAAGCAAGAATGAAAAACAGATAAAGAAATCTTATTATTATAACTAATAACTAATAACAGTATGAAGAAATGATCACTCATCTTTGAGTCTACATTTTTCGAGTTTCGCTTACTTCTGAATCAAGAAGTAGAACCTCAGAACCGAACAAAATGTGTAAGAACAAATAACAGTTTCAATTGTATTTATATCAATCCATATTTGGTGAATTCCATGGGATTTTAAAATGGTATGTTAAAAATTTGGCGAATCCCACGTGCTTATACAAGGATACCTTGTAATTTTCAAGGCGAAATAGGTCCTCATAAGCAACTATTTATAAATTTTAATTGGTGAATGCGTCTTCACAAGTAACTATTTGTAAATTTTAATTGGTGAAATGGGTCCTCATATATTGTTTTAATAGTATTGGCGAATATGCTAGTTTTTTATGACATGCTCCCCAGGATTCCAACTGAAAATATTGATCAGTCCATTGGAAATGCATAGTTTGTTATGGCTAATTTATTGCCTAAACATGCCTTGTAAAAAAAACACTAGCGAATGGACATGCATTGGGCCGATAGTTCATGAAATTCGGGTGATTTGAACACCTTGTTGGATACCTAGAATTCGCCAAATTTGATTTGCCCGATTCCTGGAATTCACCAATTGGCGAAGATTCGCCACTAAAGTTATCCCTGCTAGAAATGTTATCCAAAATGGAAGAGAAATTTGGTATTATTAAGAAGAGGTTAGCAGAAGCTAATGATAGGCAAAAAAGTTATGTTGATGCCAAACATGTACTCATAAATTTCATAGTAGGAGAAAAGGTTTTGTTAAGGGTCAAGCCTCATAAGATTTCATTCAAGTTTGGAAATTCATCCAAACTAGCTCCACACAACATAGGTCCTTTTGAGGTTCTTGAGGAGATTAGCCCTATAGCATATAGGATTTATTTGCCACTAGATCTTTCCAAAATGCATGATTTTTTTCATGTCTCGTATCTTAAAAAGTATACACCAGGTGATAACCATGTTATTGATTGGAATGCTTTACTGGTACAAGACCCAGGAGTGGTAATAATTGAGCCTCTCAAGGTGCTAAGAACACATATGCTCCACTTATGAAGTAGAGAGGTTTTGTAGTGCAAGGTCCAATGTGATCAATATGAAGAATATTCTACCACTTGGGAAGACTATGCTAAGATTAGACGAGCTGAGAATACAATGAGGGTTGAGTGCTATATAGGACCACCCCTAAATGGTAAAGGGATTAGATCATGACAAGTGTCAACATCTCATGTAATGAGATAAAATGATCTAATAATAGCTCAGTGCAATTAACATATAAAATCACTTAGTTCACTTAATAAATAAATCCACATAGATATACACATTACATGCTCAGATAATAGGTATTTCATTTATACTATACATTTATTCATTTATATATCCATATCTTTATCTATTTTTTCCTATAGATCTCTTTCTGCTACAAATATATACTAATATAGCCTAAAAATATGTAAGGATGTCTCCCTTTTTTTTTCCTTATACACTATCAACTATCAAGGTCACTACACATGCTTGATGTTATTGTAATGTAATTTTTTGTAACTTATGGTAGCTCTAATTTGTTATACTCTTTAGGTCTTCGCTTATAGTTTTGTTTCTACCAAGATCCTCTCACGACCTCAATCATTGTCTTGTCCCCATTGCCCCAAGAAAACTAACCTAAAATCTATTCAAAAAGAGATTCCACTATCTCCAAAAAACTACTAAGATAAGACCTCTAGTATTTCAAAATCCATATAAAAGCGTGGAAAAATATTAACATCTTCAATTAGGTAGTAAATTATTGTGTGTTCTTAATATACTCATAAGAATTTGACCAACTCAATATAGTTTATTAAATGCATTGAACCCATACTAAGATGTCAACGTAAGAACTTTCTATAAAGATCAAAGTAGCCATGGCTCTACCAAAGTAGGGACTATTTTCCTAATGTCTAGGAGAAGCCTTGATAACAATGAAAAATAATGTTTACTTATATACCCAACTCCTTCATTTATGTAGTTAACTATGTTCTTTGTTCATCCATTTGACCAGGTTGAGATTGAAGGCTAATTAGTTTCTATCTATGTGACCCATCTAGACCATGCATAATATTATAAATCCTTATAATTTATAAAAATTTATTCTCCATATTATCAATTTGAACCTTTTATTGCATGGTGGTCTATTATTTTATACAATACTCTATATCATTACAAGTATTCTCTAACTTTTAAAATTGTTTATCTAAATCCTTCTAACCATTGTAACATTTTTCTTGTACCTAAACTAACTTCTCTACGTCATATTTAGTAATTACTTAAATTCCTTCATTATTTTCTTCTACTATTCCCAATTGCTAATCTATCCCAGCAAGCTTGATACCACTTCCTTTAATTTTGTTTTCATTGTGGCAAGGGAATTAAATTGAATTTGTGGTTGTTGTTGTATTAATAAATCTCCTAATGCATGCTCTCTTATGTAGTAACATGTCTATTTATTAGATCATACTTAACTACTATTCCCAAATGGTTTAGTAAGCTCTAGATTGTGCATTGGATAAATCTATCAATCTATACTCCAATAGTTGTGTTGATAAATATATTTGGGTCAAAAAATAGATGTATCTATTTTTATCTTCTCATGTACTCCCTTATCTTGCTTATGGGGCCACTAGTTGGTTGTTTCTTTAGGATTACTACTACATATTTAGTAGTATCTTATTTCTCATGTTCTATATACTTTCCACCCTTTTCATTTTGGTAATCATCCTTAGTCTTAGTATCAAGTACTTTCTTTCTAGTAGGTGATCTATGTGTATTGTTTAGTTTTCCTAAATCCATTCTCATCATGACTCCCTAGTTATGCATTCTCTTCTACAACTATTTGTGTGTATCTATAATATGTACTTTTGATGGTGGTGAAATAGTGTCCTTAGGCTTGCCTTGTGCCTATTTTTCTACAGAGAATACTTCATAGAGACTTTTTTTATCTTTTCATTTTTTAAGTGCATCATTATAGTAGAGATAAAAGATATATTACCCAATAATATGTGATGTGTATATATATTCTTGTGGTATGAATATGTATTGTATATAAGAAGTATATGATATGAATAGAGTGATCTTGTGATATGCATGAATGAACATATAACAATTATTTTATGTATTTATTAATCTATTGCATATGTTCTATTTTCCTTCTTATTGTATTACCTTGGGGTTAAATTTTTGATGTACTTTATCCAAACACTGTGTTTGCACTTATTGTCAACAAAAAATATTAAAACTATCATAAGAAATGGCACATATAAACGGACTACAAGGAGAAGAAGAAACAAAATAATGGATCAAATTATGATATAGATTCTATGAATTTGTAGAGTGAATCTAATGCATCTATTATAGCCCTATCTATGCATGCATGCAAGGATGAATGGGTGATTGACTCTAATGTCTCTCTCAACATGACATCCCACAAGGAGTAGTTATCCAATTATGAGAATTTTGGTGGTGGAAATTTATACCTTGGTGACAATAATTTACTTAATATGATGGATTTGGTTGTCAATATAATATTTTTATTAAAGGATCAAAGTATTTCAAGAGTACTACACATAATAGGTTTTACATGAAACATGTTATCTATCAACAAGATTAATCATGTGGGTATGCTTATATTATTTACTAAATTAGGTATAATATGGTTCATAGGGTTGTGGTGCTCGCAAAGTGAGTTTATTATTGAGCTATTTTTTCACTTTGGTGATTGCACTTATATTCATTGCAATAGTTCTAAAGTTTGAGAGCATCTTCTATAACAAGATCGAACTTCGTTAGCAAATTTTGGACTTCTACAACACTTGGATGTGTAAGGGTACGTAAGAATGATCTTACCTTAGAGATCAAGCCACTAAGATTACTATATTGTGGCATAACCATGTGAGCCACATTCATGAGAAAGACCTTAGGGCCTGAAAAAAATAAAAATCTTGTACAGAGGGTTAATTATTACTCGGGTTTTGATTTATGTGAATATTACATTTATGAGAAACAAAATTGTGTTTATTTGTATTCAAGCTCTTCTAGATCTCTAGGAATATTGATTTTGATTAAATTGTGATATTTTAGTCCTATTAATATAAATTCTCTAGTAAAATCCTTGAATTACATTTACTTTATTTATGATTGCTTCAAAAAAACATGAATCTATTTTTTGAAGAATAAATGTAAGGTATTCAATTGGTTCAAAGAGTTTAAGGATATTCTATTAAGAGCTAAATGGATAGGAATGCTAAGGTGCTTAGAATGAATAATAGCTGAGAAAATTGGTCAATGGAGTTCAATATATTTTGTAAGGATAATGTTATCATGTGTTATAATTCAACTCCATACACATCGTGTGAGCTGAAAATGGAGGATTCTATGGAATAAGAATCTCCATCTCACACTCACCCCAATGGAGCCATTCAAATTAAAAAGAAAACCAGAATGAAAATAAACTTCTAAACTATGAAAATACAAACTTCTAAAACTGTGGAAATGATTTTAAATGAAATCACTCTCCATTGTCTCCCTATCACCAAGATCTTTTTTTATGTATTTGCTCTCAGATTTTGTGAGCAAAAAATGCAGTAAAGAGGCTATGGTGAATGAGAAAATGCAATCAAGATGTAATAGATGATATGAATATGCAAATTCATGGGTGTGAAAATGAGAGGAATCCAATTTAAATAGGCATCTTTGAGGATGGAGAGGTGTTTAAGAGGGAAATGTGGGATTAAAGATTTTAGCTGAAAATGCAAATTAGTCCCACATTCCTTGATTAAATGAAATGCATGAGTGCAAATGATAAAAGAGGAGAGACAAATGCATCGTGAAGGGTTTATGAATAATAAAAATTATTAAATGGATTTAAACATGGGGTGATCCCACAATAGTGGTTTACAATTTTTGGCCAAACTGGACACTGAAATTATTATTTTTAACTAAATTTTCACATTCAGGCACCTATAGCGGCTAAACCATGAGGAATTTGAAGATGATGCAAACTAGAGTCTCGTCACATTTTGTCTGTAGATTTTAAAAATATTTTTTTCAATTTTTTTTGACATATTGCACTTCTTTTTCCATCTACCACGAAAACTAGTTTTTTTCAAAAAACATCATTTTTAAAAAGTGACGCACACCGTATAACGCATAATTTTTTTTTCCATGAAGGATAAAATTATAATTATTTTGAATTTAGATTTGTAACTCCGATATCTAGTGCTTCCACTTGGTTAGATAGTTTTTTATTGAATATGTTTTTTTAATCAAGTTTCAAAGTCAAACCAATTACAATTCAGACATAGCATGACCATATAACATGTAATGTTTTTTGTATATATCAAAATTTTATTTTATTTTTGTTGGATCGAGGACTTCAACATTTGGTGCACTCATATTTTTCAATTTTTTTTTTGATAATCTGCTATTTTTCCACGTGCAAAACAAAGACCTCCATTTTCAATGAAGAACCTATGTTTAATAAAACTAAAAAAACAAATACATAATAAAACCAAAACATATTAAAATTATATTCGTTGGATAGCTCGTTCTGAGGACTACCATAATCATTTCAAATAAATTTTAAATTAATTCATTTGATCCCCCAAAAGGTAAATCAAAAGTGATTTTTAATCAACATTTTCATAGGTGTAAAGGAGACTCATTTATAGGTATGATTTAAAACTAGCGAGGTTCTATCCAAGGTGGTTTGATATAAGGTGGTTTGATCAAACCCTCTTCAATTGGAATCCTTAAAATGGAAAATTTTAAGGCTTAAATCATTATATTTTCTAAAAATATGTGATTTCAACAAAAATCAAAATCTCTCAGAAATTGTAAACCACTATTATGGCAGCACCCTGTGCATGGACATGATTTAATGGAATATGGATTATTATGATTTGATTTTAATGATTTAATTATTTAGTGAAATATGAAAATGTTGATGCAAATGGTTTATGATCAACTATGAATATTTAATATTTTAATGGTTTAATGATTTGATGAAGTGTCTGAATAATGTGATGATTACAAGGAAAAACTTGAGTGTCTACATTTTGCCCTTCTTTGAGTCAATGCAGCTTGTCATGTTGTTTCAAATAAGAAAAGGGATTGATCAATGAATACATGCCCCAAAATAGCCTAGTAAGGATTATGATAAGAATGATATTCCCCCTCGAGAGATTGATCAAATAGATTGTAAGGAGATTAATCTCTCGATAGATGTCTAAAAAATGATTAGATACTTTATATTGCACAAGTGATAAAGCAATGATGTAAATTTGATGGAAATGCACAGTTGATAGGCATAACTGAACAATTGATGGAAATTATCAGTATAGCTGGGTTGATGAGTTGATTAAGTTGATTGAGTTGATTAAGCTAATTGAGCTAATTAAGTTGATTTAGATTGATGCATATGCAAGATAAATTGATACAATGATTGATTGATTGATTAAGGGGACATGAGATTTTGAGAAGCAAGTTGATTGATTTGAGATTTGATTCAAGAGACATATATCAATTAGATAAAGCAATTGATTGATTTCTTTACGACAAGAAAGATGAAGAAAATGAAATTCAAGAAATGGTAGATGGAAGAAATGCAAGATGGAAGATAATGAAGGTGATGAAGCCTCTTGTGCCTTTTAAGTGCTTTTATCATCATCGAGCTTAGTATGTCGCAAATTAGTATAAGCGTCTAGATAACATGAGCATCTAGACAACCTGAATACTTTTTGCATTTTTATTTAGCAGTAAAGTATAAGAATCTGGGTATAAGGACCTTAGATGACCTGAATAATTATTGCATAGAAGACACTATCAGACAAGGAATGCTCTCATACACACTAGACTCATAGGTCCTCGATTGGTTTTAGACAACCATGTCTTAAGATGAGTCATCCTATGAATAAGAAACAATCCACAAACAACAAACAAGTGAGCATGCCCCATGCTTGCCTCTAGTCAAAGATATCCTTGAGAAGCTAAAAGACATGTCACCAAAGATAAAAATCATAAAGCAAGCAAAGATCAACAAACAAACAGGCATCATGCTTGGATATAGAACTAATTCTTGGTATGGTTTTATGCGTTTGATTGGTTTTGAAAGAGGGATTGATAGGTATGTGATAATTGTTGCTTGATTGCCAATCTTGGTGCGTTTTGATTTTGTTGAAGTTCAAAGCTGTGGGGTGATTTGAAAGTGTCACTGTTTAGGGATTTTTGAAGTTATTTGATTTTTTTTTGAATTTTTGGAATATATGATTTTTTGGGGGATTTTTTGAATTTTTGATTTTTGAATTTTTTCAGGATATTTAATGATTTTTTTGGGGATTTTTTAATGATATTTAATGATTTTTATGGATTTTTTCAAGATATTTTATGATGGAATGAGATGATATGTGATATGAGTGATGGAATGAGATGCCCCACAATAGAGGTAATGCAATAATGGACAAATGATAGATCAAAATGAAAGATTCACTGCAAAACATGTCACACAAGCAACATATCTCTTATCAAAAAGTGATAATGGCTGATTGATTAAGATGCAAGGAATGATTGATTCCATAAGGCATGATGATGATAAGTACTTAGGATCATTTATTCCTCTAAGTACGATAAGTTTGATGATTGGTTGATGTTTGATTGACAAAAAGATATGAGGATTCGATAATGTTTTACAGCTAGGCTCAAATGTGATTTGCATGATAAGATTCAAGGTTGCAAAGGGACATGATGGCCCACCCTAGGGTAGTGTAATCATGGATAAATGATAAGGATGTGAAATTTGATGGAATTGTAATGCATAAGAATATGAAAGGAAATCCAAAGCATGTGTTTGTAATTTTTCCCCTAATCTCATCAAAAACAAAGGAAGGAAATGGGACATGAATTTGGATAAGCTAGGAGATATGGAATGAAAGACTGCAAGGATAAGGCTAATGAATATGATGATCAAGATCAAGTAGATAAGATATGGACACAATGCCTAAGTATTTTTCCCCTATTCCTCATCAAGACCAAGGAAGGGAAGAAAGAATGCCTTTAGATAGGATGGTGGAATATGGATAAGGTGTATAAGATAAGATGTATGATGTTCAAGAAGATCCTTAACCTTGTCAAGATCAAAGGTGGAAAGGTAAAGGATGAACGTAAAGAGGATAATGGATACGAATTGTAGGGTGGATGAAACTTGCCCCCAAGTGTAAAGTATAAGAATAATATGGAAGATAGGATATGGATATGGATAAATGAAAATGGAAGGTAGTATATGCATGATAGGAAGATGGAGGAAGGACCCAAGCATCCAGTTCCATGAATAATTTCCCTCAAATATGTGGTCTAATATACCATGGCAATAAGGATTAGGCTCATAAACATTGGTAGATTAATGGTATGATGTAAGAAGCTAAGGACTTATACAAAAGTTTGGATTAAAGGAGGATAATGGATAGGAGGTTGGAAGGCTTGTTGATGGATAGATGAAAATGATGGAAAGATCAACATTGGCACACACCTTGAAGGGTGGTGGAGTGATGGAGGAAAATGGATTTTGGAGGTGACAGGTTTTTAGATGGATGATTGGGGGAGGCTTTTGGATTAGCAAATTTGGATGCCAATTTAGATTTTATTGCTTCTACGAGACTTTTAGGAATCCACATAGCTTTTGACTTTGATTTTTGATTCATGGGCCTTTGTGGCCTTTGAGATTTTTCTTTTTGCTTTATGGGCCTTTGTGGCCTTTGAAATTTTTCTTTTTGATTTGTGGGCCTTTGTGGCCTTTTGGATTTTTCTTGACTTCAGATCAGATTTTCTTTAATTTTTGCATGCCTCTTCGAGGAGACATGTTGATCTTTTGATATGTGGATTTTGATATGGAAGCTTTTGACATTTGGCACCCAAATTTCTTCCAAGAGCAATGGGATGGGTGGATGGAGATGAATGATATGGAGGTATTATGGATGGGTTAATGTAGGTAGAATTTTGAGAGGGCATCAAGGATGTGTGCCTTTGTTGTTCTTGAGGAATAGGAGATGGAGGTATGTAGGGCCCCAATATGGATGGAAGGATTGATGGAATAGGGTTCGGATGATAAGGACAAAGGATAGTTGGAATGTTTGATGGACTAGGATAAGGACCTAGGATAGATGGAAGGTTTGATAGATTGGGATACTTGGGTTTATTTTGATGGAACCTGGGTTTATGATGGGTACCAATGTTTTGAGTGTGAGGTGTATAACCAAGACCATTATAATATGGATTTTCTTGGATAGAAAGGGGTTCTAGGATACCTTATTCATGAAGGCCTAATCCTTTTGCTTTGTAGTACATACTTTGACACATTCGTTTGCCAACGGGATATATATTATTTATGAAACAAGATGCAAGTCTATTGTGAGGTGGATGTGATATGGAAGGAATAACAAGATCTTGGAGTAAACCACCTTGGATTAAAGTGAGAGAACTCATTTGATACGTAAGGGGCTCATGGATAGCTTGAATAGGGGTTATAAGTGTGAATAAGTAAACAAAGTAAATACACTCCTTAATGAAACATTGTATCAAAGATTAAGGAAATAAACTAATCTAAAGCAAGAAATCTACTGAAAGTGTTTCATTGTCTCCTATCTTTAAAGATTTATTAAGCTACAGTGCTCTCAGATTTAAATGAAACACTATGACTATTAAAATGACAATCTAAAGAATAGAATGATGCTAGATGCAATGATGTGAAGGTATATGATAATGCTATGTGATAAAAGAAACTATTGTAACATGAATTGACATGAAAATTGATGGAGGGAGCTACAGGAGGCAGCCATGATTATGATTCTAAAATGTTGGATGCTTGAATTGCTTGATGCTTGATGATTTCTTGCAGAGTAAGACTGCATAAACTTGATAATCTAGGATTCTTTCTTTGTTGAATGAAGTTGTATTTATAGATTTCTCGGCAGCAGCTTTGCACAGGGGCAACAAAGTAGAGGCTTGGATTCAATCTAGAGGATTGAATGGTGAGAGATGGAGGAGATTGAGAAGATTTTGGGAATTGTCTCTACCCATGAAAACACCAAGCAAGAGAATAGGAAGGATTTATGGAAGAGGATTGAGAAATGGATTTCCAATTTGTCTCCAATTTATCTCCAAATCTTCTTGTGAAGATTGAATCAATTAATTTTGACATATTTTTGACATAATTTAGACATAGGATATCTAATTTGGTTTTGAGGAAATATAGAGGAATGTTCTTTATGCCTTTATTTAAATATTTTTGATTTATTTAAATTAGCAAAAGAGGGATAAATAATTTAATAGAACAAACTATAGAATTTATTTATTAAATTAAAATAAAAGAATATGGCAATTAATCAATAAAGTGTTTGATCCTTATTTAATTAATATTAAAATAGATGTGATAGAATAAAATAGGGGAAATGATAATTAAATAAAATAAAGTATTTATTTTAGTTTATTTAATTAAGATGAGATAACAGTATAAATAGAAGAATTTAATTGTGAACTATATAAATAAATATTTATATTTATTTTACAGTAGAGGAATTTAGGATAATTAATCAAATAATTTGTATTTAATTAATTGGATTCTCCAAACCAATTTTAGTTGTATACATTTTGCCCCTCTTTGAAGTGATGTGTTTACGCATTGCTTCAAAGAAAATTTTGTGTTGCTGTTGGTATCGACGAAAAAAATTCGGTATGCCCCAGACATGCCCCTAGATGAAGAAAAAAATTAGAATGCCCCAAATATTGATTTTCAGATGATTGATGATAGTATGTCCCCTCGGGAGATAAATTAATGATTTTATGAATTTTTTTTGGATTTTTTGAAATTTAGAATTTTCATGATGATTTTATGATGACTTGACAAAGATTCGATGAAGAAATAATTTATCTCCCGACATTGATGAAGAAAAATTAGCCTGTGGATGAATTTCAATTAATTTCATAAATAAAATTAACTAGAATAAAAGAAATTCCCTCAAAAATCCCTTTTGAAAAATTTATATAAGGTCAAAAATGCCCTTTTCACACTCATTTGTGCTTTTTGACTTTTCAAAAGCTAGTGAGAGAGACATTTGAGCCACCTAGAGCAAGATGTCGATCCCCTACCACACCCACCATTTCGAGCATGTGTGATGTCACCAACGGTCGACCGCCTATAGACCTCTAGTATGTACCCGTAATCCACCTCATAATTTGTGCATTCTTGATTTTCGTTTCTATTTTTATGCATTTACGGGTTTTTGTAGTTTTAACGCATCAATGTTGCACTTTAGCGGTTTGCACTCTGGTGTAGCGCTTCTAGGATATTTTTTAGCACTTTGAGGAATTAGCCCTTTCGTTAATTTCCTGAGCGCTTTCTTAGGATAATTTAGCGCTTTGAAGAATCAACACTTAGATAGATTTAATTAGTGCTTTGATGCTTGAATTTAGTGCCTAGAAAGTTCTAGCGCATCGATGTAATAACTTGGCACTTTGATAGACTGTTATAGCGCTTTGAGTAAAGTAGCGCTTTGATAGACTGTTATAGCGCATCGGTGCGAAGAAATAGCGCCTCAGGAATTTTAGCGCTTCCGTTACCTATTATAGCGCATCGAATGGCTGAAATAGCACTTCTAGTTTTTAGCGCTTAGGGTGCCTGTTTTAGCACATCTAAATGATGAAATAGCACTTTTGATTTTTAGTGCTTTGGATGCCTATTTTAGTGCATCCATGTCAGATTTTGCAGATTTGACACTTTTTAACCTTGATTTTGTGTATTTCGATCATGTCCATTCTTCAATTTGGTATGATTTGATAGTCCAAATACCCTAGTGACTGATTTTGATGATAAATAAAAATTACTCTCGTGATAGGCGAGAAATAATCTCATTTGTGATGATCCTCATGATATGTGAGGAATGATTTCATATCTAATAAACCTCATGATAGGTGAGGTTAGATGATGGTTGTGATGAACCTCATGATAGGTGAGGTTAGATGATGGTTGTGATAAACCTCATGATAGGTGAGGTTAGTTGATATTCGTTCATGAATTTTGATCAAAAATTCATACCAAAGTTTGATTGGATCTGATAGTAGATTGACTTGTGAATTTTGACATAGTGTACTAATTTTTAAACCTTGTATGACAATAGGATCCTCTGGATAACCTCCAGATATGAGAGAATTTTCCATGGACTGCTGATTTGATCCCACATTTGACTCCTGTTGAGATTCAGATCATCTCTCGATGTGGTTTGTCTACTCTTCTTGACATGCCCCACATTATGATTAATTGGGGTCTCCTTACTGCCTTAGCCGAGTGGTGGCACAATGATCATAACACCTTCCATCTACCCACCAGAGGATGTGTGGCAGATATTATGGATACCTTTCATGGGAGATATTGTAGTTTACGATTCACATGAGGCTGGTGGGAGAGATGCACTTCGTAGAGTATTTCAAGATAATCATATTGTAGGATTGAGTGTTTTGTGGCAGATGATGGTTGATGCCTACGCTACTTGTTGATGGTGAAAATGACACAAACAATGTTAAAACAGAATATTTCTACTCTATTTCTCCTGAAAAAGAAAGACAACATATAGTAGCCTAACTCCCAAGGTCCTGGTAGTTGGTTCTCAACTGTCTAGTGTCACTCAATCAGTTCATGCAACTGTAATGTTCAAGGGGCCTGTGCTGGTAACAAAAAAAGATTCAATCAATGACTCATTTTATCAAACCGTTCTTGTAAATAAAGGGGGTTTAAAACAAAAGAAAAAGATAGATCAAAGGGTAAACCGGTAAGTATGAATCAAATTTATCTAGCATCCAGACATATACATTCAATAATGAATTTTTTCTAATAGATTACAAAACCAAAGCATGACACAATTTATAGAATAAACTATACCATTGCATGCATCTAAGGTGCTTAATTTAATACCACTATTCGCATATCACAACTATCTCCAAGATTTCAAAAAGAACACACACATCCATTCATTGCCAAGGTCATAGATCAAAAAACTTTAATAACTTCAATTCAATGATAATCTAACAAGATAATCCTTAAATATGGTTTCTTCTAATGACTTTCATCACATAAGAAACTAGCATGCTTCAGCACAATCACTGGCATTCAGATAGATTATAACTTATCAGCCTTATCAAATAAAACTCCATTCTAACACTATATTGCGTAAAACTTGTAATTTTTATTAACTGTAAAGTATCTAGTAAGAATGTATCTTTGTAATCACTACAAAATTCTATCTCCTAATATCAGGTAAGCCAATCCTATTCTCAATTAGCTGACCCTTACAATATGATACCCAAAGGGTATTTATAGATATACAAAAATTCAAACTCCACTTCTATTTTAGGTCATCCACCCTTTTAGGAACTAAAAACTCTCTTGGAAACTCAGATCAATTTGATCTTGATTTCTTACATTAGACATTTAGTTAAACTAGAGAATAAAAAAAAATAGAAGAGGGAAACATGCCATGCACCTCAAAACTGTCAGTGCTACATGCAACATCCAAAGAAGAAGAAAATCATGCATGCAGGAGATCTATGCATGTGAAGCTGGATCTGCAATGAACTCATCATAACTGGCGAAGACTTATTGTAATATATCTATTTCTGGCCCATCAACCCAGTTGTCTTCAAATTTAATTCGCTCCAACTCTTCTGTAGCAAACCCTCTCATACCTTTTATCTTTGCCAACTCTCTTCTAGCAGCTTTTATTTCCTCTTTGGCATCCATTAGTCGATCTTTCATCAAATCTTCTCCATCATCTCCCTTCTGCATTAGTCCTCTAAATCCTTCATCCCATTTCTCTTTGATCTGACTTAAAGTTATGCCTTCCTTGGTTAATACATTTACATCTACAATGATAGCAATGACTGCTTCCAGCTCCTCAAACTGTTCAGTCAGATTATTAACAGCCTCTTGAATCTCATTCCTATGTTTACACAAGAAATCTGCTTTGAATCAGAGTATATGAGAGGTTTTCCCAACAAAATATTTATTATCTTCCTCAAGTATTGACTATTCAAGAAGAGTAGTCAAAGGCAATGTCTTAACTTTCTCTAATTTCTGACTATACTCTTTATACTCCTCTTCTTGTTTCTCCGATGCTTCAATATATTGGTACATTTCTCTTATCAACTCTTCAGTGCCTTTTTAGACTTCAAAAACCTCAACCAAAACTTCACCTACCTCCCGATTCAACTTGTCTACCCATCTGTCTACCATCTCCACTTTACCTCTTACCTGCGCCAAATCATCTACCTCCTTTTTGCTTAACAAAATAGGAGTCTCAATGGTCATTACTTGTTGTGATCTCGGAGAGGAGACACTTTTCAAAAATGAATGTAATTGATCCAATTGATCCTTAAGCTCATCCTTCTTTTGTTTATCTTTTATCATTCTTGACTTGGTTGTTGAAGCCACTACATCAATCAGGTTCATCTGCTGATTCCTATTGGGCCTTCCCAAGTTGACAGTACTCAACTGATAATCTGTTAGCTGCATGTCCCCTACCTCCTTTTCTGTCATTGGCATGGCACACTTAGCAACAATCTCTCCTTTGTTCATGAGTCTGGTAGAGTGTAGGATCTTGGCCTTCTTTTTAGGCCTCTCTTGTTCAATCTCCTTCATCATATCCTCCCAATTGAGAGGTTGTGAAGGTGTTACTGCCCTTTTCTGCAGGTCTAGTTTTAACCAAGTGGGAGCACATGGAGCAGTAGTCATCATAGAGGAAGAGGAAGCAATAGTAGTAGAAGGTGGCTGCACATTTACTTGGGGTTGAGAGTCAACCCTTGATTTCTCTTATTGTTCTTACACTATATGCATCTGCACAAGCTTTTCAGCCTCTTCCCTATCTTTCTGTTCTTGTATCTTCTTCTCTTCTTCTTCCTTCTTCAACCTTTCTTCCTCTAGTCGATCTCTCTCCACTTTTTCCCTTTCTAATCTTTCCTTTTCTATTCTTTCTTTCTCTAGAGCTTCCTTTTCCAATTTCTCTTTCTCTAAAGCCTCTAGTCTTTCTGCCTCCAAAGCCTTAAGCTTTTCCACCTTTGCTTCTTCTTCTTATTGTTTCTTAACCAGCTCTTCGACATCCTTTTCCTTTCTTAATCTTTCTGCTTCTTCTTCTTTTCGGTAAGCTTCTTCTGCAAGTTTCAACTTAGCAACCAAGACTTCTTTCTCCCTCTGGTTTCTTGCCTTCTCTTCTTCAAGGACATGAATCTTTTGTATTAGTTCCAACTTGTCATTCTCTTCTTTGACCTTGAGTTCGTGTTCTTGTTGCCTTTTTTGTTTCTCTACTTCATCAGCTGCTGCCTTAGCTTCAATTTGTTTGGCTTTTAATTGTTACTGGTGCAGTATAACATCAACTTGTGCCTTGGCATACATTTCCTTTTGTTTCTCTAATACTGCAGCCCTTGCATCAAAATCCTTTTTCGCCTCTTCAAACAACGTCCATTGATCTTCTTGTGTCAAAACCTACTCAGTGTCCTCCTCTAGAGGCATATTTTCTTACATATATTTTTCTGACTCGGTCTTATCTGAATATGTTCCAACATCATGAATCTCTACCCCTTTTCCCTTTAAGGATTTAGCTATTTCATAAAGAGTTTCCTTTTCCACCTCTTTACCTTGTTGCTTTGCTACTGGAACTTGAGTAGAAGATTCTCCTAAGGCCGGTGTTGAAACAACTAATCAAACTCGAGCATCGCCTTCTTGTATTTTTGCTTCATCATCTACTGCTTCAATTTCTATCTCTTCAATATCTGGAGGAAAGAGCTCTGAAGGTTCTTTAGGAGGTGTCTTCCTTTTAATCCTTTTGTATCCCTTACCCTTTTTAGGGGCTGGTCCTTGAGGAGTATTGCTTCTTAGAACTAACCATTGCACACTCCTATCCAATACTGTCCTTCCAATCTGCTTAATATCAATAGTTTCTTCAGCATCCCAATCAATCGGATCCAAGCTCTTGGTGCCAATTTTCAAAGCTTCATAGAATGGATCCAATACAATTCCATCATTCACCAATGTGTCAGGAATGTTATCTTTAACACCAAGCTCCGACATGAGTGAGATAGACAATCTTTCATAATTTTTCTTTCTTAGATCATACTCATCTTGTCGGTCACTCCATAAGTCTTCTAATAGATTAAAATGCTTGTCAAACACTGAAAGTAACAAAGCATATATCTTACCCTTTGGATCAAAGTGCCTACGAGCTGTGTATAAACCCAATTCAACTGTATCAGCTCACTACAAACAACCTTTGCTCCTATCAGATGCTGACAGCCATACTCACCCAACTTCATGGGGAACTTGTGACATCCTATTTTATGCTTTATTCCAAACCGAGCATTGACTCCAAGAGCCTGACATACAAATTCCATCAACACTATTCTATTATTGCAACACCTTGGAATCAAATGTGGATGGCCTTCAAAACCAGCTAACTAGAAATATGTGAATTTGGGGTACTGAATGTACCAACATCCGCATTCAGCAATGAATGCCATGGCTTCTTGACTCAACCTGTACCCTGCATCTCCATTCAATTGGTTGATGACTACATATATGAATGCATCATTGACTCTTCTTAACTGAGTCTCAGCAACCTGAAGAGACAACTAGTTATAGTGCTCCCAAACTTTCTTCTATCCACCCAAGACTCACATTATGCCCACTCTGTTCAAACTTGGGAAAATACCCAACCTTGCCACTGCATATACAATAAAAGAAGTCATAAAGAAACACTTAGTATTTCCGATGTTAGTCAGTTGATCATGGATAGCATTGGATACAATCATAGGCCAATCAAACTACTGGTTTCCATTTAAGATTGTCTAGATGAAAGGAAACATCCACTCCCTGAACCGAAATGTATCTATCTTCCCAAAAACTCTAGATAGCATCATGATTAAATCTAACACCTCATAGAAATCTGCCCTCTTTGGCTGGTCTGCAAGCTTGCTTAAAGATTTCTTTTCTGTATTCAACCATCTTTTGTTCAAATGAGATCTATTGGAGTCCTTGTACTGGTTGTACTTCTCTAAGGCTTCTGCCTCATCCAACTACACCAAGTTCTTAGGATCCGAGACATTGAATATACTTTGCAATGCTTGAGGAGTAAGATCAATAATCACATTGTTTTAGGAATCTATGCACTGTCTAGTAGTAGGATTGTAGGCACTCGTTGTTGGTAAGATCAACTCCGGGCATTGGATTGACAAGGGAAACAAAGTGATATAAGCCAAACTAGACTCAACAATCCTCTTCATCCTAGGCGTCGCATCCTCATTGAATGTTTCAGCATATGCCTCCTCAAAGTTGTACTGGCCCAAGTTTGTGTCAGTGATGTCTGACCAGTTAGATTCCACTTTGCTTACTTTCACAACCAGACTCCTATTATTATACCTCAAGGTATAAGTTAACTCTTCCGGTTTCATCTTCTTTGGTTTGGATGCTACCTTTGATGTTCCTGCAGGTCAATTCCTTTGAGCAACTTCTCCTGATGCCCCTGACATTTTCTAGCTTTCCTACCACAAAAAACTCCAATTAGATCTTTGAATATCATCATAAAACATGTGTCTTCAAATCATACCTTCTAAACATACATCGGAGGCGGAACCAGGTAGTAAACACCTTAAATAATCTTCTTTCAAAACACTATCGGGCTCGGAGTTGGAACTGGAATGGACACTCTACTAATAAGAAGTGGACTCAGAGTCAGAAGTGAAATAGTGACCAGAACTAGAACCGGAATTGGAATGGAAACTGATTCGGTTTCCTCTAGATTTTTTGTTTTCATATTTGGGTTCGGTTCCGCTTCCGCTTCCTCCAGGTAAACATTTTTTATAAAGTAAATCTTCTTACTATAAGTGGAATCAGAGATGGGATGGAAGATGGAATTGACACTAAACATAAAAGACATTCAAAAATCCAAATCAATTCCGATCCCACTTCCGACCATGTTAACCATGACGTCATCAATAATTTTATCAACTTTAAAGCATAACTCCATGGTTAAAATTAAGGTCATATTAAATGAAAAGAGGGCTTAAATACATCATGAAATCGACCATGCCCATATGACCGTGGGGATGATTGTTACTTTAGGGCATCATATTTTAATCTTTTAAATGTGATCACAGAAAGACACAAAACCCTAATCTAGAAAACCCGATAAAACTAGGGCACGGATTTAACCCCTGCTAACTTAACCTAACGAATGTGCAATGAAACCTAAGTAAAAAAATAGATCTTATAAACCCTAAACTACTGTAAAACATGAATTTTTATTTACCTCATTGTGAAAACCCTAATTTTAACTAACACCATTTAAAACCTCAATTTAATCTAACTTACTGCAAATCAAAATAGCACGACGCGATCATGACTAAAACGTGAAAGCGACCGTGCCCTAAAAACACAAAAAACCAAAAACAAAAGCAAAAGAAATGAAGAATTAACTAGACAAACAAAATAAAGCAAGAACCTACTCAAACAAACGTACCAAGAACTGTGAATTCATTAAAATGAAATGATTCAAAGCACGAGCAAACACAAAAATGCAATAGTAAATAAATGAAGAACAACAACAATAAGAAACCCTACCTCAAACACAAAAGAACCTAGCTAACCTTCTGAACTGATTCGCAAGCAATAATCTTCTCCTCCTTCAATCGATTCGCTCAAATGAACTCCGTCGCTGCTCTTTAATCTCTTAACAATGATAATAATGATACGTTTAACCCTTAATGAAGGTAAACATGAGAATTTCTACCTATGCGAGCAGCTGCCATTAATGCATTAAATGCAGTTAGGCAGAGTTGAAACTGAAAGAGAACCAACACTTCACTGTAGTGCGACTTCAGTCAAAAAGTCAATGACCCAAAAGTGGTGGGGGCGGAATGGGAATGGAAACCGATTCAGAAACTTAAGAAATTTCTTAATTTTGTTCTCATTCCGGATCTGGTTCCGCCGATAAAGTAGAAAATGAAACCAAACATAAAAAGTAAAACAAAAGACTGACATAATAAAACTGAACACAAGGACTAGACTAAAACAAAAAGTTGAAAAAGCGGAGGCAGAGAAGGGATGGATTTTGATTTTGCAATTTTCATTAAACACCAATTTAACACCCACTCCAGTTCCGGCTCCAATAAAGAAAAAACAAAAGATCAAAAAAGCAAGACTATCGGGATGGGACCCAGAATGGGTTTTGAAAGAAGTTTCCGAACCCGATTTGGTTCTGGCTTCGGTTCTGACAGACTAAACCAAAAATAAAACAAAGTGTTGGAAGCAAACGACTCCAGACTTTGTTTGAAAAACAACAAGAGATAAAAATAAACAAAGGGGGACCCATTTTGACCAAGGAAAAAGATGGGGTGGTTATGCAAGGCATAACACTACTCTACCAGCAGTGCTAGTTGGATTCATTGGAGGCTTCCTTTGTCCTGATCGTAGGTCAAAGGGATTCTTTGTGGGTTGGGACCATATTCTTGAGAGCATGGTTGTGCACGGGACCAAATATGCATGGGGGATGTGTATGCTAGCCCACTTTTATCATGATTTACTCTCGGTGCTATATTTGGGAGGATGCAGCTTATCAGCAGGAGTGACTTTATTACAAGTTTTGGCATGCGAGCATTTTGGAATTGCTCCACCATTTCCGATACATGATAGACCTGTAGGGAGACCATATGTTTTCCGTTATAGAGGTTGACTTACCCAGTCTTGGATGGGTAAGTTAGAGCATTGGAGATGTGTTTTGGATGACCTAGAGAGTGTCATATGGTGGCCTTACCTAGATTGTGAGCAATGGGAGGAGGATGATGCAGTGCTTAGATTTTTGTGCGATTCCATGTATCTGATCGGCAAGATCCCTTTTTTCCTTGTGAGATTTTTATTGTGGTGGGTATATAGGTAGTATGGGATTGTGTAGTGCATGCCTCAAGGGGTTGCTCATTATGCCCAACAGCAGAGTGATACAGCAAATTGGGGGCCGTGCTTGTCCTATGACACATTAGTGGAGGGATACCGAGCTTTGCAGTTGTTGGCTTGGGATATGCGTTGAGATATCGTAGAGGCACCAGTGATAGAGGAGTATGCCCAGTTTTTGGCTTTGCATCCATGTCCTCAGATCACTATTCCAGATGAGCCAACACCATTACCTATGGAGGAGGATGTTGCTAAGGATCCCATCATAGTCATTGAGGGCAAGGAGGATAATGGATCTGACACTGAGTCGAGTAGCAGTGATGGGAGTAGCAATGAGGATAGCAGCAGCAATGATGGTGGTCGTGGTCGTGGTGGAGGTGGCAGAGGGGTTGGGCTAGGCAGTGTAGGTCCATCTTCGAGTAGGCCTCACAAAAGTCGAGTAGTGGAGATGCCTTTTGTAGATCAGCAAAGACGAATTGCGAGCCTACAGGTGCATGTACGGACTCTGCAGGGTTTGTTAGTGCAGGCACAGGGTTTACTTGTGCAGACTCAGACACAATTGTAGACCCAAGCATAGGCTCATGCACATGCATTGGCACAAGTTCATGGATAGTTGGCAGTTGTTCAGACACAGGTTGGTACTTTGACAGCCAAGAGGGATAGTGCCAGATAGATTGTAGAGAGAGCACAAGAGATTGAAAAGACTTTGCAGAGGGTAGTTGATGGTACCTCCATTGCCGATAATATGAGGGAGGTTCTACGGGTTGGCCAAGAGGCAGATTTCTATAGGGGTCAGTATCATTGTGCAGTTCTTGGCGAGGGCAGAGTGAGTTATGCCCCTTTGAGATCTAGCAGGACACATACCTAGACAACTAGTGAGGGTGTGATGCAGCCTCGATGGAGAGATCCCAGAGATCTTGGTCCATTCGGTGGTGGTGGTACTGGTCTTGTGATGCCTGCACCATTTGGCAGTAGTAGATCCTAGATATTGTTTGTGATTTTGACACATGATATACACTTCAAGTCAGCCTATTTTGATGATGTATCTCTTCTATTTCAGACTTCATTGTATACTTGACATTTGATGATATATATGATTATGCAGTTGATTTCTTTTGATCTATGATGGTTATTTATGATTCTATGATGGATGCATTTATTTTAATGTGTTATATATCATGTCATGATTCTACGATGAATGCCTTTATTTTATGTGATGAGATGATTCTAATTTAAATGCTTATGTATGAATATGTGATGTATTTTGTGATGGATGATATATGGATAACAATGAGGTATGGGTTGAAATTGATCAAATGCATATGATAATAATGAAAAATGATGATTTTTGTTATGGATGATATATGGATAACAATGATGATTTGTATATGGTAATAATGCAAATGATGATTTTTGTTATGGATGATATATGGATGACAATGTATGGTTCAAAAAATAATGATGTATTGATAAAAATGATTATTTTGTGTAATAATGTAATAAATGATATGGTGTAATGAACATGATGTATTGATGAAAATGATAATTTGTGACGAATGATAATGTAATAAATGGTATGGTGTGATGAACATGATGTATTTATTTATGATATGATGTGGAAAATATGGTACAATAAATGCACAACTATTTGATGTTAAATGCAGGATTGATGAGATGATGCACCTATATGTTTTTGATGATTTTGAGTTTATGTCAAGTATACTCAATCATATTTGTATAAAAGATAATAATTAATTTGAATCCTTTATGTAACAAACACTCTGCAGATGTAGAATTTATTATGAATGCAGTCTAATTTTATCATACAACTATATGCAAACCATTGTCATTTTAACAATACTTTTGTGCTTGGTATCATCATAGAGCTTTTAGGATGTTGAAAGTGAGTACAAGCGTTAATTGTATATGTTAGACCAATGACGACCTGAGTACTACTTTCATGATTTTTGATATTGCAAGTGAACACAAGCATCTAGGTATGATTGAACTAAGATGACCTGAACATTTCTTGCGTAAATAGGCAGAGATTAATTATTTTAGTGTGTGAATTCTGAATGTCATCGGTGATACATTTGTATAGCACATCCCTCGACAATTCACACATTTATATGATTAATGTATAGACAGAAGACAATAAAAATATCATTCTTCTTCCTTGTTTCTCTAGTTTATTACATCATTGAGTTACTCCAAAGAAATGATAATAATTAATCAAAATACAATTTATCTACCTTTTACATAAATTTTTCAATCATTATTCATATTAGATCATCCATCCTAATTTTGTGATGTTTTTATGATTTTTTGAGATTTTCGACCAAAGACCTAACCTACTAACCTATCCTAGGGGCCTTGGGGGTTGATCAAAGATTAGCCTTGCCTACATTACATACACAAACACCACATAGTTTGACTAACACAGACTCATGTTTTTGGTTTTTCTTTTCTAGACTGACTTTTCGACCTATTTTTGGCTTTTTTTGATAGGATACAGATGTTTGATGTGTTTTCGATGGTGATTGATGTTGTACTTTGATTATTGTTTTCATTGTACTTGTTATACCATTGTTTTCCCATTTGGTGAAGCTGATGTTTTGTTTCCCCCAGTGAGATCCAGATGTTTCGCCCAAGCTAGAGTGAGACATAACCATGTGAAATGATTTGATAATGGATGCAATGATGGCAAGAATAATGATCCTGATATGTATCAAAATAGATGGGAAAGCTGGTTTAGAATCACATGTGGTTCCTGTTTCCAATTTTTAACCACATGTTTTGATTGCACTTTTGTTTTGTATTTTCTTTTTTCTCATTTTTATTTTTGTATTTTTTGTATTTTTTTGTATTTTTTGTTACCAAGACGCCTGTTTGCTAGGTTTTCGTCAAGGAAACCATTTTCTAGAAGTTTGACCTATGCACTAGGTAATTCATGTATATAAATTTTTGAGATGGATACTTTTGATAGGTTCGTCAAACAAATCCCCCTTTGATGTTGATAGTTGATAGACTCCTGATCCGTACACTGATATGATGACAAAGGGACCTAGCCCGTTTGGTTCAAACTTCCCTTTCTTTTCCCTATCCTGCTGATTTCTAGGGTTCTCTTTTAGGACCAAATCACCAACCTGAAAGACTCTAGGTTTTACCCTATGATTGTAGCTCCTTGATATTCATTGTTGATATGTCGTGAGATGATTGACAGCTTGTTGACGATGCTCATCCAACAATTCCATTTCTTGAAGCCTGGATACCCTATAGTTCTCATCTGAAATGATTCCTCTTAGTGATACACAAAGTGATGGAATCTCTACTTCAATGGGTAGTATGGGCTCTGATCCATATACCAAGGCATATGGTGTAGCTCTTGTCGGTGGTTTGATGTTGGTTCTGTAGGCCCATAGTGCAGGATTAAGCTGAACATGCCAATCATGTCCAACATCGTTAACCATTTTCTTGAGTATTTTTAGAATTTTTTTTGTTAGAGGCCTCTGCTTGGCCATTTCCTTGAGGATAGTCTGGTGTTGAGAAACGATGTTGGATATGAAACTTCTCACATAATTCTTGGACATCTTGGTTTTTGAATGGTCATCCATTATCAGTGATAATAGATTGAGGTATATCATACTGACAGATTATGTAATTCAATATGAATGACAAGATCTATTTTCCAATGATAGTTGTAAGAGGAACTGCTTCTATCCATTTTGTAAAGTATTTTGTTGTTGTGATTATGAACTTGTGTCCATTGGATGAAGATGGATTTATCTTTCCTACCAAATCTAGTCCCCATTGACAAAAGGGCCATGTTGATGTGAATGGATGCAATTCTTAAGCTGGTGCATGGATCAGATTACTATGAATTTGACACTTTTGGCATTTCTGTACAAATTGACAAGACTCTTTCTCCATACATGGCCAATAATATCCTAAATGGAGGAGTTTCTTTGCTAGAGTTATACCACTTGAATGAGTGCCACAAATACCTTCATGAACCTCATGCAAGGCCGTCTCAGATTCATCATGTTCTAAACATCGGAGTAAGGTACCATCTAGACTTCGATGATAAAGGATGTCGGCGATTAAAATATGTCGGGTGGATTGGCGGATGAAGTTGCATTTCTGGTTCCTGGAAAGATTGGGAGGGAGGATATTATCCTTTAGGTAAGCATAGTTTTTCTCATAGATGAAGGATTCAATGGTATCTAAATGGCATATGGTACTGGATTTCGAACTATTATAAGAAGGACATGATACTTGTTCTACCATAAACTCATAACGACCACGTTTCTCTGGCAGTTGTAAGAGTGAAGCAATTGTTGCCATAGCATCCACCGCTTTGTTCTCTGCCCTTGGAATTTGATCAAATTTGATATTGACAAAAAAATGTTTTAGATCATCTATTTGTTGCTTATAGGGCATCAAATTTTCATCTTTCGTCTGATATTCGTCATTTACTTGATAAATGACTAGTTTAGAATCCCCATATACCTATAATTTTGTGATCTTCCATTCAATTGTAATTTTGACCCCAATGATTAATGCCTCATACTCTACCACATTATTGCTACATTGAAACATCAGTCTATAAGATTTTGGGATGGTGTGTCCTTGGGGAGTGATGAACAAAATTCCTACTCCAGATCCTCATTGTGTATATGATCCATCAAAATACAGTATCCATTGTTGTGGTGTCACTGTCAGAATGTCTGCATCTGGAAACTCCATTGTCATAGGTCGATCATCTGGTAAAGGAGCCTCAACCAATTTTTTTTTGATTGCTTGACCCTTGATGGATTTTCTTTCCACATATTGAATATCAAACTCACTTAAAAGCATGACCCATTTGGCCAGTCTACCTATTAAGGCAGCCTTACTGAGTAGATATTTTAAGGGGTCAATTTTCGCTATGAGCCTGATTGTGCGAGTCAACATATAATGTCGCAACTATTGAGTAGAAAATACCACCGCCAAGCAAGATTTCTCAATGAAAGTGTAGTTTATTTCATAGCCATTTAAAGTTCTACTGATATAGTAAATTGCATGTTCTCTTCCTTCATAATCTTCTTGTGCCAATAATGCTCCTAAAGAGATATTTGTTGTTGCAATGTATAGTATTAGAGGTCTTCCTTCTGTAGGTGGCATGAGAATAGGCAGTGACATCAGATATTGCTTTATTTGGTTGAACGTTGTTTCACACCCATTATCCCATTTGAATACAAAAATTTTATGAAATAGATGATTGAATGGATGACTTTTGTTCGCTAGCTGGGAGATAAATCTCCTGATTGATTGGAGCCTTCCCTGTAGTGACCTGAGTTGACTGATGTTTTTGGGTGGTGGCATTTCCATTATTGCCTTAACTTTCACTGGATCTACTTCAATGCCCTTTTCTGAGACTATGTATCCCAAGAGTTTTGTTGATGTGACCCCAAGGACACATCTCTTAGGGTTTAGCCTGACATTGCACTTCTCTAGCCTTGTGAATATTTTGCTTAGGATATCCAGATGTCCCTCCCTAGAACAACATTTAGCCAGAATATCATCCACGTAATCCTCCATAAAGGTGTGCATCATATCATGAAATATTGTGGCCATTGCTCTTTGATAGGTTGCCCCTGCGTTTTTCAAACCGAACGACATGATATTCCAGCAGAAGGTTCCCCATGGAAATGTAAATGCAATCTTCTCTTGATCTTCTAGAGCTATCTTAATTTGGTTGTATCTAGAGAAACTATCCATTATTGACAACATAGCATGCCCTGATGTTAAGTCTACAATGATGTCTATATTAGGCAATGGGAAATCATCCTTTGGGCATGCCTTGTTCAGGTCCCTAAAATCTGTACATATCCTAGTGCTATTGTCTAACTTTGAGACAGGTACAATATTTGATATCCATTTGGCATAATCAATAGACCTAATGAATCCAACATCTAATAATTTCTTTAGCTTAGCCTTTACCATCAATGCGATATGGGGATGCATTTTTCTCAATTTTTGCTTTATAGGTTTGATTCAAGTAGGCAAAGACAAATGATGCATTAGAAGATTTGGGTCCAAACCTGGCATATCGAAATATGACCAAGCAAAGTTAATGCTTCTTTCCTCAAAGAATTTGATAAATTCCAGTCTCTCTTGTTCTGTCATAGATTCTGTCAAATGTAAAATCTTTGCTCTTTCTTCAGTGCCAATGTTTATAGACTGTGTTGGCTCCACTAGAATTGATGACCATTCATGATAATGCTCTAGAAGAGTGACAAATCTCCCATCTTTTAGTGCCTCAAAGAGGTTGTCACCGTCAGATGCGTTCTTTATTTTTTATTTTTCAAGATCTAATGCTGCCATAGAATGGTTTTCACCATTAGATCCATTATTCTTGTTTTTGATTTTGCAACTGGAAGATTTGACACCCTCCTGCTGAGTTGCATTGTTATGAGAATTATGGATAGAACTTGTACCAGGTTCGTCACAACATAGGAAATTTATGATGGCATCATCATTTGAAAATATGGGTACATTTATAGGTTCACCAAGTTCCCAATCGATAAGTTCGGGATGGACTAAAGGCATGAAGTCATCGGATTGACTTAGGTTAATGGGGGTAAGGGTTAGGACAGCTATGCCATCATAGTCATTATTAGGGATGTTGAGATCAATGATGGTACCCTCTTCAAGATCATCTAGTTCACTCGATGTTTGTTCATCCCCACTTGAGTCATTGATTTTTTGTGATCCTAATATGAATGGTCTAGACCCAGAGCCTTGCCCCTCCTCACGTGTAGGTGCATATTGTTTCATTACATCAATTTGGACATTTGTGTAAGATATATCAGAAAATAGATCCCATTCATATTCATTAGAATCCGTTTCAGAGCTATCTCTAACCTGAAGGATTCTTTCAACAACCTTCTTTGTCATTTCTTATTTTTGTTCTTTTGAGTATCCTATTCCTGTCTTATCTTTTGAATGAAGAGTAAGAGGCTGAATAGGTTCTACGATGCCTTCCTTCCTTTCTCCAACAAGTCCTTATCCTTCATAACCCATTTTTTCTAGAATAGCCTTCCCTTTGCCATACTTATCAGTGTTGATGTTGATGTTTGTTGATGTTGATGGTTCTCCATCTTTGTATAACTAATCGAGGATAGCTTTGTCATTTGATTCATCCTCTATAGTATCGGCTTTTATAAATATTTCTTCTAGAACCGTGATAGGTAGTGATGTTTGATGTTTGATCATTGATGGTTGGCCATATGTCCTTGGAGATGGCATTAATTGTGAAAGATTAAGTGATTGCTCAATAGAATATTGTCCCATTCCCTTGTCTGTCAGCTGGACCTGTTCTTGAAATTTTTGTGATAAAGAATTTTGGGGATCTTGATTGTTCGTTAATTCAATTTCAACAAGACTTTTGTCTTTTGATTTATCCTTTTTCTCTACCCACTTGGTGATAATGTTTGGACATTTTTCTTCATTTGATGAATGTGAACTGCATGCTTCCCTATTGTGAGACACAAAGGTGTCTTGAGAGATTTTGAGTGTGTCACAATGCTGAGGATGATTATAATCGGCTAATATAGTCACCTCCTATCCATTTACTGGGAATTTTAAGCATTGGTGATATGTGGAAGGTACAACCTGCATTTTGTGAATCCATTGGTGTCTTAAGAGTATGTTGTAAGTTAACTCTTTTTCTAGTACCTAGCATGCTATGTGTTTCATCATTGGTCCCACTTGAATGGGTAACACAATCAGTCCCTTAGGAGATCTCTCTTCCTCATCATATTCCTTTATTGTCATTTTCCTTCAGGCATCAATAGCATTATCTGAATACCCTAGTGCACAGATTAACTTTAGATTGCAAATGTTCAAACCAACTCCCCCATCTATTAAGACTCCTTTGACATGATGATTATGGATTAAGACTTCGATATGGAGTGTGATGTTATGGGGATGGTTAAGTGACACATCATCCTGTTCAGAGAATGATAGATAGTGTGGTGTAGTCAAATGTCCCACCATAGCCTGGAATTGGCAAACATCTAGATTTTTTGGTACAATAGTGGCAACTAGTGCTTGTTCTAGAACCTCCTTATGTGATGGTGATAGTTTGAGGAGTTCCAGTATTGATATCTATGCTGAAATGTTTTGAAGTTGATCGATAATGTTGTAATGAGATGGAGGTGGAGTTGTGTTTTTAGGTGCAACTCCCTTTAAGACTACCTTGGATTGTCCCCTTGTCATTACATTTACTAGTTGATAGTCTTGTCATTCTTTGATTTTTAAAACATTTATTTGATTTTCAAAGACTTGTTTGCTTGGGAGAAAATCCAAAGGGGTAATGTCATTGGTTTTGTGTTTTTCCATGTTATGACCAATGGTATTATCATTTTCCACTTCGGTAAGACAAAGGATTGTGGTATCGTAGACATGATTGATATTTTTACCTTTGATGTTCGTAGAAGATGATGCTCCTTTGTCATAGTTTGGTTAAGGGTCCTTGAAGGCTGTATGATCATTATTGTTTTGGTGTCCCTCTACATATACCTTGTTATTGTAGATCAGATCTTGAACTATGTGTTTTAACTCCATGCAATCATTACTCTTGTGGCCTTTATTGTTGTGGAAGTTGCAATAATTTGCGTCATTCCACCATGGTGGTTTGACCTTTGGAACCCAGAATCTCGCTTCCCGCGTAATGATAAGACCACTTGTGACTAGTTCTTTCATCGTTGATTCCAATGTTTGGCCTAAAGGTGGGAACCTGTGTCGGTTTGATGATTTTTGGTATGATTGCGATTTTGTGATTTCATTGTTTTGAATGACATTTGACTTGACGATTTGATCATTGTTTTGATTTGTTTTTAAAGTAGATGTTGTCAAGTTGAAAACTGGTTTGGCATTTTGTAAATCATTTGTCGTTTCATTGGTCCTCGCATTTCTGTTCTTTTGCCAAAATTTTGGTTTGTCATTGTTGGGGTATTGATTTGAGGAGTTTGTGTTATTTTCTTTATCGTTGTAATGTTTAATAACCCATATTTTGACCAACGCTTCTTCTAAGGCCATTTTCTATCACCTTTTCGAATGTAGGAGGACATTGTAATTTGAGTCTGTAACTCATCTCGTTCGTCAAATTGTCTATGAAAAACTCCATTTTTTCTTCCTCAGGAATGGAGCGAGGATATCTAGCGAATAGTCATTGCCATCTTTGTAAAAAGGACAAGAATTTCTCCCCTTTGTTTTGTTTCATGTTATATAGATCCTTTATCGTGACATCGTGTTGGATGTTAAAAGAATATTGGGAGATGAACCTATTGACAAGCTCTTCAAAGGTTCGTATTCTTGGTTGCAATTTGGAAAACCATTCCATACATTGCCCTCCTAAACTTCTTTGAAATAACCTCATGAGGTAAGTTTCCTCTTGTGCAAACTCTAAGGTCATGGTCTTGAACTCCCTTATATGATCGATTGGATCCGTCTTACCATTTTATTTTTCATAATTTAGAAATTTGTAGTGTCTAGGGAAAGGTATCATGTCAACTGTTGAGTCAAAAGGATAAGGATAAATATCCTATAATGCATACCTTTTGGTGTTTACTTTTGTCATGTCTTATATTTGTTGTTGTAGGTTTTGCATTTGGGTTGTTAAGGCAACAACTAGATCTACACCTTGTGTGTGTCGTGGTATTTCAGTTTCATTTGTTCCAGGTGTTTCTTTTAGGCAATTTACATCAAAGTATTTGGGAAGGTTAGCACCTGATTCAACCAACATTAAGAGGTATTTCTCCATGTCCTGCTCTAAGATCCTTTCCATGAATTTATGGAATTTTGGATCCTATTGGGTTGTTTGTATGTCTTCTGGAGTTATTTCATTTTTGTCACTTTGATGTAGACTATTCCAGGGATTTTCTTCTGCCATTGTTTTTGATGTTTCAAGTTCATTTTCTAAGAGCCTCTATTTTTGTAACCTAGTGAAGATTGGCATACAAGTGTTTTGTTCTTTCTACCAAACTTTGATCTTCTATGTTAGAAAATGTCAAGTGAATTTTTAACAAGGTCAAATAAGATGATATATCTTATTGATAAGACTAGGTTAAAAATTTGATTACTATGCCTTGTTTCATGATAATAGGATGATAATATCCTGATGATGAAACTTTAGCATAATAATCAAGATTTTATTTTGATTTGACACTTTATGATTTGCAAGATCTATGTTTTAGTTGAAAAGACTGGTAACTTGTAGGAACCTATCTGATTTTGGTTTCTAGACAGTGACTTTGTTAAAAAGATACTTCTATTTTGACAAAAATCCATGTTTAAATGACAAACAAATTGACTGATATGTTTTGGAACTCTTTATTTTAAAAGCGCTAAAATAGAGTTTAGGAGTGCTAAAATAGGACTTGGAAGCACTATTTTGCAGAAGCGCTAAAACAGAGTTTAAAATCGCTCAAATAGATGATGGAAGTGCTATCTTTATGGATGCGCTAAAACAGTGCTCGAAAGTGCTGAAATAGTGCTCATAAGCGCTATTTTGTGGAAGCATTATAACAGTGCTCGGAAGCACTGAAACAGTGCTTGGAAGCGCTATTCTGTGGAAGCACTAAAACAGAGTCCCAAAGCGCTGAAACAGATTTCCAGAGTGCTAAAATGGAGTGTGGATGGTTAAGACTCTTTATTGCAAAATTTGATTTGGCCTTGTGGCGTATTCTATCATCGGTTGTGGGATGTAGGATTGAAGTATGCATTGACTATGATTATGATACTGTGTGAGGGCTCTCCTTTGGAAGAAGGCTCATGAATAAAGAGGTTCTATGGCATAATCAACAGTATGACCTCTAGCGAAATCGTGGTACCTATGAATGAAGGTTCTATGTTGTAACAATATCTTTTGACTTTGATATAAGAAACGCCTCTTTTTCAAAAGGATTTTGGTAACCAAGTGATCTCTTGGGTTTCTTGACTTTGATGGTTTTCTTGAAAAACTTTGTTGATTTCCACTCTCGAATCATTAATTTTTCTAACCTTATTAGATTTTTTATTTTCTGGATGATTTGTTTATCTGATTTATAATGATTTTGAAAACACAACAAGCAAATTGTAGAATAATTGTTTTAAACTTAGAATCTGAATAGATAGTGTATATTCAAGAACCACGAATAGTCCTTATTGATTTTCACTGGTTTGTTTTGACAAATATATACTTTCAGACAAACTCACTCTTAAAGTCAAAAAGGTCTTGTTATACTCAACAACCCACATCTTAAAATTGTGTTGACTCACACAGTTGTGTCACCCCCTAGAGGGCGCCCGTGTTTTTGTCGTTTCCAAGTGCATACTCAAAGTTGGATTTCTCATCCTCTGAGAAAATGGTCCTTGGAAATTATATGGTGAGTGTCTTGGGGGAAGATTCTTCCCTCCCCTTGCACCGTGAGTATTACAATGTCTGGTTACTGACTCGGCTGGATACTACGCTATGGTTCTTAGATAGGCTTTTTGTGTGGTGCGGCAAATGAAAAACTCCCTCAAGAGACCTCCCAATCTTTAGAACATAGATTTTGGGGATGGTTATCTTGCACAATACCATCAAGTTGGACTTTCATCAACAACTTGCATTTGATTAGAGTGGGTTGGAATCCTTGGTTTTAGGCGTTCCCACTTAGGTTGTTCCCATAGGGTGAGTACTTTTTCCCACTACGACAGGCCTTCTAAATTTTTTAATAAAAGAAAGAAATTGCATGAAAGTAAAGGATGAGTTTAGCACTTTGATCACCCAATTAAGGAGAGAGCATAATCCTATTCACCACACAAGCACAATAGAAAAATGATTCATTTTAAGCTCAAAAGACAAATTTTGCTAATCTATGTGAAGATTTTGCTTCACAAAAGTCATGGTGTCCATTTTAACTGATATGACAAAAGTGTGATGGCTACCCTAGGATTGATAAATTTTAAACCAAAATGGCTACCCTAGGATTGATAAATTTTAAACCAAGTGACTATCCTAGGATTGGTTCATTTTAGTCCAAATGGATCAAAATAAAATTTTGGCCGTGGTCACGTCGGATCCAGATAAATAATTATATAAGCGCTAAAACAATCAATGAAAGTGCTATAGTATTTACCAGATGCGCTAAAATCGAAAGCATTGAAACAAAGATCAGAAGCGCCAAAGTTGTTCTCGGAAGCACTATATCAGCTATACTAGAGATGGGTGGCCAATGCGCTGAAACAGTTCATGGAAGCGCTATAGTAGAAGCGCTAAAACATTTAGCGGATACGCTATAGTTTTACGGAAGCACCGAAATAGAGCACAAAAGCGCCATAGTTTTCCATGGATGCACTATAGTTTTTGACAAAAGAGCTTTAGTTTTTGACAAAAGCGCTATAGTTTTTGATGGAAGTGCTAAAATAGGACATTTCAGAAACCTGTACGATGCTCTTCAGAAAAAAATGCAAAATATGGGGTTAAGGCCACACGGTGGGCACCAAATCATAAGTGTGAATAAGTAAACAAATTAAATACACTCCTTAATGAAACATTGTATCAAATATTAAGCAAATAAACTAATCTAAATCAAGAAACCTACTGAAAGTGTCTCATTGTCTCCTATCTTTAAAGATTTATTAAGCTACAGTGCTATCAGATTTAAATGAAACACTACGACTGTTAAAATGACAATCTAAAGAATGAAATGATGCTAGATGCAATGATGTGAAGCTATATGATAATGCTAAGTGATAAAAGAAACTACTGTAACATGAATTGACATGAAAATTGATGGAGGGAGCTACAGGAGGTAGCCATGATTATGATTCTAAAATGTTGGATGCTTGAATTGCTTGATGATTGATGCTTAATGTTTGATGATTTCCTACAGAGTAAGATTGCATAAACTTGATAATCTGGGATCCTTTCTTTGTTGAATGAAGTTGTATTTATAGATTTCTCGGTAGCAGCTTTGCATAGGGGCAGCAAAGTAGAGGCTTGGATTCAATCTGGAGAATTGAATGGTGAGAGATGGAGGAGATTGAGAAGATTTTGGGAATTGTCTCTACCCATGAAAACACCAGGCAAGAGAATAAGAAGGATTGATGGAAGAGGATTTCCAATTTGTCTCCAATTTGTCTCCAAATCTTCCCATGAAGATTGAATCAATTAATTTTGACATATTTTTGACATAAATTAGACATAGGATATCTAATTTGGTTTTGAAGAAATATAGAGGAATATTCTTTATGCCTTTATTTAAATATTTTTGATTTATTTAAATTAGCAAAAGGATAAATAATTTAATAGAACAAACTATAGAATTTGTTTATTAAATTAAAATAGAAGAATATGGTAATTAATCAATAAAGTGTTTGATCCTTATTTAATTAATATTAAAATAGATGTGATAGAATAAAATAGGGGAAATGATAATTAAATTAAACAAAGTATTTATTTTTGTTTATTTAATTAAGATGAGATAACAGTAGAATAGGAAGAATTTAAATGTGAACTATATAAATAAATATTTCTATTTATTTAATAGTAGAGGAATTTAGGATAATTAATCAAATAATTTGTATTTAATTAATCGGATTCTCTAGACCAATTTTAGGTGTATAAAGGGGTTATAGACTCTTGTGGAGGATTGTGATCGGGAGGAGAATTACAATGTCTGATAGGATCTTGACATGGGGATGATGGAGTACTTTGATCTTGACTTGTAAAAGGATCACATGGTGTAGGAGATGGAGTAGCTTGCTCTTTATTAGGTATAGAATCATCATGAAGTGGTATGAAAGGAAAATCTTGATCATGAGAAAAATGAATATCATGGAATGAAAGGTTGTCCTTGGATGAAGGTATATCTTGATCTTGATGAGGAAGGGAATCTTGAGATTTTGTGGAAATCGTATGTTGATCATCAGATGGTAAGACATTATTGGATATGATGGAATCATTAGATGGTATGGATTCACATGAGGTGGAAGGAGGAATTGAAAGAATACTTTTCTCTTGAGATGGAAGGGGATCATCTTGGATGAAACAAAAAGAGATAAGGGGATCATCATGAGGTTCTTGAGATATGGGATCATGGTCAAAGATTGGAAGGGCTTGTGGAATTTCGGTATCATTGGATGGAGTGGAAAGAACACTTTGATCTTGATGTGCAAGGGAGTCTATGCTAGCATGCTTTGGACTAAGATATTGACATGAATCATTGGATGTAGGTGGTATGATGGGAGAGGATGGTTGGATAGATTCGTTAACTTGGGTAAAAGCCTCATGAGGTTTATTTTTACTTATGGGGGATGAAGATAGGTGCATGACATGGTAGGATTGTACAGTATTATTTGTGTTTGAGGACTTAGATTTGGGTTTCTCATTTAGCCTTTGCAGAAAGTCATAGACATTGAACTTGGATGATGTAGTTTTGGGTGAGGATAAAGGCTTATGAGATGATTGCATCACTTCATTTGAATGTCGAGATTCTAGTTTTTTTTCAATCTCTTTCAAATGATGGTCAAGATATTCAATCCTTTGGTTTCGTTCATAGGTCGGGGATGAATATGGAGGATAGTGGTTAGACATGTTTGTTTGATGGTTTATTTTTTAACACACATGCAAGACATAATAGACAAACTGTTTGATTTTAGCAATACAAGCACAAATCCTAAGGTTGGTAAGGACTATATTCACTAAATTCCAAGTGGGTTTCCCCAGCCACACTTATTCTTAGCAGGTGACTTAGAAGCTTGGCCACACTAGCTCCCCTCCATGGCACTCACTTCTTGGGTCAACCAAGCTTCGAGCCCTCATGAATCTCCCATGACAAAATCTTCACCTCTACTAAGAACTACGAGAATGTGGATGCCTTGGCAACAATCGTTGTTGCACCAGTGAATAGAAGGGATTTTGGCTTTCTAAAACAAGAGGGTTCTAGTGAATACTCGAGGACATGGCACCTCGTGAATATACAACAAGCCACTTAAGGCTTTAACCACTCTACTAGGTGCTCTTATACCTTTAAAAGAAAAGGTAGGTACCCATTTTTGAATGGCACTGCATGGCTAAGGCCTACATACCATGAGGACTTGACAGTTTAGTCTCATCCTTTTATATACCGTCCTGAGTGAAAAACTGGTTGGAGTCGTTCCCTCTTTCGAGGAAGGCCCCTCTAAGGTATAAACACAAAAATAGATGGGTCTAGTTTCTGATCACCAAGTTCACACAAGGTGAGAGCATACTCCCTACCATCTCAAGCATAGCAAATAATTTTCATTAACCTCCTAGTTAAATCTACGTGAGAGAAGACAATTATTCATTTTAAAAGCACCAATTGAAGTGTTTTCTAATCTAAAAGACAATTGGTTTCAAAATCATGTCTTCAACAAACGTCCTGCATCAAAATCTCATTAGTAGTTTCATGCCTCCCTTCTTCGACAAGCGTATGTTTTGATTTTCACTTCTCTGCGAAATGGACACATTACAGAAATAGCATAAGAAACCTTCATGCAAATGAAATTTCAGACCAAAATTCTAGAAAATTGTTGTTGCTCAAGAGATATGTTGAAAAGACTTCAAGTAAACATTATTGGTAGGCGTACCAAATTCTGTAGCTATTGTCAAAGCAAAGCACAAATAATAGAAATTATAGAAACATGAATGGAGTCCTTAAGGAAGAGTAGATGCAAATTTAAAATGTTTTTTCAATCTGTCATCATAAATAATTTCTTAGATCATCAATCAAGAGTGTACAACCAATTTAAATAAACCAATAAGTCTATATGTACATTTATCCACTCCTATTATAGGCAAGATTGTGCAAACACTAAACAATATTCATAATCTGCAAAGAAAAACATCCTTGCATTTTAGATGAAATCCTCAAAGTATTCCTACATGATATTTATCAAAACATCAAAATCCCAAACAACCATAATTATCATATCTCCAAAGTTATGATATGGATTTTTACAATTTTTGGAGAGTAGTTAGAAAGCATCAAGCCGCAAAAACCCACTAAATTTCTCACAGACCCAATTTATAGTTTGTGAGAAACATTCTTCACACCAGGTTCACTAGAATGTGTGAGCTGAAAATGGAGGATTCTATGGAATAAGAATCTCCATCTCACACTCACCCCAATGGAGCCATTCAAATTTTTTTAAAAATAGAATTAAAACAAACTTCTAAACTATGAAAATACAAACTTCTAAAATTGTGGAAATTCTTGTAAATGAAATCACTCTCCATTGTCTCCCTATCACCAAGATCCTTTTTTATGCATTTGCTCTCAGATTTTGTGAGCACAAAATGCAGTAAAGAGGCTATGGTGAATGAGAAAATGTAATCAACATGTAATAGATGATATGAATATGCAAATTCATGGGTGTGAAAATGAGAGAGGAATCCCATTTAAATAGGCATCTTTGAGGATGGAGATGTGTTTGAGAGGGAAATGTGGGATTAAAGATTTTAGCTGAAAATGCAAATTAGTCCCACATTCCTTGATTAAATGAAATGCATGTGAGTGCAAATGATAAAAGAGGAGAGAAAAATGCATGGTGAAGGGTTTATGAATAATGAAAAATGATTAAATTGATTTAAATGTGCATGAACATGTTTTAATAGTGATTTAATATGGGTTTAATGGGATATGGATTATTATGATTTGATTTTAATGATTTAATTATTTAGAAAAATATGAACATGTTGATGCAAATGGTTTATGATTGACTATGAGTGTTTAATATTTTAAAGGTTTAATGATTTGATGAACTGCCTAAATAATGTGATGATTACGAGGACAAATTTGAGTGTCTACACACATCTCAATAAAATAAATTTGTGGACATGAATAATAAGATATTGATGGAGAGGACTAGGATTATGCTCAATCATGCTAGTTTGGATAGAAATTTCTAGCCAAAATTATTTAGAATCACATTTTATTTGGAGAACATATATATTACTTAATACTTTATCAAAGGGGTGGGGGCCCTAGCTCGGTTGGCTAAACCTTTCCTGTTGCAAGAGGTTGGTCACGAGGTCTAGTCTCCCCCATCCCCATGGTACTGAAGGGTGTGTCGTTTCAATGTCGTCGGTCACATTATAATTTTTACCAAGAGCACTGCAGTTTATAGGAGGTTGTGCTACCTGATACTTGTACTCTAAAATAAATAAATACCTTATTAAAAAAATGTCGCTAAAGGTTTGGATGGGAATAAAACCCTCAATATATCATATCCATGTGTTTGGTTGTTAGGAATAAAGCCCAAGGAGATTTCTAACTTGAATTACAAATTTTTTGTGTATCTTCATTAGCTACAATGAAGGTGTGAAAGGATGCAAACTTTGGAATCATGTAATAGGAAAGACTATATAATTAAAATATGGTCTTGAGGGATCTTATGTTAGTTGTAATTATTATTCAATCGAAGGATGATGCCAGGTTAGTTGTATAGAGCTACACCCAAAGACCTAGAAGGTTACATAAGAGGTACATGATAAGCACGATAGTAAAATATATTGAAGCTTATTTCTCTCTTAGAATTCCTTATTTCTTTAGATAGAAACAAAAAAATGTTTCTTACTACCAATAAATAAATAAATCTTTGACATATTTAAATGGATTACACCTAATAAGTACTTGCATTCATTCCCTAGATGAAATACTATGGTTTTGATAGCATACTAAATAAATTTGAAATAAATATAAGCATAGTAGTTATACTATAGAAGATGAAGATAAAAATAAGAACATGGAGAAATACAAAACCTAGAATGGGTCTTAAAAGTCACCTATAGTATAGATTCCCACATGATTCATGAATGGTAGTGAAACTAAACTAGCATCCACATGTGTTAAGTTCTTCTATACATAAAATCACATATTATGAATAGAAAATAAAAAAATTGTTCCAGTGATAACAAGACACACATAAAAATAATAGAAGATGACAATAAAATAACTAAAGAAAAACTATTTCATGACCCTCTCCTTGACGGAGCATCCCACGAGAACCAAAGAGCTTCTAGTTATGGTTGTGTATTGAGGAACCATACAGGCAACATTATTAGAGCCCTCACATTAAAACTATTAGAACTTGTACCAATAATAAGGTTGAGGCTCAAGCATTACTTGTAGGTTTAAAATTGGAAAAGTCATTAGGCATCAAGCACATATGGATTGAAGGGGATTCCATGATTATAATTAACACATGTAAGCAAACAAATTCAGTCAGTCGATTTCTAAGAACCATCCTAAAACAAGGTCTCAAAGTGTTTTAAGATTTTAATTCTTACTAGCTTATGCATTGTCATAGAGAGGGTAATAAAGTAGCAGATATGTTGGCCAAAATGGTGTGTGATATAGATGTTGGAGAACTACACATTCATCAAACATATTCTGTTAACTATCTCACCTTGGCGTGTCTGGATAACAATGAATCTTACCCCACATAGGGTGCATTAATTTAATATCATTAAATTTTTTAGTGTGCATGGCTCATGGTTCAGGGTTTCACTAGTATACAATGGTTAAGGTATGATGTGTGTATCATATTGTAGGTAATGCTACTTACTAGCATTAACAATCCATCCTAATAGCTACCATCTCACATTAGCATAATTTTAACTCCAACACAACTAGGGTACCATACCTCCAACATCGCAGGTTATGTTAATCTAAAATATCACCAAGCCAATTTTATAGCTATCATCTTGCCCATGTAGCAATTAGGCCAAAGGATCTTTGAGTGGTCTCCTCCATTGGTGGTCTTCACTAAGAAAAATATTTATGGTGCAATGAGAGGGAATCATATCTTAGTAAGTGTTGGCATGGTGCTTAAGTATTCCTCAAACAATTTTATTTATGGCTAGTTTCTCTTTTTTCATACTCATACTATAAATAACACAAAATCAAAAGCTTTGAATTGTTAGTCTAAGGGCAGAAAATTCCCAAAATGAGTGTCATCCTAGACTAGAATTTAAATCATTATGTTGAAGAGATTCAAGGTATACAATATAAATTTGAGTATATCAATTTTTTTAAAGAAATTATAAGAGAATTAAATTCAATGGAAGATTTTTATCCAATAAAGGAATTGATGAATATCTAATTAAAACTATAAATAATGATAGTGTGAGAACTTAGAAATATTGAGAAACCCATCTCCCCTTTAAACCTCCTTAAATATTAGCATGGTACATGATATATAGTAAACACTTAGCTTGATATGGAGCTTTTTGGTATGATATGAATTTGATCCTACCATATATTAAGGCAAGAATTAATCTATGATAACAAATAATACTTAGGGTATATTCACCTCTCAAATATACCCATCCACCATCATAGTTCTAATGCTAAATCAAACAATCCCTTTAGGGATTCATTTTGAAAGATGCAACTAAGTCAATCAAACATGCATTCTTAAAAGTGTTAATATAAAGGAATGTAATAAATACATAATCAATGTCATCAATAGAAGATGAATCGCCCTATAAATCCTTGGTACTCCCTATGCACTTAGTAAAAAATATTTTTGGAAAATCATGTGGGAAGATACACCCAAGTCAATCAGCCATGTATCTAAACTATGTATGTGCAACAAAAATTCTATAATTTGACCTCAAATATAGTAAGAGATAGACCATATCCCAAGTAGACCCTTCCACTATAATAACTCTCATACTTAAAAAAGCACTTCCTATTACGAGTCATGTGGTAAAATGCAACTGAGTTAGTCAACTATGCATCTCCTAAGATTGACCCCCAAGGCCAAGAGGATTCAAAGTAACTCCTAAGTGCTCAATGTAAATATCTCTTACACATCTCTTCTACATGATATTAATACCAATACAAAAGTATATTCATAGTCCACCTACTAACCCCCTAATTAATGAATTCTTATAATTTTTATAAGTCCAATAACACATGGTGAAGGGTGTCAACTAAGGATTCTAAATATTCCTCCAGAGCGGGGTGCCCTTTTCCACATGGACACATTATTTACAATATTACACAAATATTTAAAATTACAACTAGACCTAGGACTTGAAATGTTTACAAAAACTAGTCCTAGCATGGAATATATGTCCTTCAAGCCTAAGGATAACTTCTTAATGTACCCTATCCATGCAATCATAACACAAAAGCCTTGCCACACATAGAAATAAATGGCATGCATATTATTCAAATTTAATGAAATATAACACACTAAGATAAATGAGTTTTATGTATACTTTCCTTGCAATAAAAAGACATGATACTCGTAGAACTCAATATCATATATGTCACTCAAATTTATGAACACTAAAAATAGGATCACCAATCTTTTTAAAATCCATGACACACATAGAACTAAAATTTATACATTTCATTCTACTTTATTAACACTAATACACTATGATTATAATAAGAGTTTGATGCATACTAGCTATGCAATATTTACACCAAATAATCAAACCAGATTTGACTTGATACAAATAAATTATTGGATACAATTTAATTTCATGTATATCATTCAACCTCTATGTGTACATGTATATGATGCACATTATAAATGTAAAGCATCAAATAAAAGTTATGATGATATGATTCAAAGATATACATATCATTTACCATAATGAATAGTAAAAATAGATCACGCATATTTATAAATTTATCCCACCCATAAAACCCAATGGTATGCATATATAAACTCAAAAAAACCCTACTTTGTAAATTTTTAATTTATCTATTTTATTTGTTTAGTGTCCACACACATAAAATATTTAGGTATTATTTTAGTATGTTTCTTTAGCCTTTTTTATAATGAAATGTGAAATAGACCTCTTACTCCTCATCAATTTCCCATGTTTCTAAGAAAATATCTTCGTAGGAATGTTGTTGTATTTGTGACCACCTCCATGAATTTTAAATCATATTCTACTATTTGAAATCCTATAAGACTGGTATTCTAGTTTTCAAATGACTCCCTTCCATGTCACCTTGTAAATCTATTAAATTTTTTCTCTATTAATAAATCTCTTTTAACCTTTTCAACCATCACACATTCTATATTTATAAATCACCTAGAATTATTTTTCTAGTCTAGTGAAACTTTATTTTCTAGATCCTTGCTCTCAGTTGGATCTTTGGTGAATTTTAAAGAATCATATTTCCATTGAAGTCATCTTTATAGGCTTAAATGAGAATTCTAACCCCATGTGTAGTGTTTTCTAACTTCATTTATCTTCTTCCTATCATTTCTCCATTCTTATTTATCTCTACAAACTTCCCATAGATTCTTTAATTTTTTTACATCTTATTCCTTATTTCAAGCATGATGATTTTCCCCAAATATAAAATTGGAGCTTTATCTTATAGCCTTTAGTACTTCGATTGATTCCACTAGTTATTTTCCAATCCATACACATACCACTATGCACACCAAAAAGAAACTCCATATGTTTTTTAATATTTACTATATGATAGTAATAAATGGAGAATCCAATTTAAAATTATATACCGTTGCAATTTCATGTTATTCTTTGCACTCACTTTTGTTTGTTAGTTTACATTATCCAAATTCTAATATGTTAGCTCAATTTTGGTGTATTATTTTGAATTCATGTATTGTTCGTAACATGTTGAATTCTTGATTGGTCTAAATTATTTAGATGTTAGTTCTATGTATATAGATATCCATACAACACATTGGCATGCCATGATAATTTGTATTTCTAGTGACCATTTTAAGCATTTTATTCTTCTTTGCTAGGTTTATCTCATAGAATTTCATTGTAGTAGGTAGATTATAAATTGTTATCCTTCTCTTAGGATCCTTTTTTACCAAGATTCAAATAATTCTCTCAATTCTCACACAATATATCATTGAAAAATACTCTTAATATCTATTAGAAAAAAAGGGTAGCTATCTCCATATTGGATTCTATAAAAAATTACCAATGTTGTTTGGTTATCAACTCACTTGTTATATTTATGAAGTTCTTTAAGCATTTTCTACAAGCCAAATCATTTATCTTCACTACAGTTATTAAAGGGAATTGTATTCTTGTGTGTTTGTTCCAATCTCTTCTCTCCGTTTTATTTCTTCTATTTTTACTTCCTAGGTGGTAATAGCTTAGGTATTTGAGATCATTTTTATAGTATTATTTTTATTTTTGTGTCACATTTTATATCATTTTTGTTTTAAAAAATTGCCAAAAACTAGATTGTTATAGAGGTTGAAAGATCAATATAGGGATTAATTGAGGAAAACCCCAAACAACCATAAAACAAAATTATTTTATTTTCATGTGAACTACAATTTTGTATTGAAGAAGAGGTGTTGAGTTTACAATATATTTAGTGACATCCTTTACTTCTATCTCTTCTTCATTGTTTTGATTTCTTGCACTAAAATAACTTATTTTATATTGTCATTTTATCATTCCAATTGCTATCAATTTTATTACACATTGGAACTTTTCATTTTTGTACATTTATTTGACATTTTTTGAAAAAAATTGTGTTTAAAATTTTCACTTGTATGAGATGAAAACATGTTGCACTGTATTCCATGGAAAGTGTAAGTGTTTGAGGTAGAGAGCTCTAGATTTTCAGTCCATATACTTTTTTTGTATTTTTTAATTCTACATTTAAATTGTGATTTCTATTTTTTAGTCTTTTATAATTAGAAAAAGTCCATTTCCTTAAGTGTCTTAGTTTACTTTCATAAACACATCTCTCTTTAAAACTAAAATACTTAAAAGGGTTAATCGATAAAAAATTTAACAATAGATTAGAGTTAATTAAAACTTTGGCTAGTTAATTTGAGTGTGGTGATTCAAAATCACTCTCAAATAAGGCTTATCTTTCTTTAGATGTCACAATACCCTTCATTAGTACATTTGAACTCCTTTATTAAGTTAGAATAATAATAATTATTTAAAAGAAAATAATATTTAATTATTAAAGATAGTTTCTAAATAATAAAAATATAAACTTGTAAGGTAATGGGACCAACCACACCAATGCTCCAGATCACAGAGAGCCGATAGCGGAGGGCTGCCATATCTTACCTCAAAATAATGGGTGGTCAAGGCAAGGATAGAGAATGAAGAGCACTCTCAAGTGCTTCTATCACTCTATAGATCCATAAACTTGAATGGGGATAGACAAGCCATTTTTTCAAATCTAAATTGCACCTCAGACAACTCTCTTCCTGAGGATAGCAACATAGGTCAAGGATGATAAAGCAACACACTGTTGTCTCACTAGTACCTTGGCGTCTATATGACCATAAAGTGAAAAGCGTAGTGTAAAATACTAGAAAACCTACTAAAAAACTAGGTAACTAAGCTTAATGAAATGAACAAAATGATAAAGTGTGAGAAATAAATATATAAATGGTAAAGAAGGTAGATGAAAGTAAGGGTGATGAAGATCAACTCATTGAGAGACTAGTTTTCCAGCAATCTCCACGCACACATTCACCTACACATAGCCAAGAGAGGGTAAAATGTTGGGTTGTATAGGGGTTTGCCTCAGTCAAACCCCCACTTTGGTAATTCCACCTCCATGGATAGCTAGGAAAGCCATGAAGTAGAAAATATGATAAAGGAAAGAAGAATATCGAACACTACAAAAGAAACAATGCTACTTTATCAAACCAAAACAAGAAAGGAAAGTGAAGCAATACCACCTCCACCCAAAGGAACTTAAGGCCAATGAAGGGAGAATGCAATACAATGAGATTAGCAAAGTCGACATAGCCACAACGGTGATGAAGGGAGGTCTAGCAAGACTCCAAACTCGCAAATTCTATGGGAGCACAACATGTACAAAATAAAGTTGATGGAGTAACAAGTTGTTGTAATACTCAATGAAAATTCTTAAGATATCAAGTGAATGAGATAGATTGCTAAAGAGATTGTAGAAGATGGAACGAAAAATGAGATAGATGCATTTGAAGATGAAAATAGGAGGGAAAGAACCATTTTCAGTTCGGCTAGTTGATACAAGGGCATTACACTTCATTCCCAATGGAGAATGTAACGTCCCTATGAACACCAGAGGCATGAATCTATTAGGGATGGCAGCACATCATTCAAATGTCCACACACCACGCTCATGTCCCCGATAAATATTCCCCCATCGATACAAAAAATAAGCACTAAGTGGACTCATTTCAAATGGGTGATGTGGAATTTCGCATTCGGGTTTGATTTTCTAAGGTGGAGGGATGAAAAAGGGGAATTTACACAAGGGGTGCAAATTCACTCCTATATATTTTTCCCCCACTTTAGTGAGCACGAGTATCAATGAGTGTTTGGTAAAGTAGATCAAAGAGTTAGAAATGCATATCTGGCCCAATGAGGAAGAAGATCACAATCTGGAAAGATTGAAAGCATAGGGCAGACAAAGGAATCCATAGGTACTCTCTCCTGAGGAGGTTTGAACAAAGGAATTTGTAGCTCCTTGGAACTATGAAGTTAATCAAAGTACATTGAAGGCCCATAGACCAATGATGGATAAATCTTGCAGGATGTAAGTGCTTCATAGGCCCTAAGACCTGCAAAGAAGGTGCCCCATAGGTACTCTCTCTTGAGGGAAGCCTAGTGTAAGGGATTCCACAAAGTCAAACTGAAAAGCAGCTTCATAGGTGTACCTACAAAGCAGCATGTTAATCCATAGATAAAACATATTTTAAATAAAAAATCATCCACACAAGCAAACAAGAAGACAATAGAAAAATTTGAAGGAGAGCTTTCAAAGGGGTCCCTCAGGAACCCTTCAAAAGAAAAGGGGTCCACTCAAGGGATGCACTATTTGAAAGTGAGAGAGTTTTTTTCGCAAATCAATTCAACATCAAGGAATCCTTTCGAAATATGTTCACTTCATCAAGGAATTCGAAAGGAATAAAATTCCCCCTCACGAGGGTAAGGTCAAGACTTCTCCCATAAGAAAAGTTGCTCCCTCCTCAGAGGAAATTTCTTCAAGTTCTTTCTTTGCGAACCCATGATGAAAGAAACACATTCCACTAGGGATCCTTGTTAAGAATGTGATTTTTGAAAAAGTTTGAACAAATTTTTGAGAAAAGATTCATTGACTATCGAATGCATTTTCTGAAAATCAAAGTTGGCATGATAACCCCCCTTAGTATGGTGTGTGGTTAATGCAGAGGCACATGACATATTAAGGAGAGAAAATCAAGAATGAAAAAGTGATGTTGTGACCTACGGGACATAACGAGATATCATTGTGGTAATATTGTTGCACACACAAGGGACAACACATAGGCACCACAACATCACAAAGCAAGCACAAAAGATAAGAGAGAAACTATGTAAAGAAAAATAGTAACATCATGAACAAGGGACATAGGGGTAATCTGATATTTCGGGGTCAGATCTTCTCATAAATATATATAGGTATAATAGTAGTATATTTAATGAACTGTCATCAACCCCCTACTATATCAAACCATATGAAGAATGCATGAGAAAACAAAGAAAAAAAAAATTGGGTCAACATGGAAGGGAAGCCTAAATGCCCCCAACACTTTGCATCATCCCCAATTGTCAAAAATGAATACACGTAACAAAGGAAGAATAATGCCACAAATGGAGGAAGTTTTATGACACATAATCACTCCTATATCCAAGCACCTACAAGGGTGACAAGGGTCATCTAGGAACATATGAAACAAGCATGAGTGAACACAAACACACACACACAATCTAAACTATAGATAAAGAAGAGGCACCCCCTAACACTCATCAACCAAAAGGTCATTGGCCTCCCAATCTAGATCATTATTCGGGGAGGGCGGACAAGCTTGCAAAGGAAAAATGTCAAGGGGGGAACCCTCGACCTTCCTACAACAAGAACCAAGGAAGAAGGCCCCACGAGGTCTTCTCCACTCAGTTCCTATGGAGAAAAGGTCAGTGACTTCACAAAGATCGCTAACAGGGCTAGGACATCATCCAAAGAGTTAAACATGCACTTCATATGAGTTCCATGTGTTACCTCAATGGATGAGGGAGGCATCACCCAAGATTCACTGCTAGCCTCACCAAGTGACTCAGGATTAGTGACACACTTAGGGGACATCGAAACTTCATCCATCACTAGGATGGCACATGCTAACTTAGGACCACCCTTTGAAGAAGGTGGAATCCTCTTATGCCCCCTATTGCTACTGGGGCCAACCTCCATCTTTTGCTTTGTGGGAGGATGCGAGTTCCCCATGGACAAGGTCAAAGGCGCGAAGGAGCAGAAAACCGTGCCAAACACCACTGAGTTTTTCGTCATGTCCATGGGATTTGAGAAAAATAAGATGTTAATTAGAAGTTACATCAAGAGAGGGGGATCAACTGATGGAGCAATAAACACCTGCACCTTTTTAGGGTCAGGGTGTTTATGCTCGTAACAGAAGCTAAAAGCAACACTGAGGTTGATTGAACTGAAGCAGAGGGGATGGGAGAGGAGAAAAACACAATAGGCCCTGAAATAGGAGTGGTCAACTCCCCTTACTTCCTCTACAAAGCATCCTACTCAATTTCTAGAGCCTTTTGCCGATGCTTGTGCTCACATGCAAAGTGTTTCTTGTGACTTCAAGAGCTAGAGGCTAGGAGCTGAGATGGAATAGAAGGTTCCTACTTGAGCATTAGAGTTTCCATCACATCCATTTCTGATGAAGGGATAAACTCTTGGATGGGAGCAAGAGGGAGATACTAAGAAGAGGTTGGAGCAACAATAGGGGGAGTCAAATCTAGCACCCCAGCGATGGGTCTCTTCCCATTCACTGCCTTGGGAGAAAGAGCGGTAGGAGGCCATGAAGGTTGAGACTTAGAGGACTCTCCATAGGGACCCTTCCTTCTACCATACAGGAAGGGACAAGGTCCAAGAGGCAAAGTAGGAAGGTATTATATCTAAATCTTGTCTTTACACCAAGAAAGCACCATTAGACTTCATATACTAAATCTAGGAGTAGTCATCCAAAACTTGTCTTAAGAAAGGGGGGCAAAAGTGGTTCCCTAAGGATGGCCAGGCCTCTCCTTTCCCTTTTGAAAGGAGGTTGCTTGCTGATGCACTATTGGAGGGGTCACTTTTAGTTGTCCATTGCCCCCATTTTTATACTTTAAGTGGTTTTGGTAAAGAAGGTTTGTTCTAGGGGGAAGAGGACCAACTAGGGTGGGCCAAAAATGATCCAATGAAACCCCCATGGGATACCAATGGATAATATCCATTGTCATGCATGGCATGCATAACACCTTCATGGGAGAAATTAAAGAATTTGTGAATAACGGAAGCGATTTCATTCATGGAAGCTAGCCAAGGGATGCCCAACTTCACTCTTAATAGATTGGATTCTAGAATAACGTCAAAATTTTTGTCCACAACCCTAAGTTCAACTAGGATAGAAAGAGTTATAGAGCCACACAACTTCAGAGAGAGACTGACATGCATAGGTATGGTAGACTTTATTTCTTCATATTCCTCCCTTTGCAATGAATTTAACCATAACATCTCTTGCGTAATAACAATTACCTGGCTTGTGGGACCCCTATCGCAATGTTTCCATTTAGGCAAGCAGGAATGTATAGGGGAGAGGGCTTATTGTTCAAAGGCAAGTCCTGTGAAGTGAATGTCATATTTGGAGAACTAGTTGCAGGCTGCAAGGAGGAGTAACTGAGACCATGTTAATGTACGCACAGGGTTGAGGAGAAGCGTCAGAGGGGTCAATAATCAAGTTTGTAGAATGAGACAGAAACAAGTCCATGTAAATCTGCAACTCACTATTGGCCTTCACTATCAATTTATTCATGTTTTGTTTCTTTCCATCAAGATAGATGGTATCGTCATCGATGTAATCCTGTACCTCATGATGCAGGTGCATGCAACACTCAGTATCATTCCCATTGACATGATGGTACTAGAAAAAAGCATTTGCATCATACCAATCAGGATAAGGTTCCTTTAGAGGTTGAGGGTTTTCTAAAGTTATGATCTTATCCTTCAACATTTTTTGTAAAATGGAAGAATAAGATTTTGCTAACTTTATAAACTTCCTATTGTGTCTAAGGCCATGATCATTAGTCACGGTGACTACATTCACAACAACTTTACCTTTTCCTAAGATAGACACAATAAAATTTCCTTTGGAATGGGAGTGCGAGGAAGACCCCCTAAACTAAACTACCATTTGTTGATACTCTCACAATGTGAAATACAGATGCACAAAAGAAGAGTATTTTATTCGGGAAAAATTCTCTTGTTAGGCTCACTGCAAGTTGCCTATGAACACCTTTTTCTTATCGAAATCAAGAAATAGGTACGACATCTTTGAAAAGAGTGCTTGGTATCGCGCTATGAAGTTAGTTATCTTCTCATTATCCCCTTGCTTACATCAAACAAGATCTGAGAAGGTCATCTTCAAGCCAATGTTAGCCTAAAACTGATGGAGAAACTGATTGATGAGCTGATCAAATAAAAATATAGAATTATCAATCAAGGAATAGTTCCACTCAAGTGTCATATACTTGAGAGATCTAGGAAAGATATTTTTCATCAAAGCATCGTGATGAAAGAAATCCATACACATGGCATTGAAGGCTGACACATGCGTCTATGGATCTCCTTTACCACCATACATTTCAAACTTAGGAATCTCCATTCCTTGAGGGAAAGGAGTACTCAAAATTGCCATCAACAATGGACTATTCCAGAAGAAAGATTGGAAGATAGGTTGGGCAAAGGCTTGGGAAAGGCTCACTAACTGGCTTTTGCATCTAACCCATGTTCTAAAGAAGAGCATTCAGAATAGGGCTAGAGGATTACAAAGGCCCAATGGAACCTCTAGAACCATCTTCGGAGCCACCTTTAGAGCCACTGCTATGACCACAGCTGGAGCTGCCACCAGTAGTGCAACCTCCATAGGAGCCACCTCCACTATTGAAGCCACCACCATGGCCTCCACTAGAGCCATCTCCACCAGTGCCACGTCCACTACCAATGTTGTCACCACTCATCCCACCGGAGCCCCCACTGCTAGGGGTAGTAGGAGGGTATAAACTGAAACCAAGAGTATTCTACTTGCCTTAATAGTAAGGGGCTTTTGAGAAGTAGAGGAAACACTAATTGAAGGGCCTATTTCAGCCATACATATATATGAGGTAGGCATCAGACATCTATTTATTTCTCATAGGTATCGAGCACCTCTCCTTAGGTAGTACCCAATCTAGTCTTATACGAGGGGATATAGGCTTCGGTTAGATTGGAAAGGCCACGTAAGAACTCTATACCCATCTGATCTTTCACTAACAATATCTCACCTCGCTAGCAAGCTTAGCGGCTCTTACCATGTTTGGTGCTTTCTCCAAATGATTCACAAGGTCTGATAATCTATTGTCTAATGCCAAAAGGTTTTCCACATGGATATGCACAACATCATCCTCATCCATGAATGAAGTTGTAGGGTATGTTGGATGGGTAGGAGCACAAGTGGTCTCGTCTATGAAACCCATCTCGTCAATAAAACCTATAGGAGAACCATTGGTAAAATTAGTAGCTAGACCAGTGGAAAAATTGGAGGTGAAACTAGAATTTACCTTCATCTTTTCCATTTGTAGGTGTTGCACACTTCTCCTAACAACGTACTTGAAAGTCATAGACTAGGTTGTGATGCTCATAAACCTTCACAACACTCCAGTTTACAACAGTCATTGGGTGTGGAGGAAAATGTCTAAAACATAAACAAACAGATAGACATTGTTCATGTTAGGTTCACCAAAAATGTAAGGTAGGGGGACCAACCACACCAAGGATCTAGTTCATGAAGAGTTAATAGTGGAGGGTTTCCCTATCGTACCTCAAGCTAATGTGTGTTCAAGGTAGGATAGAGAATGAAGAGAAGTCTCAAGTGCTTATGTCACTCTACAGATCTAAAAATCTAAATGGGGCTAGACAAGCCAATTTCTAGAATCTGAATTGCACCTAAAATAGCTCTATACCCGAGGATGATAGCGCAGGTCAAGGACAATAGCACAATGTGATGGAATCTCACTAGTGTGTTAGTGTCCATATGACAAGAAAGTTAAAAGCGTGGTGTAAAAAACTAGAAAACCTACTAACGACATAGCTAACTAAGTTTAACGAAATGAACAGAATGATAAAGTATGAGAAATAACTATATAAATTGTAAAGAAGGTAGATGAAGTAAGGGTGATGAAGACCAACTCACTGAGAGTCCAATTTGCTAGCAAGCTCCACACACACGTTCACCTACACACAACCAAGATAGGGAAAAATGTTGTGTTGTATACAGGTTTTCCTCAGTAAAACTCGTGTTGTAGACACTACAAAAAATCCTGAATGATATCATGCACTCAAATCAAGTATACTAACATCATTTCCTCCTAAAATCCATCTTTTTTTCACTTAATTGACTAAAGTAGCCTAGTTATTTAATTAATTGCATCATTACATCTATTAACCTAATTCCTTTAATCAGGTTAAATCCCCCCTTTTCATGCTAACATTTCATCTCATTAAATTAAATAAATCAAACTATTTAATTTTATCCCTAAGTCTTCTTATTTAATTAAATAACCCTAAGGTATTTAATTAAATGTCATTTCACCTTTCCCCCTTTTCATTAAATCAATTAATTTAATGAATATCATCTAATTCTTCTAATTCCCCTAATTGCATGATTAAACCCTTATTTAATTAGCAGTTATCTAATTAATCTAATTTCCCCCCACTTGCAAGGGAATATTCCTCCTTTGCACATTCCTCCAAAAGGGGAATATTCCCGTGGAATATTCCTTCCCCTTTTGCACATTTTAATTTGGTTTTAATTAGGCTAACTAAATTATCCTTTTCTCCTTGTAGACACCGAAAATTGGTCTAAACCTGCGAGTACACATTCAACATAATTTTCTATCATCCATGGTCGTGATTAAATAATGTTAATTATTTAATTACCTTTTCGAACACGTATTTCTTCTATTAATTAAATACCCCTTTTTAATTAAGTCATTAATTCATAAATAGCCTTTATTCAACTTGATTAATTAAATAAATCATGTTTGTTTAATTATGTCGCTAACTAATTAATTCTTCCTTCTTAATTAAATATGTATTATTTAATTAAACCCCCTTTATCTATCAATTAAATAATTTATTATTTAATTACCCCTTTACCATACTTCCTTCTTAATTAAATATGTATTATTCATTTAACCCCCTTTATCTATAATTAAATATTTATTATTTAATTATTCAATTTATTCCACCTTTTCAACAGTCAAATTAAATAAATTATCTTTATTTATTTAATTAAAGTCTCTTATTTTTGAATGTTGAATTAAATTAACATTTAATTCATTAATTAATTATTTATGTCACATTCTTCTATCAATCAGTTGACTAATCATTCACTCACCTTCTGACTCAAGATCTATTTTTAGTTCTCCAGTTATCTCTGGATTCAACATCTGATTATCTCTGCGAGAAGACTCTTCGTCACCACTAGTCAGTTAACTAGTTCTAACTCCTATTTGCATTCAAATGCATTATTCTTCGAGTTCTAACTTTGTCTTTTACATTCAACGTCTATTTCTTCTATTTTCGAAGATTCTTAACTCAAGATTAAGTTATCATTCTAACTTAATCTTTATCTCGTAGTCTTTTCTCACTCATGTTCTAACTCACGTTCTATCTGAGATATAACTCACATCGCATGACATTCATCAATCTCGTCCATTGATCTCTCTTTCAATCTGAGCCGATCATTCGAAAACCCAAAATCTATAAAATGGCCTGTCATTATCATTATTCCTCCTCCCGAAATCATACACTTTTGAGAAGAAACTTATCTTCGATATTTTGCTTAGACATTCGAGGAAGTTATGCTTGCATCAAACACAGAAATCTGAGGGCAAGAATACTAAAATAACAAAATGGAGAAGAGCAATCGAGATAATTCGAAGGAGTGAATGCATATTCGGTGAGAGCTTTCCAATTAATTGTTTAGTTTATTATGTTTACTTATTCCTTCTTTGTTGTTTGATTTAGATTAATATTGTTAAGATTAGGATTAACATCATTTATTCTAGTTGCAGATATCTTATTCCAGATTTTAGTCTCTGTTACACTCCTCATTCGTGAGAATATTCCAAAGAATATACTTATTCTTCAATTATTTTAAATAGGGATATTCTCACTTAGCTTCATGTGCAAATTAACTTGTGACTTCTTGTACAAGTTAACTTTTGACCTCTTGAACAGGTCAAAAGTGTGCTTTTTTGAAGGAATGAGATCCCTTGATTAAATCTCACCCAACATTCTCACCTGTTGATGAGAATCCATGATCCATGCCTCCCATTTCCTCCATCCTTGACCGTTGATTAGCTTTTTTTTATCTAAACCCTTCATTTCTCATTTGTTTTCCTATAAATAGATCACTATTTAGAGACAAATGGATCCATCTTTCAGAGAAAACTTATGTTGTTGAAATCACTTACACTTACACTCACATTTTAGCATCTTTTAGTTCATTTTAATTACATTAATTAGCTTTAGCATCTTTTAGTTCATTTTAATTACATTAATAAGCTTTAGCTTCCATTAATGGCTTTCATCATCACATAATGCATCCATTTTAGCTTGTTTATTAATTTAGGGTTTGAATCTTTAGCTTAGAATCTATTTAGATCATTTTAGCATAAATCAAGGTAGATTAGCATGCATCATGCTCATTTTAAAGTAAAATCATGTTTTCATACACATCTCACAACCGTTTCATCGATTCTCTTCAATAGAACCGATTGAAATAAGCTCACTGATCAGGGGATTGGGAAAGGGTCACTGTTCCATATCAACGCGACACCACTCCCAAAATAGGATAAGTTTCAAATGGGTTAGAGTAGACATTTCAGTGTTTTCATAACTTTGAATGCTTAGTTTCAATAAATGTTTAGTTTAACTTTCATTTGAATGATCTTGTTTAAGATTGAGTATTAGTGGCATGAATATGCTTCAATTCTTCATGGATCAAGCATAATCGGTCCATGCTAATATCCTTGGTCACATTCTGGTGCTAGAAGGAGGGAAAACCAATCAAATTTAATCAATTTCTATCTTGAATTTTTTTCATTTTGATTTTTGCAGGATAGAGCGACACCCAAAACAATTTCAGCGACGCCTTTGCAGGGCATCACCATACAACGATGCTATCATCATTTCAAAGCTTGATGCCTATTAAATGCACTGACACTAATTAAAAAAATGATGATGCTGATGATTTTTATAGGTATCAAAGATTTTCAAATGATGACACTCAACCAAACAGTGATGTTGTCATCGTATCTGGTTTCTCTACAAAGTGACACCCAAATTCACTAGAGTGACACCCTAGTTCACCAGAGTGATGCTATCATGAATAGCGACACCCAATGCTGGTAAGGAATTTAATGATTTTTTTTAGCATGTGTTTTAATTTTTTGATTCATTGGATTACTAACATGCCTTTGAATTTGTTTTGGTTTTTAGGCTAACTAGGTCTTGCAGATTTGGAGAAAAAACTAGGAAATTATTTACCCCAACTTGTTGGGGTCATAACTTCTACTCGATGCTCAAAATTTGAATCCATTTGCACCGTTGGAAAGTTCTCCAAGAGGAATAATTCAGTCCGTAAAATCCAATGCCTACGACAATCAATTTTTAGGGACCGACTCCAGTTTCAACCCCAAATTCTGCCCTAAAGGCCTCTAAAAATGTGATTTACTATAGCATAGAAAAACCGAAAAAAATTGAAAATTCTAAATTTTGGTTTTTCTTAGTTGTAGTTATTGTAACATTTTTTTGACACTTGTGGGGAAATTATAACCCATCATATGTTGCTTTGGTTTATGTTTTAGGACCACTAAATTTCCATTGGGTTTTAAAACTTACAATCTTAGGACAACTAGCTTTCAATAGGGCTTAAAATTCACTTTCAAAGTTGGCTAAAATTGAACACTCATTTCATCATTGTATTTTGGGTTTAAAATTGAACAAGACACTTAACATTTTGTTTAGTGCATAAAATGAATTCATCTTAGCTTTAGTCGGTAAAATGAATGAGTGTCTGCTTTGTTGTGACACACTTGTAGTGCGTGTATTGTAGAAAATTGTACGCTCTTGAAAGTGAGGCAATTTCACACTTAATTTGGACCTATTTTGGAACCCTTGCATTAATTATCCTTTCAAATAATCATTTATAGGCCCCTAAGACCCATTATTTCAGATCTCGAGGCTCATTTCACTCAAAAACCCCATAAACTCACTTAAATCCTCAAAAATCCCGAAAACCCACCTCAAAAAGCTAAGGTGGGACTCATTCGCCACCTTGGGTGAATGAGTCACCTTATGTGGGACCCATTCGCCAAGTGTGGAAAATGAGTCCCATTTGGGGTCTTTTTCAATTTTGAGTGGGAAATTTATGTTTTCAATTCAAATTTTGGTGGATGTCGGCCTTTGAGATATAAATAATGGTCAATTAGGTGTTGATGCCTATAAAAGAAAGCTTCTAAGTCATTTTTATCAACTCTAAGCACTTTGAGGAAGCATTTTCAAAATTCAAGCATCAAGAATCTTCAAGCAAGCTTTCACAAGAGCATTATAATTCCAAAAGCAAGCAAAGTTGAAGCATTGGAACAACAATAAAGTGTTTTTGTAGGTCTTCAAGCTCACTTTTAATCAAGATCTAGCATTGTCAAGGGTTGATCATGGTTGTCTATGGTGGATCATGAAGGATTTTAGGTTGGGGAGATGCAACTATCCATCAAGCCAATCCTAAAGACTTGTTTCCTCAGTGATTTCATCTTCCATTCTCACTCTATATTTAGCCTAAGGAAGATGTTTGATATGACTCACTATCCAAACAAATAAGTTATTGTATTTTATATTTTATTTTATCTATTTTATTTTATTTCATTTGTGTGTTGTATGATATTATATTAATTTATCTTATAAGTTATTGCTTTTTAAGAGAACAAATACAATAGTAATTAGAATTATATTTAAATATCAATTTCCCATATTGGGATTTCAATTATTGTTTGTAATTTGATACATTTAGGGTAAATATTTTTAAGGGGCATGACATATTTTAATAAAAATAAACACAATTTTAAAAAATTGACGACCCTGCATATCTGGCTGTTGTGGGCCCCATTGGTGTTTTCTCTTTTATGAGGAAAAAAAAGGCCTCTTTTAATTCATTTATGCATTTGTTTGTTGTGAGCAGCCAAGGGTTTGAGAGAAAGAGAAGTTGCAGCCATTGAAGGAGAAAGAACAACAGCTTGAAGGAGGAGAGGAGGTTGAAGTTAGTGTTGTTGGGAGTACAAATACACCAAAGAGGTATGCATTTCCTTTCTCTCTCTTTTTTTCAATTTTTTTGCAAAATCTTAAGCATACATTGTCTATTTTTTTGCATTTTTTGCATTTTTCAATTGAAACTTGCATTCAAAATATAAAAAACATGAGCAACAGTGGGGGTGGGAATGATAGTGAAGAGGAAGTGAAAAATAGAAGGGAAAGTGGTGAGGGTTTTAGTGGAGAGCAAACAAACCCATACCACTTCCCTTAAACAATCATTGAGGGCTATGCAAAACACCCTTTAAACAAAAAAAAAAATTCCTTCAATATGTTACACTTGTGGGCCAAAGACAAAAAAAATCAAGGGGGAGTAGGGTGTGGTATTGCCATGTTTGCAAAAAGGAATTTAGGGGTAGCTACACACTTGGGTAAGGTCTCATTTTTTGGGTGAGGCGGGCCAGGGAGTTAGAATGTGTCTTGAGTTAAAATATGATGAAGCATTAGAGTGCCAAAGAATTCAAATGGAGTTGGATGGTGGGGTTCAAAGTGGGTCATCTTCTTTCCCAAGTGCACAATCATCTATGCCTAATATTATGCCTTCCACGGTTGGTAGTAGTGGAGTTTCCTCAAGAGGAAAGAGTAAGGTGAGTGGTAGTGGGAAGGGAGATTCAGTTGAGTCTATGTTTAATAACCAAGCACGAGAAGCCATTGAATCTTCCATTGCCACATTATGTTTTTCCCATGCCATTCCATTTCATGTGGCCCATTCATCTTATTTCAAAAAAATGGTGAAAGATATAGCCACTATTGGTCCTTCATTCATACCCCCTAGAGATCATAAGCTACACACCACCCTCCTAGACAAAGAGTGCTCCAAATTTAATGTGTTAATGGAGGAGATGATGAAAACGTGGATGAGGACAAGTGCTCTATAGTGATGGAGGGGTGTACTAATGTTAGATATCGTCCACTCATCAATGTCATAGTCACATGCCCTATTGGTTCTTATTTTTTTAGAGCCATAGATTGTTCGAGGAGACATAAGGATGCAGACTTCCAGTTTTCCATTTTGAGAGATGCCATAGAGGAGGTTGGGGCTGCTAATGTGGTGTAGGTGGTCACCGATTCAACACGTGTGAAAATCGGCTGGTTTGATGGTGGAGGGTACTTATAGGCACATATTTTGGACCCCATATTGTGTTCATGCATTGAAAGACATAGGGAAGTTGGATTGGGTGAAGCAAGCGATGGCAAAAGCTAGATATATTCAAATATTCATTTGCAATCACCACACCTCACTTGCTCTCTTCAGATCATTTTCAAAGGAGTTTCTCAAACCTGTTGAGACAAGGTATGCCACTTACTTCATTTTGTTTCACTTTCAAGTTTTCAAATTTTGAAACTTCAAAGTTCAAACATTTCAATTTGTATTCATAATTTGATTTTGTTTTAATGAATTGTTGAATCAATGAATGTAGATATACCACATACTTCATCTTGTTGGAGAGGACAATAGAGGTGCATGAGCCTCTACAAGTGATGATGGTCAATGCTGAGTGGACTAGATGGCCTAATTCAAGTTCTACTCAAGGAAAGACCATCAAACAAAAGATCCTCAATGGCAATTGGTGGTCAAATGTGAGGTAAGACATATTAGATTTCTGATTTTCATATTAAATTTCTGATTTTAATATTTTAATTTTATTGTCCAATGTTCCAACTTTTGAGTTTCTAACATGTCAATTAATTATTTTGAACTTTTTGTTTGCATTTTGTAGAGATATTTTCTCATTCATCTCGCCTATTGTAGATGTCATTTGTTATGATGATACAAACTCTCCTAGTCTTGGAGAGATATACGAGACATTTGATAGTATGCTTAAGCACAAGGAATTGGTGCAAGTATAGTCAGATTAAGCAAGAAGGAATGATTTGATATAATCTTTGAGGTGAGAGAATAGGCCACAAAATTTTGAACTTGGAAATGCACGAGTATTAAAGGCTAAAGGGTAAATCCTTCAATAGTGTACTTGATTAAATTGTTGCTTTGGTGTTTGTTAAGTGATAGGATTAAGGACCAATTTCACGGTGCTTAGAATGGGTAGCAACCGATGAAATAAGGTTTGGGAAACTAGGAATTTAAGAATATAGTAAAAAAATAAGATCTAAATCCTTATTATAATATAGCTATATGTTTATTTCCGAATTATGTAATCGGCATGGTTTACTTAGCTTTGGAAGGGATTATACATGTTGGATCCCAAAGATAAGATTTCTTGAATTAGTTGTGGAATAGGGAATATATGTATTGGCTGAAAAATCTAAAGGTTTTTCTTTGCTACCACTTTAATTCCTAACTTGATAGCAGGCTTCAATGCTAGCAATTTGAAAAGGAGCTTCAAAAGAAATATCAAAAGAAAGGAAAAATAAAACAAAAAAGAATTCAACTCTTTAAGTTATCCAAATATCTCCATCAAGGCTATGGACATATGGCTAGCAGTAGAGCTATGTTTGGAGGAATTATAGAAAAATAAAGTGATTTTCATTAAATTAAATGATTTAACAAATGGGGGAGATATTTAATTAAATAACTTAGGGTTATTTAATTAAATTAGAAGACTTAGGGAATTAAATTAAATGTATTGATTTATTTAATTTAATGAGATGAAATGTTAGCGTGAAAGGGGGTGAATTAACTTGATTTAATAAATTAGATTAATAAATAATGACATAATTAATTAAATAGCTATGCTAATTTAATCAATTACGCGAAAAGAGGATGACTTTTTAGAGGAAATGATGTTAGTAAACCTGTTTCAAGTGCATAATATCGAAGGAAGGGAAAGTTGAAGTTGTAGAAGTTAGTGGTATTGTTGGTTGTTGTAGTGAGGGGGAGCAAGTGTTCTCATTGTGTTGTATGTTGGTGTTGTCAAAGGAAGGGAAAGCTGAAGTTGTAGAGAAGTTGTTGTCCCTTATAGGAGTTTCCCTTGGGGGAGAGAAAGTATGTGTGATCGATGTCAAAGGGGAAGCAAATAAAATAAAATATGTGTTTTCCTTTACCACTGATGTCAAAGGGGGAGATAAAGTTAATTGAAAAACCATGTGAAGAGAGGGGGAGATAAGTCTTGTAAAAGAGAAAGTCTTGGAAAGAGTTTATGCTTGTGTAAGGTGGACCAATGTGCACCAATGTGCAATACATGTGTTGGTGATTAGAGAGCTATTGTTGTTATTGATGGTTTTTCATATCATGTGCTTCCATCAATGACAAAGACGGAGATTTTTGGAAGCTTGTGTTATCATTGATTTCAATAGATCTATGTTGTTGCATTGATGTCAACCTATGGAGATGCTTTGATTGGTTACATTATATTGTCATTAGTAGTCTCACTAATGTCAACATCTAGTGTTGCTTTGATAATAATATGTTTGTGGATGTTCAACCTCTTGTGTGGTCAAGATGTTGAGTAAGTGTTGCAAATTTTGAGATGGTTTTTGTGGTGCTTGGTTTCCAAGTGCTTTTGAGAGAATTTGAATAAAAGAGGAGATAGTGTGGTAAAAAGTGATCAGTGTGGTAGAGTGGTGTTTAGTGTTTTGCTCCACATTTATTCAAGGTTGAATATCTTCTTGTATGGTTTGGATATATTGATCAAAGGTGTTATATCCAAAATTTTATGTTATGGATCATTCGACAAAAGAAGTTGTGTTCACCAGTGTGTGAATTGTGATATAGTGTTGTCTGTGAGAAATGGTTTTGCTCTGCATTTCTCTATGTTTTGGTTTCTAGTTTTGTGGATTTGGAAGTGTGCTCATATTGCTCACATCTATCTTTAATATGATTTTTTTGTTTTTTTGTGCTCTGCAAGGTTGGATTGATGATTTATAGTGTGTGGAAGGTTAACTAGGTGTACAACATGAGTATATTCTTCAGGTGTATGTTGTTGCAAAGGATTTGTTGAATTTCAAGGTATTGATGGAATATTCTAGATTATGTTTAAGTGTCATGTGTGGTCCATAGTCATCTTTGGATTTGAGGAAGCATGTACTTAAATGTCTAATGGTGTTAACATAGGTTCAACCAACCATGAGTGTTTACACTAATTGCGGATAATCTTCAGTGTTTGTGGAAGTGTGGTGAGGTATGTATATATGTGTTTAGGTTTGAGTTAAGGTGTGGTGTGGTCCACCTTCATTCTTCTTCATTGTGGGAATGTTTTGGTGTTGACTTAATTTGAATTTGCATGTTTGAGGTGCATAGTCGACCTTGAAAGATGTTTTTAAGGTTGTGAATGGTATAAAGGCTAGGTGAATTATTGGTGAAGTGTGTGTAGATGTGAGGATGTGTTGAGATGTAAATTTGATTAGATGCAAAGATATGGAGTGTAATTTTAGCGCCTATGACTCTAATGCAGTGAGTAGAAGGGTCTACATTTGCAAAGTGCCTGAATTTTCTAATAATAGTGAGCTAGAGGTTACTGATGGTGTAGAGTTGTAGTGGTGGGTATTCTCTTTTTCTCTAAGATAAATTTCTCACTATAAAAATATTCTATCTTCTTTTTTATAATCTGGTAACAAGCCATTGATAGTGATCCCTTCTTTCTTTTAGGGACTGAACCTATTGTATTCCGTGTTGTAATTACTTTATATTGTGAGCTAATCCTCACCGTGGTTTTTCCCTTCTTAGGTTTTCCATGTAAATATGGTGTTCTCATGTGTATGGATGTGTTTGTGTTACTATTTCACATGTTTATATTTGTCTAATCCATGATAAGGGTTTAACGATTGTTAAGGGTTTCAGGATTAATGTAGATCTAAATGTTAATGAGGGGTTTGATATTTTAATGTACAATTGATTCACCCCCTCTCTCAGTTGTCTTGTGCATTCAACAAAATGGAAGTATAAGTGCTTTAAAACTGAAATCTAAGCTAAGTTTGATAATGAATATAACTAAATATCTTGAATAACTTGCATATATAAAATGATAAAAATATTTATCCTTTAGGAAATGAAAGTACAAAATATACAATTTAATACTATTTGGGAAAATCCTTAGCCTTGGACGACAGTGCACTACTAGGACGTTTATGCACCTGCGCTATTATTTGTATACATCAATCCCAAAAATTACCAAAGTGAGGTCCTATATTTATTAACTTGTCTAGCACCTATACACAAGGGGATGATAAACTTTTTTGGGGTTGTACATTGGTTTTCCTTAGTCAAAGCCTTGCTTTGGTGTTTCCACCTCCACGTATAGCTAGACAAGATTGGAATGATAAAAATAAAGTAGATATGTGATAGAAATAAACCTCGTTGTGGAGGAGAACCCATAAAATAATTAAAATATTCTAGAAGAGATCAATTAAGTATGAAAATAGACAAGATTGATAAAATGGTAAGCATGAGAGCCTAATAGCTACAAACCCTCTCTTGAGACTATGGATGTGATGAGATCATGTGCAAGAGGAGTCCTTTTACTGAGAGAGAACTTTGATAGAGTTTCATTAAGAGTGAGAAGTAGAAAGCTCCAAGTCCAAAAATATTGTAAGAATTTTTGAAAATGAGGAAGAGAAGCCAGTGTTGTCCTTAGATTGGGCAGGAATAGCCATTATAGTCATATTTGGGCACTAGGAAATATGTCACTAATAAACTATATGAAATATTCTTGTTTGAATCTTAGATTTTAGTGAAATATTTGTGCATTGCAAAGATTTCTATGTGTCACATTGTAGTTTGACCAATTTCCTCCAAAATTCAAACCACAAGCTATAAATTATTTGTCATTGCCATCCATGATATCAGAATCATAAAATTTGGATCATGGATTTTGTCACAAATGCATTGAGTGCCATGCGTAAGTGTGAAATTAAAAATAAGTAAATAACAAAAAAACTAATAACATAGGGGTCGAAAGCCCCATTTGGGGATGACCTACACTATGTAGGTCATGACCTCAAAAGAGGGACAATTTGCATATGCAATTCATGACCATCTTAAGGGGTTCCATAGTTAGGTTGTGCCGTGCAAGTAGGAATTTTTTAAAATTTTGTTTATTTAATTTATTTGTATCTATGCACACACAAAGATCTTTTTTTTTTTTGCCAAAAGTGGTAGCCCACTTATAATTTTATTTATAATATTTAAATACATATTGCTAGTTTAGGCAGACATGCTGGCGTGAAAGAACCAGCAAGAAAACCCCCAGTCGTAGTCCGAGTAACAGATTTTACAGATCTCTATAAAGACCAGAATGGTCATTTCTAATTTACAATGCTTTAGCCTGCCCAATACAACTCAACTAGATCCCCATTGATGTCCAAAAAATCCCAAGACAAAAATACAGACTCAATGTATAACAGTATCCTGGTCATTTATGATTTACAATGCTTTAACCTGCCCAATACAACTAACTAGATCCCCATTGATGTCCAAAAAATCCCAAGACAAAAATACAGACTCAATGTATAACAGTATCTTGGTAATTTCTGATTTACAATGCTTTAACCTACCCAATACAACTAACTAGATCCCCATTGATGAGATTAAATGCCAAGACAAAATATAGACTTAATGTACAGCAGTATCCCTTAAGCCAAAATTCAACCCATTACATTGTGCTAAAAAGATGCAGATTTACTTCCAGCTTTTTGAAAGCCATTAACCAAACTTTCTTCAGTATCCACATGCTTTCATGTATGAAGATGGTCATAAGATGGAACTATTTTGTTAATTTCAAGAACATCAGAACTTTCTATTAGCGGCTTGTGCAGTGGCTGGGAGTTGCAGATCATGAATACATACATGACTTCACAAAAAAGAAATTACATGGAGCTTTCTTTTGAAATCATCAACCTCTTCCATAGAAATGGTCAATCTATATTTATTGAGTACCTCTTCTTATGGAACAAAAGGTGTCATGGAAACAAACCACCTATCAAACCATCGCCCAATGTGAAGTCATACTGTTGAACACTTTTTAACAAAGCATCATTTTCCAAGTATGCACTAACAGCAAACTTGCTAGCAATAATCTTCAATATATCAAAATTTTGAACTAGATCCAAAATAGTCGATAAGAAAATAGAAAGAAAATTCGCAAGAGAAAATTATCCTTTGTAACTCTGTTTGCAAAATATTCTCCCCAATGATAACTTTGATGCAATTTAAAATAGATTTGCACTTAACTTTAAATACCTTATGTAATTCATCTTTATCAATTGAAGCCGAAAAGGGTTCCTCCGAAGATTTAACTTTAACAGGAACTTTGTAATTGCGAACTTTGAACTCTGCCAATTCCATACTCTCGAATTCTCCAGAATATTAATAAAATTTTAAGCTTTCCATACTATAATGCCAACATAGTACTGTAAATGCCGCCAATAAATCCTTCAGTAGCTAAGTACCATTGTAAGCATGATTTAGAAGTTTAGCAACACTTCAAACCACGATATCCTTACTTGATACCCAATGCTCCATTAGATTTGTACAGACTAATTTATATTGCATAATGTCTTAGATATCCACAATAGCTTAGGCCACACATGACATCGCATGCCATGAATTTTTAGATTAACACAAAAACCTATCAGCTTATCACAAGAATTACCAGTAGAATATACATTAGTAGTACTAAGCTGACGAAATTTTTCATGAAGATTCGACATAAAACCTGCCCATTTGCAAATTTTTAATATCAAAAGTGTATATATAAAAACATAATTTGCCTTAAAGTATGACGACATCAGAAACTGCACATATCAACAAGTAATAACTACAGTCTTGGTACCATGATCATGAAATTGATGATGCAAAGACATGCCAGCCGAAATACTTAAAGCTAAAAAAAGCTAGTTAAAAGCAACAATCAATCCAAGGATTGCTAAATTTTAAATATTATATTTTTCTTGATTAATTAAATCAAGCAAATTCAGAAAATCCTTTATATCAATGGGAACAATTAAGTCGCTAAGAGTTTTGTGCTCACTCCCCATAACTACTAAAAAATCAGCAACTTTATTACCTTCCCGATATGTATGTGTAATTATTGACCTTTCAAGTTTATCAATTAAGCACCATACTTTGGTAAGCACCTATTGAAGATTCCAATTTTGAATTCGCCTCTTTCTGATTGCATTGATTATAATCAGAGAATCCCCCTCTATATGCAAATTTGAAAAACCTCCTTGAATCGCCAGCTCCATACCATATAATAAAGCTTGTGCTTCAGCATAATTATTTGTGGCATTAGACGAGAAGAAAGAATATGTTGCTAGCACATCCAATGTTTCATTTCTAAAGAATACTCCTGCATCCGAGAGACGTGGGTTACCCTTAGAGGCCCCATCAAAATTCAATTTGACGAAGCCCTTTTGTGGAGGATGCCAGGAGACTAAGGCTCTATTAACTCTTGAGATATCCTTTTTGAAAAGACTACCATCAAAAGGTAATTTAATGAATTTCCAATTTTTTAGAATTGAAGTGTCCCAATTTGTAAATGAAGAATTTATAACCTTATCCATTTGAACACAAGAATTAACCCCCTCTGAAATAGCTTTCTCAATTTTTAGCAATAACATTTCAATCAGGGATTTGATTTTTCTGAAGATCCTCATATTTCGTTCCCACCAAATATTCCAGATCACAAGAGTAGGAATGATGATCCATTTGCATGCAAAAAAAGAGGATTTGAATAAAACCGGCCATGCTTGGAAAAGGTCCCATAAAGAATTTGGAAAAGGAAAACAAATCTGAAGACTATTTTGGATAAAATTCCAACATTTATTAGCCACTATACATTTAACAAACAGATGATCAACAGTTTCAGGTTCCTCATCACATAAGGGGCACTTGAAGGGGTTAGTAATTCTCAATTTCACAAGGTGATCACTTGTTAAAAAATTTTTTTGTAAAGTAAGCCATGCAAAACTCCCAACCTTTGGAAGGACTTTATTATTCCAACAAAATTTGAATGTTCGTTGGGGTTCAGATGGTAAATTTGAGTTTGCTAAGACTGCATAACCTTCCTTAACTGAATATGAACTAGCTTTTGAAGCTGACCAGATTAATCTATCATCCTTTGAAGATAGATAAACTAATCTATCTTTGAGTGAATTTTTAAATAAAGTAAAGTTTGTTGAGTACTTAACAATGACATTGGTGGTGTTTTTCATATTACCTTACCCAATATTGGATGTGAAGACTGAACATAGTCCAATAAATTATCCCCCCAAACATGAGATAGGATTTTTTTTGACTCATGCAACTCTTGATTAGAGACCAAAGGAGGCTTACCCAACCATGAATCTTTCCAAAAATTGACAATTCTCCCATCATTTACTTCCCAAGAAGAATGCTTTGTTATAAGGTTTCTGTTGTTTATAATAAAACTCCAAATTAATGATCCCTTTGGAGAATCAACCACCATGAAAATTCTAAGTGGGTTAGAGCTATCCAAGTATTTTGCATGCAAAATTTTTAACCATTTAGTCTTCGGGTTTGTGTACATCTTCCATGCAATTTTTTCCCCAAAAGCTTTATTTGTCCATTTGAGATTATGAACCTCTACGCCACCTTGACTTTTTCCTTTTCCCAAACCTTCTAAGGAGATTAAAGAAATCTTTTTCTTTTCATCAATATTGCCTTTCCATAAGAAATTTCTTATTATCTTTTCAATTTTGAAAATAACAGAGGCAGGGGCTTTAATAACTGATAAAAAATAATTCAGGATAGATGATAAAATTGATTTGATCAGAAGAATTCTGCCAGCTAATGATAGCCATCAGGCTTTCCATGCAAGAATTCTAGATTTTAATCTATCTATGAGCTTATTCCAATAGAAAGCTTTATTCGAACCTTTAAAAAATGGAATACCCAGATATGCACAAGGTAATTCTGCCTCTTGAAATCCTAAGAGCCCAACAATTTTCCTTTTCAAAACTTCAGGGGTATTGAAAATATAAACTTTAGATTTATCCTCATTTACCTTCTGACCCGAAACTACTCAATACTTATCCAAAACCTCTTTAACCTTGTGTGCCTCCTTTATTGAAGATTTATTAAACAATAGAGTATCATCAGCAAAAAGATTGTGAGTGACGAAGATTAAATAATTTGGAATTTGTACACCTTGCCATTGATTTTGAGTATGCCTGCATGTGATATATCTGCTTAATGCTTCAGCGATAATTATAAATAAAAATGGTGAGAGAGGATCACCCTATCGAACTCCTTGAGAAGAACTAAAAAATCCCACTGGACTCCAATTTATTATTACAGAGAATTTTTTCCCCTGAAAGACATGATCTTACCCATCTCCTCCATTGAGAAGAGAAGCCAAATTTTAAAAGTACCAAGTTCAGGAACTCCCAATTTACTTTATCATAAGATTTCATCATATCTAATTTAACAATGAATGATGGAAGTCATTATGTGGCTATTGAATGTAGAACTTCATGAGCTAATAATGCTCCTTCATGAGTCTCTCTTCCAGGTACAAAGCCTCCTTGTTCAGGAGAAACAATTTTAGGAATGAGAGATTGTAATCTCAAATAGATTGATTTTGTGAAAATTTTGTATATAGTATTACACAAAGAGATGGGCCTAAATTCAGCAAATATTTTAGGCTCCTTGACTCTGGGGATTATAACTATGTTAGTGACATTAAACTATTTTAACATAGATCCCATTCTTCTTGACTCTTCTAGGGCCCATAGCAATTCAAAACATATAAAATCCCAACATTTATGAAAGAATAAGGTTGTATAACCATCTGGGCCCGGAGCTTTCTCTGGAGATAATGAGAAAACCACATCCTTCAATTCTTCTAAAGTGAAAAGCTTTAGTAAACGATCATTATCTTCATTGGTAATCAAATGAGGAATTTTATCAAGAAGTTCTTTTTCATATTTTTCAACAATGGAGCTACTATCCATTACCTTTTGAGGAGCTGAAAGAAGATCATAAAAGAATTTAATACCTTATTTGTTAATGTCTTCTTCCTTTGTTAGTCGGTTACCAGAAGATATCTCATGAATAGAATGAATAGCATTAGAAGCTTTCTTAATCTGAGCAGAAGAATGAAAGAACTTTGTATTACGATCGCCCTCATGAAGCCATAGCTCTTTGTACTTCTGTCTCCAATAAGACTCTTCCCTTGCACATAATTCTACCCATTCTACCTGAAGAGAACACTATTTTACATACAAGTCTATATCTAACCCATTTTTTATAATACTTTCAGTATATCGGTCAGCTCTTTAAATACTAAATATTTCTATTGAAATATGTTCTTAAAAACCTGATTATTCCATACCTTTATTTGGTACTTTATATGTACCAACTTCTTGTAAAATTGAAACATTTTGGATCCCTCTTCAAAAGGTGCATTCTCCAACCACTGTTTTAATAATTCTATAAACTAGGGATCCCTAAACCACATTCTCTCAAATTTAAAAGAAGATTTAACCTTTAAATTAGATATCCCTGATATCGATAAAGATATGGCATAGTGATCAGACTCAGGATATGGAAAAATGGAAGAATTTAACTTGTGTGATGAAGTGAACCAATTAGAAGAAACCAAAAATCTATCTAACCTTTCAGCTATTTGCAAAAAACCCTTCCTTCTGTTAGTCCAAGTATATTTTCCAGATTTAGGATGAATATCCCTCAAAGCATTTGCTAGAATGAAATGACTAAAGTCATTCATAACCCGAGCTAGGGGAAAAATACCACCACTTTTTTCCTCCAATGATATTATTGCATTGAAATCTCCTGCAATAATGATTTTATCATTATGGATTACATCAATATTTGCAAATATTTCTTCCCATAGGTTCTTCTTATCAATTGTGGAAGTAGGACCATACACATTTATAAGCCAAAAATGAGTATCAAATTTTGTAACTTCAACTAGCTGCCAAGATGGCTGATTTTTATGAGGTTTAACTTGAAGTAACTTGGGGTTCCATAATACTATCAACCCTCCCAAGGAACCTTGAGCAAGTGAATGTGTAGATGCCCAATTCTTCCACTTAGATATTGAATACTCAAACAAATCTTGTGAAGTTTTTTTTTCCTGAAGTAAAATTATATCTGCCCCACACGCATCTATCAAATGTTTCATGCGGGAGTGCTTGTCAAGGGAATTAATGCCCCTGACATTCCATGATAGAATCTTCATTGAACCCGAGAAGAGCAACATGCTCTTCTCGGACACTTATTTGACAAAGCTTCTTGAATTGTCAACTGTGTACCTGATTCTATCTGCTCTTGCATTTTAACAAGATTTGATTTCCTACCTCTCTTCCCAGGGGTTTTATTGACTTGAGAATTTAAAGGAGACTACGATAACATTGGTTCCTATGATTCCTTTTCCTTCAATAAAATAAGATCCTTAGAATTAACCGAAGTGCAAGGGATAACACTTTCTTTGTCTTTAGGGTCAACAAAGTCTGAAGTTAAACTTTTATTTACTTCAGACAACTCTTCACTATCTTTACCCCAAAGGCCCTCATCTATTGCTATTTCATCAAAAAGATCAGAGCCTATTGAAAACATCAGGTTATCTACCAAAAGTTGAAGTTTCATATCTGTAAGATGAGATGATGTGACTAACTGAAGATTATTTTCCTCAAGATTAGAGGGAATTTTTTCCTCGTCAACTACATCCTTAACTGACCAAGAGGAAAAATATTCCCTTGTACCTTGAAACATTAGTTTCATAGCTATTTCTGATGCTTGATATTCTGAGGAGAGCTTTACCTGAGGGGAATATAAGTTCAAAGAAAGAGTAGTAAATATTTTTCTAAAATTCCACATATTCTTTGGAAGTGTTACATTTATTGTTGCAACAATCTTGTTATGAGAAAAAGTGAGTGCATTCGCTTGCTCCTCTGTAATGTCCTCTGATCTCTTCCTTTTTGGAGGACTATGAGTATAATGTGAGCATTTAGGGTTATTGACATTCTTATCCCACAATTAGGGTTATTGACATTCTTTGACATGGAAAATGTGAGCATTTAGGTGTGCCAAAATGAACTTGTACATTTTCCATGTCTACAAAGTCAATTAACCACAATTCTCTATATTATAATGGCAAAGAAGGCATCTGAAACCAAAAGGGAACGAATTTGAAAGATGAGAAATCAAGCTTAAAATTATGAATCCAGGGTTGCATGCTCAATCCTGCCCCTTTATAGGACCAAGATTTTATTTTAAACACATAATCCCTATTTTTCTTATTATCAAAAATAACAACAAAAATACCCTTATCCAGATTCAAATAGAGGACCTACTCTACTCCAACCCAATCCTCATATACTAATTCCTTAAGATCATTCAGCGAAAGGGTAAGATTCCAAAACTTACAGATTATTTCCTTATCAAAAAGGTCTTGGATCTGGGGTCGAAGCATTTCCTCTAAAAAAACAATGTTAATGACATTACCTTCCTTTGCATCCATAGGCTCCACATTCTGATGGGTTTCTCTTTGTACTAATTTTTTAGGCTTCCACTGCTACAATGTTCGTTTTTTCTTAGGAGCCTTCTTTGTCTTTCTTTTTACTTGTTTCGATTTCAATGACTTTTTCCCTTGGACATGTGATGTATTACCATTTTTAGCCCTTTGCTCTTGTGACACCTTCAACGACTTATTTTCTTGCTTCTCTCGAATGTGCGAATGTAGATTTTCTTGGGAACCCTTATTCTTATGATACGGATCGGTAATTCTGCGTGAACTCAGAGACCCATTAGGATTGCCTTGTGCCTTATTATCACCATGATTTGATTTATACCCATGATTTGTTGTTTCCTATTGATAGCATCTTGAAGGATGGTCTTTAACTTTTTCATCATATTCATGCCTTTCACCATTTTGTCTTTGGGACAAAATAGGGTTTTGGGTAATCTTTGGATTGAAAGCACCATTAATATGATACCTATTTTCTGGAAATCTAAAATTTGACTGAGTTTTGGCCGATAAGTTATCTAGATATGTAGATTTCTTTTATGGCTGCCTCCAATCCTCCAATTCCTGCAAAATGCCTCTATCATCTTCATAAAGATCGAAGATTGGCTACTTACAACACACAAGCCACCTGGAATGGTAGGGTTTCTAGTTAGGTCGCGAAAACCTATGATGACCAACATGATTATTTTCCTTTGCATGCTGCTGAAGGAAATTTGTGGACCCGTGCCGAATGGGGGCCTACTGTCAAGATGACAGAATTGATGCTTGTCCCTATCATGTAGACTATTTCCCCTCTGCAAATTTTGGCTATGTGTCGATATTTTCCCACGGGAAACATTGGTATATGCGTTGGATTTGCAGTAACCGTAGGTTGTTCTGTGAAAGCCACAGTCTCGGATTGTGCTCTGCCCCCTTTTACTATTATAGTTGCTATTCCGAATGCTACTGGCCAACTCTGCTCGCCCTGACATTTTTTGTATGTTCACAAAGATCTTTTTTTGTTTCTTTCTAGAATATTGAATATAAAAAAAATTCTACAGTTATATTATTTCTCATAAGGTAATTTCACTACTATTATATATATATTATTTTAAAATCTAGAAAATTAAGAAGGTTATAGGCATATATTACTACTATATTTTTTCTAAGATATATAAATCAAGAAGGTTTCATGAGTATTCTAAAAAACATCATTTGATGTAATTCTATGTTGGTATAAGCATTGCCTCCCAAAATCTAGCACTTTTTCCTAGGCAAGTTTACAAAAAAGAAGACTAATGGGGAACAGACTAAAGAAGCTTGGCTTTTGTGGACCATCCATTTGCATGTTTTGTAGGAAAGATGATGAAATGGTAGATTACTCTCTTCTAACATGTAAGTATTTAGAAGAATTCTAGAAAAGAATATGTGAAAAATTGAGATGTTCGTATCCTCTTTTGTGAGACATCCTCTCCCTTTTCTTATCATGGCCAGTTCTATACAAGAATGTTGTCTTTTCCAGCATTTGGATCCTACAATTTTAATTTGGGAGATATGGAAGGAAATAAATAGGAGAATATTTCAAGATAAAGGAATGATAGCAAAGAGATCTCTACTAAATATTGAAGGTTCCATTGTGGAATTTATGAATAATGTAACAAAGAATTAATCGATTAATAAAATCTATTTCACTTGGTGGGACAACAATATCAAAAAATCTTGGATGGGGCTAGTGATCCATCTTATCTATGGGAAGGCTCAAGAACAATTAATTAACAATCTAAGGATGAATGTGAGATGGGTTCCTCCTAATAAATATTGGTTCAAGATTAATTTTGATGGAGTAACTAAAGGTAACTCAATATATCTAGTTTCGGTTGCATTATTAGGAACCATAATGGTGTTATGGTTATTGTTTCAACACATACATAGTGGGAGGAACTAACAATATGGTTGAAGTTTAGGCTCTGTTACTTGGCCTTCACCTTAATTAACAGAATTGTTTAAAGAAGATGGTCATTGAAGGAGACTCAACGATTATCATAAATACAATAAGGATGAAGAAAAATCAAATATAAATTAGAATACTAGGAATATTATTTTTTATGTTGGGATTAAGCCATTCAACTAGAAGATTGAAAAATCAATCATCTTTATTGTGATGCCAACATAGAGGTGAATGGGATAGAAAACATGTTTTTCAACATGTGTGTCAAGTACTTATAGGCTAATAATTTGGATGAGTGTCAACACAGCTTGTGATGTTGGAGGTATGGTACACTAGTTGTGTTGGAACCACAATTCTAATAATGTGAGATGGTAGCTATTAGGATGGCTTGCTGATGCTGGTAACTAGAATTACCTACACTATGATGCACACATCATACCTTAAGATTGCATACTAGCAAAACCCAAAACCATAAGCCATGTACACTAAAAAGTTAATGATATTAAAATAATGCACCCAGTGTGGGGTGATATTCATTGTTATCTAGATGCGTCAGGATGGGATAGTTAGCAAAATCTATTTGGTGAATTTTTCAGTGCTCCAACATATATATCACACGCCATATACTGGCTAGCATATCTACTACTTTATTACCCTCTCTATAACAATGCATAAGCTAGTAATAATTGAAATCTTGAAACACTTTGAGACCTTGTTTTAGGATGGTGCTTAGCAACCAATTGATAAATTTTTTGCTTACATGTGTTGATTATAATCATGCAATCGTGCTCAATCCAAATGTGTTTAACGCCTAATAACTTTGTCAATTTTAAACTTGCAAGTAATGCTTGATCCTCAACCTTATTATTGGTACCATCTAACAATTTTAATGTGAGGGATCTAATAATGTTGCTTGTATGATTCCTAAGTACACAACCAACACCATAAGCTCTTGGGTTCCCATGAGAGGCTCCGTCGAAATTAATGTTGCCTATATATTTCCTTTTTTATTATTACCATTAAATAATTATTTTTCTAACTTATAAAATATAGTTTAATATCAAGGAGAGGGTCGTGAAATAGTTTTTGTTTAGTTATTTTATTGTCATCTTCTATTATTTGTGTGTCTGTGTCTTATTGTCATTCGAACAATTTTTTTGTTTGCTATCCATAATATGTGATTTTATGTATAGAAGAACTTAACACGTGTGGATGCTAGTTTAGTTTCACTACCATTCATGAATCATGTGGGAATATATTTAAAAGGTGACTTTTAAGACCCATTCTAGGTTTCGTATTTTTCCATGTTCTCATTTTTATCTTCATCTTCTAGAATATAATTGATGAATCCTACTATTAGTTAGTTTTACGTTATTTCAAATACATGCTTTAGACATCTCCAAACACTTATTTCCTATATAGCCTTGAAACTTCACTATCTTTTATGATCATTATGCAAACTTGGACCTAGTTTAAAGTCTATGGAAATATGATTATGATATGATAGTTATTACATGGTTAATATGTGGATATGCATGAAATGAAATTAATATATGTGTTTAAGTTATGGTTATTAGTATGAATGTAAAACTTAAAAAGTAGCGATTTTCACCTAGGAATATTAAAAATGGAGTGCACGGGCGAAAAAGTGCAGGAGTTCGTGGGAGAAAAAGTTCAAGAGAAAAAATTTGCAGTGAGCTCAAGGAAATCCTGGGGCGACTGGGCTATGGAAGAAGAGTCTGAGAAGAAAAAGAAAGTCGAACATCCTCCCCAAATCACAGGACATATCCCCCAATGGGTATTCAAAAATGGACATTGGGTAGACAAATGTGACCCATCCCATCTCCATCTGAGAAATTCTTCGGGCTACAACCAGAAGAGCATCCGACCATTTAAACAAAATCGAATTCCACCTCAAAATAACAAATAGGAGGATTCCTCAGAGGCTCAAAGGTGTGGGTGGTTCTAGGAAAATGATCGACAGGGAAAACCCTCGAACATGAATTGGTTCAGCATAGGCAACCCCACTCCGGAGCGAACCAGTAAAGTCTGGAGAAACAAGAATCCAAGAAACTTGAACAATGGGAAAACACTTCCAAAGTCTGGGGATCATCGAAGAAGGCCAAATCAAAGAGATCATGATCTATTCACCTGAAAAGCCAATAGGAAGGCAATGCAATACAAACCAAATCCAAACATTGGGCTACACCCCCGAGGAAGCAAACTCTTCCAATTGCCTCCGGACACAATCGAACGAAGAGTAGATTGCCTATCGGAGTTAGCAATGTTTACTAAATGGACGGGGCATGGATGGCCAAACAAGGAGATCAAAGTCTGGTGGAAAAACAAATTTCAAAGCTGGGTAAGCATAAGACAACTTCCAAACTCCTTTTTTCTCATAGAATTCAACGACCAAAATCTAAAATTTGAAATTCTTAATGGGAAACCCTTGTTCATGAACAGGAAAAGCTTCCATTGTCTGAACTAGAAGGCTAATTTTGACCCTTGGAATTACAAAATAAATCAAATTCCCATTTGGCTCAAACTAATCGACCCACCTTCAGAATTTTGGGATCTAGAAACCCTAATTCGCATTGGTGATGCCCTTGGGGTGTGCCTAGGTGTAAATGAAGATTTTATCAATGGACTAGAAGGATCCATTATTGGCATCCTGGTTGAAGTAGATGAAGGGGTTGGGATATACAAAACCTTGGAAATATTGTCATAATACAAAAGTTGGCAATAGGAAATCGAGATTTGGACAGGTCAAGAACACAGAAAATGCTTGTTTAGAGAATCATGCTCAGAGGGCCCCTCAAAGACTAGAATACCCTTCATTGTAGAAAAAGAAAACTCAACTTCAAACCTAAACACCCATGCCCCAAGCTCCCCTCTGTCTGAAGCTCTCCCTAAAAAACCTGCCCTAAGTCCTGAGCTTCAACCTATAGGTGAATTTGGGCTGACTCCCCTCAATCTGGATATTCAACTCAAGGAACCAATGGCTGATAAACCTAGTAATACAGAGCTAGCCCTAACTGCCCTAATGGAAGGGGCTCGGGATCTTCAAAAAGACATAAAAATGCAATTAGAGATTCTGTCCAAAGAAACAGGGGCACAAGATCCTAATCCCTTGCTGCCCCAAGTATTAGAAAAAGAACCAGTGCAACCCATCCCAATCCCTCTAAGCCTATCTCTGCAAGGATCTGAAGGGGAAATTGATCAATCAAAAGATGAGGGTAGCTTCATTCAATCAGAAGAAGAGTTGGACCCTTGGGAAGAATCGGAGGTTGGGGAATTAATAGAAATAAGTCAACTAGAGCAATCTGAATCCAGGTTAAATGCTCCAAACTTTAAAAAGAAATCCAATAGAGGTAGAATGTCAAACAAAGCCAAATTATTAACAGCAGGCAATGCTTCAGGTCAACAGAAAATTCGAATCAGGAAGGAAACATCCTTCCTAGAGCAAAATGAGGATTATATCATGGAATGTCAAGGGCATCAAGGCCCCTGACAAATGGTGCATGGTCAAGCACCAAATTGACCAGTCAAAAGCAGACATCGTACTCTTATAGGAAACAAAATGGAGTAGTGAAGAAAGCCAAAAGAGATTGGACTTCTAGAAACAATGGAAAGGCCATTTTAAGGAAGCTTCAGGTGCTTCAGGCGGACTTGGAGTCCTTTGGAACCCCATGTCTGTTGATGGCACAGTGGAGAATGAGGAAAGCAACTAGAAAATTCTCAAGTTCAAAGATCTAAAGAAAAACATCTCCTTCTTCTGTGTCAACACATATGGACCAGTCCCCACAGCAACAAAGAAACAAGTCTGGGACAAAACATCAAGCGAGCTAGAAAATAAAAAAGGAGAACTAGGAATCATAGCAGGAGATTTTAACGCCACATTGAATAATGAGGAGAAACAGGGTGGCTTGGGAAGAATCACAGCCATTCAAAAATATTTCCAGAAATTCATAGACTCCAATCATCTAAAAGATATAATCACTAAAAATGGAACATTCACCTGGTCTAATAGAAGGAAAGGATTCGCCAACATTGCAGAAAGGCCTGACAGATTCCTCCTATGGGGGGATTGGGGGGACTTGGCAACCACTTTAGAAGCCCAAATCTTACCACTGACAGGCTCAGATCAGTTCCCCATCGCCCTTACCCTTGGCCATGATGTCCCTCCCTAAGGGAGCCCCTTCAAATTCGAAAATATGTGGCTAAGAGATAATCAAATCCCAAATCTAATTGAACAGTGGTGTAATGAATCTAAATTTGGGGATAGTACCATCCTTTTTAAAATTAGCAAAAAACTAGCCCACATCAAAACTAAACTCAAAGAATGGAACATTTCTCACTTCAAAAACATTTTCCAGGAGAAGGAAAGAGTGGAACAGGAAATCAAAACACTAAATGAACATGTTATAGAAAATGGTATGGATGCAGTGGATTTTGAAAAAGAAAAATCCCTGAAGGAAGAACTCTCAGAACTACTAAAAAAAGAAGAATGCTACTGGCATAAAAAATCAAGAGAATCTTGGCTAAAAGAAGGGGACAGGAATACTAAATTCTTTCACAAATCAGCCATTGCAAACATAAATAGAAATAAAATCACAAAAATCAAAAAAGAAAATGGTGAAATGTCCCAAACCATTGCAGAAGTTAATAAGGAAGCAACCAACTTCTTTGCAGAGTTGCTAAACAGAGACTACCCTGAGAACAAAGCTATTAGAGACAAGTTACTGAGATTTATTCCTCCTCTAATCAATGAGGATCAAAATTGCCTTCTATTCCAAAAGATTCCCCTAGAGGAAGTCAGAAAAACAATTTTCCAAATAAAGCCCCAGGTTCGGTTGGCTTTCCAGCTAGCTTCTTTCAAAAGTTTTGGCACATAGTGGGAGAGGATCTAGGAGCAGCAATAGAGGAATCAACAAAAAAATGACTATGCTGGGAACCATGAATCACACGTTCCTAGCCCTAATCCTAGAAAAGGACCCTCAATCTATGAGTGATTTCAGACCAATAGCCCTCTACAATACAGTGTACAAAGTAACCACCAAAATAATTGCTAACCGGCTTAAAGTCATTTTGGACAAAGTAATCTCAGTAGAACAAAGCGGCTTCGCTCTAGGTAGGTCAATTGTGGAAGGAATAATCACAACACATGAAACCATCCACACCGCAAGGAAAACTAGAAAAGACTGCATGCTTTTGAAGTTGGACATTCTTAAAGCATATGACATGGTAGATAGACAATTTCTACTAGAGGTCCTAAAGCAATTCGGTTTTGGATCAAACTGGATCAATTGGGTCAATAGTTATATCTCCACAGTTAAATTCTCAGTTTTGGTGAATGGCTCAACCCATGGATTCTTCTCTTCCTCCAGAGGATTGAGACAAGGTGATCCCCTCTCCCCTTTTATTTTTATAATAATGGCAGAAGTCCTGGGTAGGGGAATCCAAAACCTTGTCAGAGAAGGCAAGTGGAAAGGCATCCAAGTAGCAAATGGACTGGAGCTAGTATCTCATTTGCAGATGACACAATCCTAATGGGGGAAGCAAGCAGGAGAGAGGCAAGGACCATTAAAACCTTCCTAAATGAATATTGCAAGGCTTCAAGTCAAAACATCAATTGGGGAAAATCGGACATCTTCTTTCTGAACACTCAACCAAGCATGCAAAGGTCTCTAGCCAGAATTTTGAATCTAAAAGTGGCCAACCTCCTCGGGCGATTTTTGGGAATGCCACGTTTTGTAGGAGTCAACAAAAATTGCTACTGGGAGAGCCTAATCAATAATTGCAAAGCCAAAATGGGTACCTAGAAAGGAAAATGGTTGTCCTTGGCAGGAAGATTGCTCATGATTAAATCAGTTCTCTCGGCTATCCCAGTATACTCAATGTCCTGCCTAAAGCTCCATAAAGTAGTAGAAGATGACCTCAACTAGATTTTTAGGAGATTCCTCTGGTCAGGAACATAAGATCATAATAAATTTCCTCTTCTAGCCTAGGACAAGGTTTGTAAACCCCAAGAGGCTAGGGGAGCAGGACTAAGACAATTAGCTATAATGAACCAGGCTATGGGTGCCAAATTGGCCTGGGATATCCACTCTAAAGGGGATCAAAAATGGTTCAAAATTCTAAGGAGAAAATACCTAGACTCCGATGCCTCGACCATAATTCTCACTACAAACAACCCCCCAAGAGGCTTAGCTATCTGGAACTTCATCCTAGATAGCAGAGAAATAATCTCCCAACATGTAACCTAGGAAATCAAAAGTGGGGAAAGTGCATCATTTTGGAACAATTCTTGGGGTAGAACTTCCCTGGCCTAGAAGCAATAAAGGAGGAAAATTCTAGGATTTGGGGGGACAAGGTGGAAGACTATGGGAGAAAAATATCTAATCAAGGTGCCAGCTCTTGGAGCTAGAAGGACCTCCAGATCCTAAATTCCCCACAGGCCCAGAAGGATAGCCTATCCAGAATCCTCAAGGATAGATTCTTCATCCCATCTTCAGGACCAGACACGATCCGTTGGTGTGGTTCTCCCAATGGATCATACAAAGTTAACTTATGCTACAAGGTGAAGGAGCTAGCTTTAAAAAAAGAAGATTGGCCTTGTAAATTATTTTGGGGCAGCAAATTCCTACCCAAGGCAGGGGTCTTTGCTTGGTTGGAAATTCAAGGGAGAATCCTCACAACGGACAGACTAGCTACCTTCGGTATCCAAGGCCCAAGTAGATGCATCTTATGTAAAGCTAGTGAAGAAACAACAAACCATCTCCTCCTGCACTATCCTTTGGCGTATGAATGTTGGATCATAGTAAAAAAAAAATTGGCTTTCAAACCCCCATACCTATAGATCTACCCTCATGGTTCAAAATGTGGCCACAAAAAAATAGGCAAATCAGTGTTTGGAGGAATCTGGCAGGCCATCCCATCATTGGTAATCTGGGAACTCTATAAGGAGAGAAATAGGAGAATCTTTCAAAACAAAGAACTTAACAAAGAGAGACTCTGGGACAAAATCGAAAAGGCAATAGTAGAAGTAGTAAATGAAGAAGCTAGAGCCAACACATCAAACCAGAGGCTCTTCACAAGCTAGGACGATTGTTTACTCAAAAAATTCAAAGGCCTAAAACCACCTCTTTTGTTTGGGATCGGGGCAAGCAAACCAACAAAAATCAAAAGGGCGGAAGTAATTTGATAGGCTCTAGAGCCAGGTTGGATCAAAATAAACTTTGATGGGGCAGCCCATGGCAACCCAGGCCTAGGAGGCATGGGCTGTGTTGCAAGGGACTCACATGGAAATCGTCTAGCAGAACTATCCTTACCACTAGGTTTCTGCACCAACAATGAAGTTGAGTTCAAGGCAACTTCTCAGAGTCTCCAAATGGGAATCGATCTAGGTGTGTAAAAAGTACATCTGGAAGGAGACTCTTTGATAATAGTAAATGTGATCAATCGTGGCTCCACCCCAAACTGGAAATTAAACCACCTTCTTCAACACATAAAAGAGTTAACCGCCAAATTCGATGAATTCAAAATCAGCCACGTCTACAAAGAAGGCAACAACATGGTAGATGAGTTGGAAAAATAAGCCTCCGAGTCACCCATGTAGGCTCCACCTAGCTAGGGTGCCGAAAAAAAAGTCCGACGACGCAAACCCAAAACAAGGCAACCAAAAACACCCATAGGTGAAAGGACAAGCATCGAGTCCATTTAGATGTGAAAGCTCCATCAAGTGGCTGGCATGGTGGCGGCCCCTCAAACAAGTCCCAAGGCTTCAGGTAGATTGTGCAGATCTAAAACTTACCAAAAATTTAATCCTCATTCAAAATTCCAGCGGTAGGCCAGCAAGCTCACACGAGTCTTCTGACAAGGGCTCAAGGTAATAAATCATGCAGTTTTTGGTCCGTCTATTATTTAATTCACCATCTGGAGCTAGGCATTCCCAAAACAAAAAAGAAAAAGGGCAAGCCCAGTCCGTCGGAAGTGCTTCAAACCTCCCCGACAAGAATGGAGACGCCGCTGGCTTTGGACACCAAGAAGCAATAGTAGGCATTATGTGGAGAAATTACGAACAAAAGGCTCAGTGGGATAGTGGCTTGCTCCCACCTGGTTGTGCTGGAAGCAACCAAGAAGGTGTTGGGTCCAGAATTTATCAAGGCATATCACAGGTTCAGGTCAAAGGTGAATATCCCATCCATGTTCCTAGCGGTCAGCCTCCACATGGGAGTCCTGAAATCTCTAGCGAAGAAGCTAACCCAGATGGTGTTTAATCATGCCTGGTTGGGTGACATCGATGGGGCCCTTGACAATGTCAACGACAATAATCTCATCCCTATGCCCTAACACTACAATGTACTAAGCATTCAGGGCCAAGAGGTGACGAAGTTCCCATTGATCAAGATGATTGACCCTACAGGTTTTGAACACTTGTGGGACGTGCGTGACCGGATCATCAATTTCCTCCTCAGGGCGGTGAAGCTCACCACCAACTTACCTCGCGTATGTGAAGAATGAAGGCTTCAATGTTGACCTCCCAACTAGGGATGACATCGACTGGAGTTTCGACACAAGTGAAGAATGGATCCCGCTAGACGACAGGGACCCAGAGGAAAAATCTCTTTGTCCAGCACACCAGAAGTGAAAAGTTGACTGCCCGATGGTCGCAAACTACATAGCCTACAAGAAAAAGGTGGCGGCAGAGGACTCAGAGGAAGACGACCCTGTGATGGTCGAAGAAGAGTAAACAACATAACATCCTACTATGAAGTCCAATACAGTTAGTCCCGGGTGCTCTATAGCATTTTTCGTATTTTCTCTTTTGGCTTTGGTTATGTATCTAGGTACCTTCATAGTTAGCTATTTTAATGGGCATGAAAATTCTACCATTTTCAAATTGGCTACAGTGGATAACTGCCACAAACTGTAACCATTTATTCTATTTTGATAATTAATATAGGGTGTTGCCCCTCTGCAGCAGTTTATCCAGCAAAAAAAGAAGAAGTTATGGTTATTAGTATTATGTAAATGTTGTATGAACTAACTCTTTGTAGCTAAGGATTCAGAGCTAGTAGATTGTAGCCCACAACAACTGGAAGGCTCATCCCACAACCAAAGGGAGTTTCAACAATGATGCAGTAGAAGTTAGAAGAATGCAATAACTACATGATTGGAGGCATCTACTTGTCAGTATTGTTGTGAATCATCACATCATTTACTAAAAATATTGAAGGAGAAGAATTTTGTTGCAATCTAGAATCTAATGTGACTGTTTCTACAGTCCATGTTTCAAGTTTAAAACTATTATAGAAAGAGTTACAGTCCTATTTCAATTCTTCTTCCTTTTTAGTTGTGTTTGGATTACTCAAACTCTATCACACTCTATTTTGTAGGGAGTGGTGATTTATGATTATATTTCTATTTTAAGTCCTTGTTCTAATAAGACTCCCTCGCACCTATATGAATGGTTTGATGGTTGAGTTAGTTAGTTAGTTGGAATAAAGAATATAGCATATAGATTTGTTTAGTTAGTTTATGTTTTTACATTGATAATGTTTTGTTTCTCAATCATGACCTTATGAATAAGATATTCTAGAATAATCTCTTTGGATTGTGATATCTTGAATTATGCAATGAGATCTTTTTAGTTACTATTATGTTAATTTAGTTTGAGGAGCTATATTTGAGTTCACTTTGTGGAGATAGTCACCTGAGCAAGGGCCACTCAAGGTAATTGTTCCAACTTTATTTCCTGTACATTTATTTCTGTTATAGTAGTTAGTTTCATAATTATGTTTGTCTTAATAAGATTCTTCATGTGATGAATGCGAATAAGATCTTGTCTTGTATTCATGCTTTAATGTTTCCATGCATTGTTCTCTAGAGTTAGCCAATTTACTTGAGTTAGCAAATATTGGCTAAATATAAAATTCATTTCTTGATAATGAACTAGTCACAATCTTTAGCTATAAGTACTCGTAGAAATAGCTTCAACATTACCTCCTTTAATTCTTATACAATTTATGATTTCTGGTATGTGTAAACACCTATACTAGGATGATATAAGTAGTCAAGAGTCTCTGAAAGCACATATAGTGCCAACATCATCAAAAGCTTATATTAGCCCTGGTTGATAAATTAAATGAAGGGTTTTCAAGGGTTTAGAGGATTATTCAATATGCCCCCCTTTGAATTGTATGTTTGATGCCAAGTCTCTTGAAAATTAGTAGGCCTCTATAATAACTACTATGTTTATATTTATTTCAAATTTATTTAGTATGCTATCAAAACCATAGTATTTCATTTAGGGAATGAATGCAAGTACTTATTTGGTGTAATCCATTTAAATATGCCAAAGATTTATTCATTTATTGTTAGTGAGATTTTTTTTTTTTTTATCTAGATAAATAACAAAATTTAAGAGAAATAAGCTTCAATATATTTTATTATCCTCCTTATTTGATCCATCATGTACCTCTTGTGCAACCTATTTGGTCTTTGGGTGTAGCTATACAACTGACCCGACATCATCCTTCAGTTGAACAATAATTACAACTAACCTAAGCTCCCTCAAGACCATATTATAATTATATAGTCTTTCCTATTACATGATTCCAAAGTTTGTATCCTTTCACACCTTCACTGTAGCTAATGAAGATACACAATAGATTTTTAATTCGAGTTAGACATCTCCTTGGGCTTTATGCCTCACAACCAAACATATGGATATGATATATTGAGGGCTTTATTCCCATCCAAACCTTTAGTGACATTTTTTTAATAAGATATTATGTAATATATATGTTCTCCAAATAAAATATGATTCTAACTAATTTTGGCTAGAACTTCTTGTCCAAACTAGTAACATTGAGCATAATCCTAGTCCTCTCCATCAATATCTTATTATTCATGTCCATAAATTTATTTTATTGAAGTGTGTATGGAGTTGTATTATAACACATGATAACATTGTCCTTACAAAATATATTGAAATTCATTGAGCAATGTTCTCAACTATTATTCATTCTAAGCACCTTGACATTCATACCCATTTAGCTCTTCATCATAGCCTTAAGCTCTTTAAAAAAATTGAAGACCTTAGCATTATTCTTCAAAAAATAGATTCATGTTTTCTTGAATAAATCATAAATAAGTTAAATGTAATTCAAGGATTTTCCTAGTGAATTTATATTAATAGGACTAAAAATATCACAATGTAGTCAAAATCAAAACACCTAGAGATCCATAAGAGCTTGAATAAAACTAAACACAATTTTATTTGTCATAAATGTAATATTCACATAAATAAAATCTCGAGGGATAATTAACCAACCTCTCTACATGATTTTAATTTTGAGGCCCTAAGGCCTTTCTCATGAATGTGGCCCACATGCTTATGCCACAACATAGTCTTCTTAGTGGTAAACTTGATCTCTAAGGTAAGATCATGCTTGGGTACCCTTACACATCCAAGTGTTGTAGAAGTCCAAAATTAGCTATATAAGTGCCAAAGTTTGCTAAAAATGTTTGATCTTGTTATATAAGATTCTCTCAAACTTTAGAACTATTAAAATGAATATAAGTGCTATCACCAAAGTGAAAAAAGAGTTCAAGAATAAACTCCCTTTGCAAGCACCACAACCCTATAAACCATATTACACCTAATTTAGTAAATATAAAAATCCCACATGGTTAATCTTATTAATAGATAATATGTTTCATGTAAAATATGTCATGTGCAATAATATTTAAATACTTTGATCCTTTAATCACTAAGTATGATATTGACAGCCAAATCCATCATATTAAGTAAATTGTTGTCACCAAGGTATAAATTTCCAACACCAATATTCTCATGTTTTGATAACTACTCCTTGTGGGGTGTCATGTTGAAAGAGACCCTAGAGTCGATCACCCATGTATCCTCACATGCATGCATAGATAGGGCTATAATAGATACATTAGATTCACTATAATAATTCTTACAATCTAAATCATCATTTTATCCATTATTTTATTTCTTATTCTCCTTGTAGTCCTTTTATATGTGACATTTCTTATGATAGTTTTAATATTTTTTGTTGACAATAAGTGCAAACCCAATGTTTGGATAAAGTATGTCAAAAAGTTAACCCCAAGGTAATACAATAAGAAGGAAACTAGAACATATGCAGTAGATTAATATATACATCAAATAATTTGTATAAATTCATTCATGCACATCATAAGATCACTCTATTCATAGATTCATATCGTATACATCTTATAAACAATAGATATTCTTACCGCAAACATAGATATAAACATCACATATTCCTAGGTAATATATGTTCTATCTCTACTATAATGATGCATTTACAAAATGATAAGATCAACAAAGTCTATATGAAGTATTCTCTCTAGAAAAATAGGTACAACGCAAGCCCAATGATACTATTTCACCATCATCAAAAGTACATATTATAGATACACACAAATAGTTGTAGAATAGAATGCATAACTAGGGATTCATGAAGAGAATGGATTTAGGAAAACCAAACAATACACATAGAACACCTACTAGAAATAAAGTACTAAGACTAAGGATGATTACAAAAATGAAAAGGGTGGAAAGTATAAATAAGATACTACTAAATATGTAGTAGTAATCCTAAAGAAACAACCAACTAGTGGCCCCATAAGAAAGATAAGGGAGTACATGAGAAGATAAAAATAGATACATCTATTTTTTGACCCAAATATATTTATCAATACAACTATTGGAGTATAGGTTGATAGATTTATCTAGTGCACAAGCTAGAGCTTAGTGAACCATTTGGGAACAGTAGTTAAGTAGGATCTAATAAATAAACATGTTACTACATAAGAGAGCATGGATAAGATGATTTATTAATACTACAACAACAACCAAAAATTCAATTTAATTCCCTTGCCACAATGAAAACACAATTAAAGGAATTGGTATCAAGCTTACTAGGATAGATTAGCAATTGGGAATAGTAGAAGAAAATAATGAAGGAATTTAAGTAATTAATGAATATGAGGTAGACAAGTTAGGTTAGGTGCAAGAAAAATGTTACAATGGTTAAAAGGCTTTGGATAAACAATTTTAAAAGTTAGAGAATTTACTTGTAATGATATAGACTATTATATGAACCAATAGACCACCATGCAATAAAAGGTTCAAATTGATAATATGGAAAATCAAATTTTACAAATTATAAGGATTTATGATATTATGCATGATCTAGATGGGTCTGAACATGGTCAAATGGATGAACAAAGAACACAGTTAACTACATTGAAGGAGTTAGGCCTATAAGTAAATATCCTTTTTTCATTGTTATCAAGGCTTCTCCTAGACATTAGGAAAATAGTCCATACTTTGGTAGAGCCATGGCTACTTTGATCTTTATAGAAAGTTCTTTCCTTGACATCTCAGTATGGGTTTAATGCATTTAATAAAATATATTGAGTTGGGAAAATTCTTATGAGTATATTAAGAACACACAATAATTTACTAACTAATTGAAGATATTAATATTTTTCCACATTTTTATATGGATTTTGAAATACTAGAGGCCTTATCTTAGTAATTTTTTTGGAGATTGTGGAATCTCTTTTTGAATAGATATTAGGTTAGTTTTCTTAGGGAAATGGGGACAAGACAATGATTGAGGTTGTGAGAGGATCTTGGTAAACAAAATTATAAACAAAGACTTAAATAATATAACAAACTAGAGCTACCATAAGTTACAAAAAACTACATTGCAACAACATCAAGCATGTCTAGTGACCTTGATAGTTGATAATGTATAAGGAAAAACAAAGGGAGACATCCTTACATATTTTTAAGCTATATTAGTATATATTTGTACCAGAAAGAGATCTATAAGAAAAAATAGATAAAGATATGGATATATAAATGAATAAATGTATAGTATAAATGAAATATCTATTACCAAAGCATGTAATATGTATATCTATACTTGTGGTATGAGTGATATTATAAATAATAAGTATGTCACATGAATATATTAATATTTTGATTTGTATGAATAATTATATTCTTTCTTTTTTATATTTATTAATTTGTTGAATGTGTTATGTATTCCTTCTTATTATATCACCTTGGGACTAACTTTTTGACATAGTTTATCCAAACCTTGGGCCTGTATTTATCATGACACTTTTTCTTGGATTTATGAGGAGACTTAGATCTCTCTTTAGAATTGAATATACTTTTCTCCTTCTTTTCCTTCTCCTTTGATCTTCCACAAATAACCAATGTATATTTGACAAGATAAAAAATTCATCTCATATCATATAAGAGAAGAAAACCCACCATCTCTTCAAGAATAATATTTTAATCAATAATTTTGATTGATACCACTAATTTGTCCCATGAGTTTTGCAAAGAACATTACAAAGTTGCAAATAATTATCATTACCTATATATATATGCCAATATACTATAATTGGCTCACAATCATGTTAAATGCATTCAAGTGCTCAACAACTAAGTCCCCATCAATTATCTTCAAATTATAATTCTTCTATATAAATGGGATTATGCACAAGGCATTTATCTTGGTATTAGTTCCCTAACTTATTCCAAAGGGATTTTGTGGTGCTTTATCTTAGTACATTTAGGAGCACTAAATCTACTAGATAAAACCTATCGAGGCTTCTATATTTTTTATCTAAAACACTTCAGTAAGTTTATCTTTAATTTTTGGAGGTTTTCTTCCAAAGATCGTAAAGCATAGATCTAAGTCTATAATTTCCATTTTCAAATTTCATAGCTTAAAATTTATACCATTGAAATGAACATAAATGAAACCTCCAAATTTACTTTTTGAGAGGAGTAGTACTAAATAGAAAATATTTACACAATTTGTAGAAATAAAAAATATGCAACACATTAAATACAATTTATCATGGGAATCCCTTTCCAAAAAAAACCTAGCCTCAAAAACTTTCAACCAATTTTATTCACAATAATTTAAAAATGGTTATAATACAATCACATGCTCAAGCCTTTAGAAGATATCAACACCAACAATAGATTTTAGAGAAATTCTAGTAGCATAATATTATCTATATATACATATGATTTAATAGCTCCATCTTGAGCATCCAATAAAAAGCCAACACCAAAACCAAAAATCACAAGTAGTTTATAAAATCATGTGCTAAAATTATGCGCCAAACTAAGTGCCTAAATCATGCACAAAATACAATACCCAAAAATGGCCAAGTTAATTAATGTAGTTAGATTATGACTTATGTTTCCAACTTGCGCACCTCATTTTGGTCTTATCTACCTTTTTGGAATCATGCTCACAAGAATCTTATTTAACTAAATATCCTCTATGATTTTATCCGAGTCAACACTTAACTCCATATTTTTATGATTTGTCTGTTAATGATATCTCTTATTCACTTTACAAATGTCATAGTTGTATTTAACAACTTCCACATGACACTAAGTGAAACTTACATATTGTCGAATACACTACAAGTGAGACACAATGCTACTCTAAGGGGGATGTAGGAAAGTATCCTAAAATGATGTATGCAAAATTGTTACTTCTTTTAGTGCACCAAATCTAAATATTTTTTTATTGATTAATCATTTAATGCTTTAAGATAAGGGGGGATGTGTGTGAGAGATGTTTGAATTATGAAATAAATGATAATGAACGTTTTTTAATATATTTTATCTAATACTTTTAGATAATATAAATTAATATTTAATTATATTGCTATACTATTTTGTGTTAGAGTAATCATGCATTAGTTAATAACTAATTGACCTTTAATTAATTATTAGTCTAATTTAGACTCGTGCACTTAAGGTAAAATTATGCGTTCTTTATTAAGTTAACTATGTGCTTTTTTATGTTGAAAGGAAGAAAATTGTCATTCCTATGCTTGGGAGATAGAAGAACAATCTTCTACACTCTCATTCAAGGAAACCCTAGAGATATCAATCCAAGGACGGAATGAAGGAAAGAGATCTGCTAAAGGTTGTCTTAGGGTGTGATTACAAACTAAAGGAGGGGTCACCACCAAGCTAGGGCTTGGAAAGATAAGATATGTATGAATCATGCAAATTACCATGCAAAACCTAATTAGATGACCTAGGAAATGAAACTAAAATACAAAATATCAAATTGGAGAACATAGGTGCACCTAGAAGATTTATGAGGTCAAAACAAGCTCCAAAACCCTGAAAACTTGGTGTTTGATGCCCACTGGGACTCATACACCAATCTAGCTGATTTAGTCCCAGACTAGAGTTTTTGTGCCAAAACTGGAATCTCATAGTGGTAGATCTGAAACAATTGAAATTTAGAAAATGTACTATACTGGGACTCATACGCCGCAAGTTGTGTATTGGTCCCGCTCTACTTTTTCAGAGGATTAAGACCTAAATCTACTCTCCTATGTCTGCTCTTCCTTCCACACTTTGTTTCTAGATCTGAAACCCAGATTTGTAGCCTATAGGTGACTTTCTGTGATCTTGCAAGTGAGGAGACAACTCCAACACCTTTCATCAATCTTTCAACTTAATCTTCAAAGATCCTTCGAGCTCCAAGACACCTAGATTTGCAATCACACATGTAGAGAGAGAAAAGCTTGTTGATTGTTAGGGAATATGGGTTTGCCTTGGTTCAACCCCTTTTAGGTAATTAAGCCAAATGATGAGATAATGAAATAAGGACATGAAACATGAAACATGAACAATGATACCTTGAATGATGTCTTGTAAATGTGCAATCTAACATGAAGTGGCCATGAAGGATGTAGATCTAGATCTTGAAATAAGTGTAGAACAATGATTAATCTTAGATCTTGAATGCAACATCACAACACTAGCTCAACAACATGCTTGATGCTTGATAACCTTGAAATGATGAATATGGATCTTGAATTGTTGCAACAATTAATGAAGAAATCTGCCCTTGAATGCTTTAGAAATGCTCTTGAATGCTCTCTTGAAGCTCTTGTAAAGTCTTGGAATGCTTAACTCTTGATAGCTTATGTTGATATCATGAAGGCTTAGTGAAATAATGATTTGATACCTTGTTTACATAGGAAATCCATCCAACTTACTATTTATTAGATCCCAGAGGCCAACATTCATGAAATTTAACGTTAAAACCCTGATTTCTCGCTCAAAACCCTAAAAAGGGGCCAAATGGGACTCATACACCGCTTGTACCATATAGGTCTCATCTATATGGGACTCATATTCCCAAGGTGGTGTATGGGTCCCACCAGACCTTTTTAGGTGGCATAAATGTCGAGGAGTTGAGAAATTAAGTTTATTTGTTGATCTTGTTGGGATTTTGGTTGAAATATGCCTTGAGATGCATAATATAGGGTATTAGGGGCCTATTAGTGATCATATGAAGATCATAAATGCAAGAGGGCCCAAAATGCAATTTGAAGGTGTAAATAAATACACTTTACAACATTAAATTAAGGCAAAATTAGGTCAATTTAGCTTAAAAGGGGCCTAAATCCAATGTGAATGTGTAAAACAAATTACAACAGTAGATCAAGGCGACATTAGGTCCATTTTAATGTTAATAATTCCAAAATTAAGTCATAAATTAGGTTTATTTAGTTCACAAGGGCCCAAATAAGTGTGAAAATGTAACAGACGATATTTTTCTACACTACATATGTTAACTGAAGTGAGATATTATTAGATCATTCAGTCTCATTACATGAGATGTTGACACTTGCCATGATATAATCCCTTTACCATTTAGGGTTGCTCCTATATAGTACTTAACCCTCATTGTATTCTCAACTCTTATGTTCTCGCGAACTCTCAACCTTTGAGGACTCTTATTTTTCTTGAAGATTCGTGAGGTTCATTGTTGTAGCTTTTTCTTATTGAGGAATATTGCACATATTGTTTTCAAATATCTTGGATGGGAGGTGTCTTTGTTCATTGTTTGATCTTGTGGCTCGTGTTTTTCATAATTCTAACATGGTATCAACACATGGATTCAACAAACCCTTCTTGACTTATGAGGTTTTTTTCTTCAACAAGGGTTATAGGCATCAGATCTGAATCCCCATTGCTTTTTTTATAAATTTTGGAGGTGGGAAAAGTTTTGCCTTTTGTTTGGCCTGATTTGGATTTTTGAGGTCAAATTTGCAAGAGTTTGAAGCAGTTGTTTTTTTTCTAGATCTGGAGGGTAGTTGCAATTTTGGAGTATTTTGGGCCGAAAAGAACCTCACGATTGCATTCAAGAGGTCGATTCCATGAATTTTGATATATAATTTGACCTATTTTGGCATTTGAAGCTTTTGAGGTAGAAATTTTTTGCCAGGGAAGTCGTACAACCTCCCTAGCACGTGAGTCGAGGTAATTCTTTTTCCAAAAAAAAAAAATTCTTGTGCAATTTTTTAGATAAAAAGAAAAAGAAAAAATTCTTTAAAGCCCACACAGGTTTTTTTTTCCTTTTAAAAAAAAATATATTACAAAATTTAAATCGGGTACACAAAGGGTACTGTCGCGTACCATATGGCATAGCGATAGCCCCTCAAGCCTCGCCCCTTTGTGGGGAGTACCGTGGGGGTACCATCTCCTGCCATAATAGCAGGGTGGTGCCCCCCCCCCTGGACTCCGCCCAAGGGTGGCAGACCCTGCCGCCCTCTTTTTTATTTTTTAATGTTTTTTTCTTATAAAAAAATATGAGTTTTTTTATATGTTTTTTAATTTAAAAAACATAATAGCTTTTTGGGCTTTTTTTTTTAAATTTAAAATAAAATAGTCAATATTTACTTTTTTTAACAAATAAAACAAATTGTACCTACCTAGAGATTTTTTTCTTGGCACCTCTAAAATTGGCAAATCTTTATATTTGGAGGAAATTTCGCTAAATTTTGCAGAGATCCTTTTTTTCCTTGCTCAACCCCTCTCCATTGGGATTTTTAGTTTTGCACCCTATATTCTAGAGGCCATATCTTGACCATACGATGGTCTTTTCCAGTACATTTTTTTGAAATGGGGTAGAATTTTGTGCTCTTCCTAGTGGTGTAGGTGGTTTATAGTTTGGACTTCTATTTTTTTCTAGAATTTTGCTTTCTCGGTGCTATTGTTGTTCAGTTCTCATTTTGGAGACTTCAATAGGCCATATCTTCTGCATCCAAAATCCTTTTGGGTGTTGTTTTCTTTAAAATGCATGTTTTTTCGTGTGCTTCGTCATGGTGCTATCAGTTTCCTTATTTTTCGCCAAAGAATTGTAATTTCAACATGCAATCCTTTTTTGGATATTATTGGCTTCCATTGTATGCATTTTTTTAATTTTGTAGACACATTAAGATAAAGTGCCATTCTAGTGTATACTTTTTGGGGATTTTGCACATCCTATCGTGCCTTTTGTGCTTGCACTATAATATAAAGTGTCATGGGGGGGTTGATGTTTTCCTTTGGTTTTCCATCACACCTTTGTCAAGTGAGTTTCCGTTCCACGACACTAGTGAGTCCCAATGATCCAATGATTCTTGCCTCATGCGTGTGTGCCTTAGTTTGCACACCCTTTATTTGTAGGTTATTTCCCTACATGCACTTCTTGGTTTCACACAATTTCAATGTACTTGTCTTGGCTCTCCTTTTTCTAGAATTATGGGGGGGTTTCTATTGTTGGTGCTAATGCTTCCTTGGTTTCATAATTTGAGTGATCTACGTATCTAGTTTTTTTTCCTATGTACTTTTAGATGCACCGTACATCAACGACTGGTTACATGCATTTTGATGATATGGATCATTTACCATATGTACACTCTTGCATTCCTGTTTTTGGAGGTTCTTCATTTCAACACTACATCAGTCATTATTTGACAACAATCTACAACTTATTCATGCTTTAGCAATGTTCTACATGTTCCTCTTTTTTTTGGGACATTATTTTAGTTGGAGGCTTCTTAGTCCTTCACCTTGATTTGGAGGCTTTTTCAGTTCTTCATTCACCTTTCTCTCTTTTGGAGAGGAGTTTTCTCCCATTATGGTTTTCTCCTTTTCTCTAGTTTTGAGAGATCTTTTATTTGTACATAGGTACCTCACCAGACCTTATTTGTTGGAACCCATCTTGCATCCTTTTTAGGGTTTTTAGCTACTCCCCAAGTTCATCTTAAGGGGGGTATAGAGTAATCATGCATTAACTAATAATTAATTAATATTTAATTAATTATTAGTCTAATTTATTCTCATGTACTTAAGCTAAACTTAGGAGTTCTTTATTTAGTTTTGATTATAAGGGAAAATTAGGTTTTGAAGGGACCCAAAACCCTGTACAACTAAAAAGATGAAAAACTGCTTAAAGATTAACACATTGAACCATCAACAACAACTAACAACAAAACAACAATCATTTATTTAGTTAAATAAGTGTTTTTTTGTGTTAATTGAAGTGAGCTATTATTAGATCATTTTGTCTCATCGCATTTGATGTTGACACTTGTCTTGATCTAACCCCTTTATCATTTAGGTTTGCTCCTATATAACACTCAACCCTCACTGTATTATCTCCCTTTTGTTCTCTGGAGCTTTCATGCCTTTGATATAACTCTCAACCTTTCGAGACTTTTATTTTCCTTTAAGATTTTTGAGGTTGATTGTTGTAGTTTATTCTTGTTGAGGAATATAGCATATATTGTTTGAAGATCTCTTATGTGGAAGGTGTCTTTGTTCGTTGTTTGATCCCATGGCTCGTGTTTTTCACAATTCTAATATTTTATAAATATTATAATAATATTGTAGTATATAATTTAATTATATATAATAATATTAATGCATATTACAAATTCATAACAATTTTATTTATATTTATTTAATTATTAAGATACACCACACTATTTGAAGTCTCTTTTTTGTATATATAATTTTTTTTAGAAGCTATATTCTACATGAATTATTTTATTTTATGTTAGTACTAATTAAATGTAATTTTAAATGATTGTAGATGTATATTTACTTGTATATATCAAGTTGTGAATAGTTTCTATATATACCATGTATATTATATATATATATGTATTAAAAAAATTGAATTTGTCCATCTCTTGTATGTATGAATAAAATTTGAAATATAACCTTAATAAAGGGAGAAGATAGTGTATTACTAATATTTATGACAATAGATTTTAATATTATCTTGTGATAGTCATAAATGAGAAGGGGATTAGATGATACCATGTGAAAAGGTGTCTTTAGGTTTGTAGAATCATATGTTTCAACATTAATGGGGATTAGTATTGATCAAATTATAGGTTAAATTCTAAAGTACTTTTTATTAAAATAAAATAAACTCTAATGGCATTTTATCCTTCAATTTTATTTCTTGAAATAAAATATAAAATATGACATGTGGAGTTCACAAGTCAATTTATGTAATCATCAAACATTTCTTTGAAGTTTTTGCAATCTTATGAGCATTCTCTATTAAATATTTACATTTTTTAGTATATGCTTCTTTTCTTGATGGAGGTTCTTGTGAAATACAAAAGTGATATTTCCATAAGCTTCTAACAATTATATAAAATATGTTAAGATTATAGCTTGAGACATTAGCAATTGAGAGGGACTTTATTTGTTTCTTAGTTTAATTTATCTTTCCATTTTCCATTTTTATTTTTAGAACCTTAAATAGTTTGATCTATTTACGAAAGTGAAAGAATATATAAAATTGTTAAAAAAATGAGATTTATGAGTTGAAATATAAATTTGTTCTAGCTGTTGTAAACTTTAGAGGAAAAACACTATGTTTGAAAAACATCTCATCTAAGTGCATCAACATCAAAACTACTATGTTTAAGTAGATATAACCCATATGTTTAGACATAAGTCTCAATATAATTTTGTTTGCATGGAATCAACAATCAGACTCACAACATGTCATAGTCTATCATGCCATATAAATATACATGATATAATTGATAAATTAACTTTACTAGAGATCAAAAGGAAGAAAACACATTATGGAAGAATACATCATTCTCAAGCCTTATTATAGTTCTAAATTTATTAGTGTCATTACCATATGATATGAGGAAAAGGAAAATATCTTATAAATAAAATCATTGGATAATAGTTGAGGATGCACATTGCAAAATACCTCAACTATCTTGATTAAGTCATAACTTGTGAGTTATGACATATTGTAGTCCATAACTACCATATTCATCTTCATTCATTGTATATTTAATTTAAAGGACTTGATTTCATTAAAGAAGTACTAAGATATGTAGCATAATTCTACTACAGTAATCCAAAATGTTCCCTCAAATTCTTTGAGTCCATTCTTAAAAAAAATTGAGGCCTTGGTAGTCATATTCTAACTTAAATAACTTCAAATATTTTCTCAAACTTTCAACACTTATCATTGCAAAAATTAAGAAGAAACTCATAAAAAATATGTAATTATTTTCTAGCCATGTAAACTCAATTAACAAAGTTGAGATTCTAATATGGAGGATATCTCATACTTGCAAGTTTTGTCATGATAAGAAGATCTTATCAATAGCAATTCAATATTTTTTAAATCCAGTAAATCCTCTGGTATTAACAATATAAGCATAGAACTGCGACAACCAATAACCTTGTAGTCTCAAGCAATGATGATTCATTAGCTTTCTTAGGAGGTAAGTATTATTTTTATTAATACTCTTTAGGGGAATAGTCCCATGTACTTTCTAAATTCTCTCAAAAAAATGATGCAATATAGAAAACTGAGGAAAAATTTGTATAAGAAGCAATGCAATTTTTTTGAGGAAAAGTAATTAAAATGATTGTATGTAAGTTGATGTTTGGTAATATATTGTGTCATCTAGATGCCACAAAGTCATTAGCATTGAATGATAAATTCTTAGCTGAACTAAAAATAATATATTAATAACAATGAACTAGTAAACACCTAAGATTCAATTTGTAATTATTGGTTGATAAATATAAAATATTTGAACAAGACTCCATAAAAAATGATGGATCACTAGCTATAGCAATCACCCAAGAATTCAACACAAAAATGGTTCAATTAAAAGTTGGAAGGAATTAGAGTTACATGCAAGATTTTTTAATTTGAATGGGCCACATCTAATGCTCAATTCGAAACCATAGCTTACCAGGATACTCCGAGTGAAAGCCTAATTATTCATAAATTCTCTTGTAGGCAGTTTCACTTATGAGATGTAAACAATTACGATAAGCTATAAATTAAACCTAATCATTCTAGCCCTACATATGGTAGAGGCCCAATATCCAAGCCTTTGAATGTGCATTAAAAGATTTCCATATAGAATTGCCAACACCAAAGCTTGAAAATTTTCCAATAGCTATCTAATAATGCGTGTTATTGTTCCATAATTAGAAATGCCACTTTCATCCTGAAATCTAGCACTACCCATTTTTAGAAGATGCCAAATATGATGTTAACATGAATTGATTAGAACAAAACCTAAGTTCTTAGTGAAATCCCTCATAAGCTGAAAGCATAACTTCTTAAGAGATAATTACTTGAATTCCATATGAATCCATTCCATTGCAAATAGGAAAAGCCTTAAACACCTAAATACCCATCAAAGCATTTATATTGTAGAAATTATTATTGACACCCACAAGTGACAATTACAATGGGAAATATTGTAATGGGTGTCCATGGATCACATATTATAATTCCTCTTTATCAAAGCCTCTACATCAAAATCCATTACAACCCACTATTGACTTATGAAGTATGAAATTGGTATGACTCCATAATGCCCACCACATATTTTCTTTTTAGAAATAAAACATAATAAATATAAAAACCCACACCTCTTTATAGTATAGAGCTTAGATAAACAAGGAAAATATCATTTCACACTAATTTTGAATTTAAAAGAAAATAAATGAAACTCTTAAATTTGAAGTTATTAAGAACAATGTAATAGGTAGATTCACTCCATAAAGCTTGGAACCCATGTACACGGTCCCTTTATTCCATAGGCCGCTCCTTTCAACGGAAATATCTTTGTAATAGGCCGCGCGCAGGAAAAGCAGGGGAAAAAAGCAATCTATTCGGATCTTATTCTCGCAGAGTTTATAAGCTTTGTCTCTGCAAGAATGAATAAGTTGAAAGTACGAGCGGTGGCGGCCTTGATAGTCAGAAGACGAGCTCGGAGTAATAGCCAGTACAGACGCGCGAGGGGCATTGTCGAGATGAACAAGTTGGAGGAACAGTGTCGGACTCCTCTGCCCTGGCGGACGCTCTCATTGTCGAGATGAACGCTGGCTTAGCCTCTGAGACCGGGTACTTGGTCTTTTGCCTTCGCATTATGGTACAATTTTGTTTGAGTTATATCGAATTTCGCATCATTGTCTGCGTTCTTTATATTCTCCTTTGAAAGATTTACTGCTAGATGTTGTTAGCTTTCTTCTTTATTTCATTCGCTGTCTTCACTTGTATACTTACGCTGAAAATACAAGTAATTCTCTACTGAAGTAAGAGAAAAACATTGTTTATATAAGAGGAAAGAACCAATGGCCTTACGGGTGTTTTGGAGAATCTATATTTATTTTGCAGTTTTACGGTCTGCCTTTGAAATGGATGATATGGTCTTCCACTTACCTTAAGCAAAAGCAAAACTCTTCAGAATTTGTGTTCCAAGTTCCAAACAATATATTGTATTTATTTTTAGCTAAAACCAGAACAGAGGAACGGGAAGCCAGAGTAAGACTGATTCAGTTAATGATGTTCTTCTAGGTTTCCAGGCATTAATTTTACTTTTTCTTAATTATTTTAACTTTTTCATGTCAAAGGGTTTATACGGCAATCGAATCTAGTCTCTGTTTTTCTTTTAGTTTTTGGGTATTTTTTTCTCTCTTTCCATTCTTCCATTTCATAGGTCTTATACGAGAACCAAGTCTTTATATAACAGAACTGAATGGGAACATGCTTAATTTGATGTAAGAATCTTCCACACCAGCAATTATTACATTTCAAATTGAAAAGAAATGAATATCTTAAGAGATTGCATTCGTTTTCACTGGTTAAATTCTTGTTATATCCTACAGACCTGATATGATCAACTTCATCTCAAGGAAAACAATATTGTTGATTGTATTTTGTTATCTTCTGTCAGTGAATATGATTTCAGTACTCTATACTTTTTTCTTAATCTTCCATAATACAGTTAGTACTTACTTTTAACCCTTCTGTAATCTTCTGGAGGATAGTCTTGGTACCTTTTGTATCTAATTTTGTTATTATAATTATCTTCAACTAGAACACAGGGTGGAGTTGTCTGTTTGATATCTGTGTCTTTTAGGTGAGTTTACCAGTAACTGTTGGAGGTATTCTTTATCCTTTATATAAAAAAATCACATGGCAGAATGCTTAGTGTTTAGTTTACTTGGCAGCGAAAGCCAAGGTAATCTCACTTTGTAAGTTATGTTTTTGTCTCCTTGATATGTGTGTTTTTTATTTATTTTTGGCTGATGTGATGAGTAACTGTTGGACTCATTCTCCAATTTTTGTGTGCAATACCACATGGCACAATGCTTAGTGTTTAATTAACTTGACAGTGAAAACTGAGGCAACCATACTGGTTACATAATTCAGAAATAAACATATAGTGATATTACAATAAGGATTTAGATCTTATTTTCTTAATATATTCTTAAATTCCTTGTTTCCCAAACCTTATTTCATCGGTTGCTACCCATTCTAAGCACCTCAAAATTCGCCCTTAATCCAATTACTTAACAAACATCAAAGCGACAATTTAATTGAGTGCAGGATTCACCCTTTAGCCTTTAATACTCACACATTTCCAAGTTCTAAATTTGGTGGCCTATTCTCTCACCTCAAAGATAATATCAAATCATTCCTTCTTGCTTAATCTGCCTATACTTGCACCAATCCAATTTTTTCTAAAAAATCTTTCGTACAAGTTGCTAAAAGGATATTAATTGTCAATTGAAATCAGTTGCATGATTGCTGCTCATCCCGAAATGCTTATGTAATCACTTGCCTAATTTATCAATTCTTTTCATTAATTGATCACATACATTCGAGATACCTTTTGATTGCATTCTGACAGCATTAATTCTTCATTTAGGAATTGTAATCATTCTTGCTGCTTTTCTTGGAAAAGAAAATAATGCTCATGCAAATGCATCCGGATTAATTGGAGATATTTTAATTTTTATGAAATGCATACTTGATTAAGAGCCTAGAATTAGATAATTTAAAACCATTTTAGTACCATGCAAATCCACAATCAAGCTTTAGGAAATCTTACCTATTAAATGCTTATGCAACTGGCTTGTGCTTCAGCGCAGTGTGATATTAAGCCATATATTCTATAAACTCACTTTAAGCATTCTAAGATAACTCATTCTTGTTTTGATCGTGATTTGAGTAAATTTCTAGCATGGATACCCCAACGCCAATTTGTTCCAAGATGAGCAGTTGTGGTATTCTTCTGGAAGTAAACTCTTGGTCCGTCTAGTGTCCATGGCCCCTGTTGTAGAATTTGGTCCCCCGTTGCAGAATTTGGTCCCTTACCTCCTCATTTTAACATTCAATGATGTGAACACCTTTGGAAAGAAATTTCAGGAAGATTCCTTCTCCTCATTTGAATTTGGACTATCTTTCAATCCTCTCCTTGGCAGATCAGGCACCACCGAAATTTCTAGCATGGATACCCCAGTGCCAATTTGTTCCAAGATGAGCAGTTGTGGTATTCTTCTGGAAATAAACTCTTGGTCCATCTAGTGTCCATGGCCCCTCTTGCAGAATTTGGTCCCTTTCCTCATTTGAACATTCAATGATGAAAACACCTTTGGAAAGAAATTTCAGGAAGATTCCTTCTCCCCATTTGATTTGAACTATCTTTCAATCCTCTCCTTGGTCGATTAGGCACCACTGAATTTCCCAATTAGGGCTTTCCATAGAAGGGCCTGTTTTCAAGTATCCACAGTGGAATTTTGATGGTCGATTTTCATGCCTTGGTCTACCCTCTGAAATCCAAGTTCCTAAAGACCACTATTCCTTCTAGCTTGGAAATTATTTAGGGGAGGTGACAAGGATCTGTTTCTCTTGGCAGGTCATGAGGGGTACCTCTGCCATGGATTATTTGGATTTTGGGATTCCCAAAGATCAAGAGCCCTTTCATTTGGTGACATATTTGTATAATGCACCAATCTGATGGCAATAATTGATTTGGAATGTCTGGTGTGCTTTGACAACCTCTGCATAGCTTTAGCTATAGCAGTTTTGATCATCTCTAAATGGAGTTCGTGATCTTCTTTCTCTCCTCTCTAGCTGCTGAAATCTAGATTGGATGAAGGGGAAGCCACTATCGATGGGTTTTCCCTGTCGGATTGTCGGATTGCCTACTGAAATTTCATATCCTTTTGTTTCAAGTTCCGCTGCTTTTTTATCCAAAATTTGCTCATCTTCACTCTATTTTCTACTCTTCTTAAGAAGTGTGGTTAAATTTTAATCCACATCATGTTTAGTGTAAATGACAATTCTGGAATAGTATGGAGATCCATAAAATAATTAGTGGAAGCCAATTTTTGTCAGATGTAGTTCTGATTGCAACGACATGTATGCATAATGTGGAAGTGTACTACATAAGGCACACAGACAAATTATTCCATGAAATGCTTCGAAAATTTCATGGAATGCTATGAGTTAGGAATATGCAATATACGTGGGTTGTTAATAAAGTTTTATACTTCTTTAGCAAATGTGATTGGCAGGTATAAAGGTATAAAGCAAAGTTTTGTGTCAATATGAGAGCTTTGGCAGGTTAGAGATGCATTAAAAAATAATCAGAAGTGAATTTGTTGTTAGATGTATCTGTGCACATTGTAATAAACATGTATCTAAAATGTGGAAGCATCAATTGTAAGTGATTTACAATTTCAACTGTCTTGGAAAATCAACGGTTGATTTAAGTAGTGGACTTTACAAGAAAATACCTTACCAAGATGTGGTCTAAAGCGGTTGTAGTCATTGCAAATTTGATGGTGTCAATTCCAGCTACGGAAACAACGAATATCATGAGTTGTACTTCACAATTTCATATTCGAAAAATAGAGACCACTTTAACATAAAATAAATAGAGACCACTATAACATAAAATTCTAAAGATCTAACATGTAGTGCCAGTGTCATGACAACCCTATAAATATTGAAACAAAAGATTTGATCTCTATTAACGGCAGAAATATTAGAAATGGAGACCATATCTGTAGTTGAGACATTTTGACGCAGGAGCATCTTTTTGACCATTCTCCTACGGTTATTACTCATCCCCTTATTCGAGGAGTGCCTTTCAGTTCCTACATACAGTTGGGACTGCAACACCATTTCTTGTATTTTGATAGGAGACTCAATCTCAAGTCAATGAAAAAGAGCATCAATATTTATTGTTAGAGTGAGGTTTGTCCTTGGGGAAGAAATGAAAAATAGAGAGGATGCATAGGAATAGAAGCAGGAAGAATAATACAGACAAACCGCCATTCTAAAACGTGTGAGTTTTGTCTTCTTGTTGCAGGAAGGCCAGGTTAAGAATTGTTTGGTAGGATTTAAAAGACTTAGCATTTGTAATTTTGTGTTGGCATATAGAATAAGTGATTACCATGGTTTAGAAGGAATTTCTTACTTGGCAAGGTCATAGACATACATTTAAAACAGTTGAGACTGTATTCCTGAGGAAAGGACAGTTATTTCTATCCACGAGTCTCAAAAAGGAGACCAGTCAGCTACAACAGATAAGGAAGACTTAGTTCTTACATTTTTCCTTATATATGAATATTGTAAAATTGCCCGGAAACTGATGTTTTCCAGCCATTATAAGTAGTGAGCAGATTTTTTTTTTAATTCCAGCGTATCACTCTTCGTAAGGTCCTCTGTGTATGGTAGAAATTCTGTTGTGTGCAAATTTTCTTGGTAGAAATTCTGCTGTGTGCAAATTTTCCCGTCGGTAATGGCTTGCCTTAAAAAGTGACCTTACATCCATCCACTTAGAGTGTGGGTTGTCCAAGGCTGCCATATATATATATATATATATATGGGATTCTTATTTATTTGGGCCTCTCTCTATTTGTTAGATGTCATTGATAGTTAGAACATAAAACCAAAAACAAGAAAATTTGTGCAGAAATTCTCAACCAAGCAAGCTAGAAAGATCCATATTTCCACACAAATAATTAAATCATCGTAGATCACATGACATACACAGAAGAGATCTATTGAGTTAAGTAGAAAATATTATATGTATATACATATGAAGATATATATTTGTATGTGTGTGCCATTGGTTCTTTCCCATTTGTAGAATCGTTGGAGATAATCATTACCTTAAATGCTCATCTACAAATTGAATTGAAATGAAATACTCATCATTGCGTTAATTTGTCCCAGTAGTCTGTTTTCTCTAACTTCTGGAGAATTTGAAAATGCCCATGTTCATGAGTTGTTCAATTTCTTATGTGGTTTATTGATTCATCATGTGATGTTGGTTTGTTGTTTTAATGAAAACAGTCATCAAAGAAAAAGAATGCATAAATTTGCTAAGCACTGTAAACTTAAGGAGAGATTCTAATGATGTCAAGTTCTATGCAGTTTTTCTTCTTATGTACAGTCAATAATATTTAAGTTGGGAATCATTTAAAGATTGCCTTTTTTGTATTTTCACCAAGTGAGGATTGGGGCTCAAATATCAGGTTGCCTCAGATCAAAGTTGACCTGTAGATAAACTCTTCTCACGATGCATACTAAAACACCTTATGTGACCCATAGACAACACCTTAAGGCAGGACGAATCACCCCAGCCCTGTATAAGTTAAAAAGTAAAAACCCAATAATCTCACATATATCTTTAAATGTCGTGGACTTGAAAAACAATATGTATAGTATCAAAAATATCAATACTTCTGCTTTGACCATAAAAATTCAAAAGAACAGGGGATACTGACCTTGGATGCAAGCTCAGTAGATGAGAATAAACATTAACTTTATTCTATGCAAGCACAGTATATGACAACGAACAACTGTCTTCTCTAGTAACAAGCAGAAGCTGAGTCTATCATGAACAAACTATTTACAGAGTATATTTGCACCATATTCTTATCTCCAGGGAGGCAATCAATTGTTAAGAACCAAAAGATAAGGTACAACTGGCAAGAATATTACAAAAATTCCGTAGAATGGAATATCTGATCTTGAAAGACAGTCATAAAATAAGATAAAAATGAATTGAAAATGATCTTGAATATGGTAATAGCTACTAGTTTTCTATTTTGCTTATGTTTATACTGATCTACAGTCCTAAATAAAGATTTCCAACAAGTGTAGTACATGTTTATTTGCAGAGATTATATTCCTTCAAGTGAGGTTGAAGGAGCTCGGTTTGTTGACAGTGAGCTGCAAAGCTGATTGTTAAGGTATGTTCAAATAATTCAGTTTATTTATTTTGTTGAATTTTGTGAATATATATGTTTGTGTTGTTGCTTGTTTTGGGTATCTAAATAGTATTTTCCTTTCTTTATAGTCAATTATTTTTTGTAGTATGTTTTTACTACTCTGTAAATAAGGTTCAAGCCTGCTGGAGAAGTGTATTATTCCCTTTAGGTCACCCGAACTTTAGTTCACTGCCATCCCTTAGATGGATGTAGAAAGCATAACAACATAATAGGAAGGAAGCAGAGGTTTAGGAGTGCAAGTTTACCATCATTTTTTTAATTCATTGAAGCATATGGTGCAAGAAGGATGAGACCACCCACCTATTTCGAAAAAATTCCCCCGCATGCTTCACTCAAAGTCCTTTTTGTGGTGTTTGTGGCCACTGTCATTGCCACAGGCTAGAGTGGGAAACATTTGTGTAGTATTTGGTTGTGGGCTATGATTTGATAATTCAACTAAATTTTATTTTAAAACTATGTTCCATAATGTTTTGGGAATGGGTATATGAATTTATTAGAATATAGATATATATAGAAACTCAAATTTCTACAACTTAATTAACAGCAGTATAGCATGACGGTATTATAACAACAACAATATAATATGATATTGTTAAAATGATGCTAGACAATGTCTGTAGAAGCCTCCACATGCATCACATTTCAAAAAAAATGTTTGTCTGCACTTCTCACACAATATCACACGGTACCAGACCATGGCGAGTGCACCTTTAATCTCTTTTTTAACTGACAATAAGGACGGACTCTAATACCATATCAAATTTTTTGAAGGTTGAGATTTGGAGTTAAAGTTTGAACAATGAAATCAGAAATTATTGATGTTAGTGTTAACTGTTCTATAACTTATATCATTAACTATGAATCTGAATCATCATATATGTATTGCTGTTATATTAGTGTTGTTGCTGTCATGATTAATTTTATTGCTGTTATATTAGTGTCACTGTTGTCACTGTTGTCATGATTAATTTTATTGCTTTTATATTGCTGCCATGATATATTTATTGTTATTATAATGTTGTCATGTTAAACTGTTGTTATAATGTCATGATATATTAAACGACATTTTTTAATATTATGAACGATTTTTTTAAACATTATAAAGACTTGCCTTGCTGTTAGGGACATCTGGCTATCCCTGGGATAGTGAGGGATGTCTCAAACATGCTTATGACATTCCCTATTACCGCAACATGTTTGGAAAACCTTTTGAAGATTTGAAGATAGGGACATTCTCTGCCATCCTACCATACCTGAAATGTCATTGGGGGTGGGGATGGGGATAGTTGTTTGAGGGCCACGGACATGCACCCATGCAACATAGTTTTTAAATCATCATGAATTCTCTCTCGATGTTCATGCAAAAATAGTGAATGCTTGAGAAAACACTACATATATCTTAAATCTGTCTTTCCCTCTCTATGTTTTAAAAAATTTAAAAATCTTATCATTAGTTGCTGCCAAATATTAACCTTTAGGCAAAGCAGTTTTACTTTAGTCTTTTAGGAAAAGAAAAGAAATTATGTTATCAAACTTTAAAGTTTTAGGGTGGTATTTTAATCCATATATTTTGTTTTTAAAAAACTATGTGTAGTTGCTTAGATTTTGAACTATATATATATATATATATACACACACACATGTTTTCGACTTTTGTATATAAATTTACCTTTTAATAGTCATTTGAAAATTCGATTTTGTCATTTTCCTTCTAAGCATTGAGCAATAATTTAGTTGCTAGATTCAACTTTTAGAGTTGTGAACTTTAAAGTCTATCCTATGAGTGTGTTACAACCCTTCAACCCAAAAGTTTCTATCATGAGTGTGTTTGTTAGAATATCTTTTGAAAATTTCATTGTCATTTTCCCCTTTAAAATGAAGAATATTGCACCTTCTCAAACTATTTGGAATGCTTATGGTATTTGTGGTGTTATTGATTTATTGTTATTCTTTTGAGATATATGTATACATGATTTCATGATTTTGATGTTGAAGTCTTATGAAGGTTAGACATTAAATATACAATGTGCAAGATTCTTTTAGATTGCATATGCTTTAATGTTATTGATTATTTTATTAATTTTATTGTTGATTTTATTTTGATATATATATTTTTTCATCTCATAAATATAAAAGTTCACTAAAAGAATATAAAGATCAAGGATTGCATATGCTTTTATGGTATTGACGATGTTATTAATTTTGTTGTTGATCTTGAGATGTTGCAGGAATTTGGATTGCAAGAAATAAATTTGCATTTTGCAAGTTTATTTGAATTAAAAGATGCCAATATCTTAGTTGAAAATGGTTTTGTATAGTAGTGAAAACTTGAAAAAAGTTTGATGGAAGGCTTAAATCCCTTGTCAATATTGCTCCACAATTATAATTAATAAAAGGTGTATTGATTTTTGAGGGGGGTAGAAATACCCCTCCGCAAACTCTTAAGGATGGCTATAGACATCCTGTAAGAGGTCTCTCTTGTTCTTTTTAAGCTACTTTTAGTTTTTCTATTTTTTTACTTAGCTATGTTATGTTGTTAATTAAATATATGGTTTAAAAGTTAATTAAAATAGTTTATTTTTGTAAATTAGACAATTTATATATTATTAATGAAACTATAAAACAAGGACTATCTTTTTTGGTGTATGAGATTTGTATAGTTTAGACGAGGAGATTAAGAGAGGTGAAGGCAAAGATAACAACTAACTCACTCAAAGTAATTTTATATTCTTAGTGTATGTTCGTATAATGTTGTATTTTTTATGGCACTTATTTGAATATATATAAGGAAAATATGAACACTTTTCTTAAGTATATAGTCTATGGCAAGAAGTACCAAGAAACTCTTCTTGTATGTATATATATTTTTTTTCTTGGAGAAATTCAAATGAGTGGAAATAAAAAATTCATTTCAGGTTTTACTATGTAAATTTGTTTAATATTTTATTCAAGTGAATTTATTTTTTAGTATTTGTTCTCTATGCTAAAATTTCATTTGTTAGAGTATGCATGCTTACTATTTAATGAAATTGTATAGTGCGATTCTAATTGTAAGGTTTGTAAGTGTTTGGGTCACATTTTACAAAATTGTGGAAATACAATATCAAGGTTTTACATTTGTGAACTATATTTTTGAATTACATTTTATTTACTTTATATTTTTCATATATTCAATGATGTGTTTCCAAGGGTTGAAAGGTATTGATTTGTATGCATCGACATTGACATTTATGCAAGGGTATAATGGAAATACAAATTGTATTGATCATGAATTATTCATATGGTTTTTGTGTAAGGGTTTCATTAAATATAACATTCCTTGAGTCGTATGGGCTTTGTGTAATGTTTGCATGTCTAATATACATCTAATTTCTATGGATTGCTTAGAATTCTTATGCATTAGGATCAAAGACATTAATTACAATTCTTTTGTATCAAGGGTCTAATGACATGTATGTCATCATATGGTGTGTCCTAGTTGCTTATGCATTAAGGTTGATTAGCATCATTCACTACGGTTAAGTGACATTGACTAAATTGTGTGATGATTCTAATTGAATGGCATGGTGTGTGTTAGAGTTGAATGGCATATATGACATAGTATCTAGTGTGCTTATTCATGCATCATTGTTAGTGACATTCACTGTCACACATGATTGTATGGGTTTTATTTGAAGTTTACATAACAGTCTCATTGAGTAGTTGTGTTGGTTTTGTTTGAAAGATTCATCAATCTCCCATGGTGTTCCTAGCATACTTGTTTATTCATCATGATTGGTGACATTAACTCCTTTGCATGATGATTGTATGGATTTTGAATTAAGGGAATGATTCCATATATTTTCCAGAGTTTTATAGGTTTTAGGTTACAACAAACTCCCATGGCATGCCTAGTGTGTTTGCCTATGTATCATGGCTAATTGGCATTGACTCTTTTGCATGATGATTGCATGTCTTTTGCATGATGAGTTTAATGAAATATGTTAATTGAGTTGTATGTATTTTATTTTTAGTGACATATACTCCATTGAGTTGTCTAGGTCTTTCTTGAAGTTTGCATAAAGCTTCTATGGTGTGCATGTTATGTTTGTTTGCTCAATCATGGTTGAGATGCAAAATTCAATGTGCATGATGATTGTTTGGCTTTTGTGTGAAGGATCTAATTACATATGTTAGTTGTATGGGACTTCTTTGAAGGTTGCGTCAAACTCCTATGATGTGTTTAGTGCTTGTTCATGCATCGTGATTGAGTAAAGATTGACTCTTGTGCATGGTGATAATATTACTTTTGTGTCACAAGGGTCTAATGGCATGTTATTAAGTTGTAGGAGTTTTGCTTGAAGGTTACAGTGGTACATTTGTGATTGCGTAATATAGGTTTTGTTTCAATGTTCCATCATAGTTTTATAATGTGTCTAGTGTGCTTGTTTATGCATCATTGTTGAGCAACCTAGATTCTTATACATTATGATTACATTGCTTTTGTGTGAAAGGTTTTATGATTGGTTGAGTCTTATGGGTTTTGTGCAAAATTTGTGTGGCTTATATGCATGAGTACTATGGATTTTTTATTAAGGTTCTAATTGTGTATATGTGGTTGAGGGACCATGAATCTTATACATTATGACTACATGCCTTTTATGTGAAAGGTTTGATGATTTCTCGAGTCTTGTGAGTTTCGGGCAAAATTTTCATGCTTAATTTTTGCATCTAAGTACAATCAAGTGCTTTTTATTCTTGTGCATTAGAATAATTGGCATTGACTATATGTGATTGATTATATATCTCTTCTATCAAGTATCTAAAGGGATGCAACATCCCATCAATTTTTATTATGCATCCTAGTGCCCTTATAGATTACAATTGGATAACATTGACTATGTGGATAATTTACATCAAACTCTTATGGCATGTCTAGTATTGATATTCATGTATCATGATTAAGTGTCATTGACTCTTATGTGTGATGGTTCTAACAAAATGTTGTATATATGGTGTGTATTATTAATGAATGACATATATGTATGGACAATGACTACCATTGTGTTTATGTGAAGCTTGCATCATGGTTGGCATGCTTATTTATAGATTGTGTTTAGTGATATTCACTCTTATGCATGATGATTATATGACTTTTGTGTGAAGGGTCTAAGGACATGTCATGTCATTTAGTTTTTGAAAAGATAAGCAACATTTATAGGGTGTTGTACCCTTCACACAAGGGGCCAAAAAGAAGTTAGTTCAAATAAAATGTGAACTAGGAGAAAAACAAACAAAGACAACTGACCGACAGCTATAGGACAACAAACAAGGGGTAAACAGCCATAGAACCAGAGGGGATTGTTGTGCACTTTTTGCACACACACCCCCTTGAAAGTGAGGACCCTCTTCTTGCTCTTTTTTTGCTTTCGCTCTTGGTCTTTTTGGCCCTTTGTATTTTGAGGTTTTACTTGTTTGGGCATGTACTTTGCTATTTGCCTTGCTTGCTGGAATGGTCCATCCATGATACATATTGAAAACCTTAAGTTTTGGACTCATTTCGGGTTTTTTATTGATCTCGGGAAAATCCACTCCTGGCGGAATTCCTCGGTTTCCTTTCGAAACCCGGTGATAGCTGCTTTTCACTGAAAATCCGGAGATTCTAGTCCTTCGCGGAATTCCGTCGGGATCGGATTTCTCCGAATGTCCGTCACCATGTCGAATTCCTAGATTCTGGGTTGACCCGTCTTGATTACATTAATTATGCGATTTCCGTAGTGAGTATTAAGTCGACTTTTGGGAGTTTTGTGTCATTAAGGTTTTATCATTTACTTCCTTTTGATTTAGAGTGCTTGATCTTGAGTGTCTTTGTTGGATTGTGCGATTGGGATTGTGGTCGATTGTTGCAGTCGGATTTTCTGGAAACCATTTACACTCTACTCGGACTTTGAGGTTTCTTGCTAGCTTCTGTTGTTTCGATCTTCTCAGTCCTTATGGTATGTACATGACGCTTTCTCTCTTTTGATGATTGAAATGAATTACTTTATGACTTGTGTGTACATGCTATGAGTTAGAATGTTGGTATGGTCGGGTTTTGTGATTGATGCTATGGTTTTTGGTTTTCGTTTGGTGCCCTTTCATGTTTTTTCCATTGCCATGCTTTTGCTTGTTGAATGTGCATGCTTCTTTGACATTTTGGGTATGCTTGGGGTTTGAGTTCCTACCTGTTTTGGCGTTATGTATTTCGAAGCTGAGGGTTTTCCCATTTTGTTTGAATGTCGATTCTAAGTGTCTCTGAGCTTGCCTTTTGACTTCATCATGAGATGGCTCGCTTGTGTGGGTCGGGACATGCCTTCTGTAAACCCTTGCAAACAAACGAGTTGAGCCCAAGCTTATCCTGCGCTCCCATGGTGAAATTTTAGGGATTCGTGCCTGGGGCATCACCAATCCCTCTCGATTTACCTTGAGATGATTTTCAAACTTAAGGATGTTCTGTAGGAGGTTCAAATCAAGCTAGTTTTTGGCTCCAAATCCTTAAATTTGTGATCGTTCGATCAATTTGAGTGAGGTCAAGAGAAAACATGGGTATTCGGGTTTTCAAAGTCTTCGCGGAATTCCTTGACTGTCGAAATTCCTTGACTTTTCATTTTCTCTTTGTTTTCCCGAAATGTGCATTGATCCGGATTTTTGCTTGCCTTGTGGATTTTCGCTACCGTCGGATTTTCCCAGTTTGTTCGTCGCCTTGTCATTTTCCTGAAACTGGACTTAAAACGTGAAAACTGCATTAGTTTCGCTGGAATCCGTGCCTTCGAGATTTTCCCAAAAGTTCTTGGTCCCTTCATTTTCTCAGAATTTGTGAATTATTACTATTCTCGAGGATTTCAATCCCTGGCGGATTTTTCTAAGATTTTGTTGAAAATGGAGAATTGAGGAATTGCATGAAGTTTGCTTGATGATTATGCATTTGATAGTCGACTTGGACTTATTTTAAGATGCTTCATGCTGCTTCTTAGTCAATAACAGTCGATTGAATGATTATTGGATGCTTGTGTGCTTGTTTCGCTGGAATCCGCCTGGCTGGGAATTTCTCGAAATTCCTCTCTGGCCTGGATTCCGCGGAAGGGCTGAAAACCTGAACTTTGGGATGAGTAATTTTTATGAGGTTTTGAGCATTTTTGGCTTATCATGGAGCTTGTATTTAAGGATGAACTTATCTCTGTGATTGATTAACTTGTGTTCCATGTGATCCTTACTATGGTTTCTTTGACAAGTGGAACCAAGGGTAAGGTAGTGGATCTAGGTGCAGAGGGGTCTTCCATTTATGAGGCAGAAAGGATCAAGATGGATATCAAGAGCAAAATTCCGAAGAGCAAGCTTACTTCCATTTGGTCAGGGGTAACTGATACCAATGTTGGATTGTGGGAGTATGAAGAGTTCAAGGCAAGAATGGCAACATCAAATCTCTCCCTCTTGGTTAGAAGGACATTGGAATCAGGATTGGTGTAGCTGGATTTCCTCCTACAGTATAGTGTTATGAACTGGTGCTTGAATGTGCACGACACTATGACAAAAGTACACAAAGGATAGTTGGTCCCCAAGGGAGGATTGTTGCAAATTTGAATCTTGTGTCTATAGCCTAGACCTTTGACATGCCTGGCAGGTCTCATGTGGTGGCTTTTGACATGGATGTGGCAAAGAAGTTCTATGGAGAAGATACCATCAAATCCTAGCAGGTCATTAATTCTTGGTTGAAAAACCTAAGTCCCACTTCTCCAAGTTGCCAAAGCAGTTGGTCAGATTCAGATTTAAGGAGTATTATGATGTTATCACCCTTCTTAGTAGGGTGCTAGGGTTGAAGAGTGCAGGAATGTTTGAGAATTGGATGCTCCATGTTATTGCTAGGATGGAACATGGTATAGACTACCACTGGGCAGGCGTAATAAGTGCCATGATTCATGAAAAAATGTGCAATGTCCTGTAGACCAAGAGTTTCACAATGACCTCTTACCTGTTCTATGCTTTGGCTAGGTTCCACCCATACAAGGGATTGAGCACAAGGGGTGTGTTCGCACAGGATGTAATTTATGAAGTTTACCCACATCTACACCTGGGTAACTCGAGCTACAGAAGGGTGAATGATGCATTCACCATGTATATCACCAAGCTGCAAGTTGCAGAGCATGTTTGGATTTCAAATAAAGCCAAGGAGTTGATCAAAAGGTTTGGAGCTTGGTTTATCCAGTTCCCCACCTTTTCATACATAAGAATTGATGGTTGTCAAAGGGCTCCATATAGATTCCCAAGGTACCCTACTGATCATGTTGTACTCCTGGAGGTCACAAGACAGATATGTGACTTTGATGTAATTGTGAAGAGGGAAAAGCACAAGACAAGATTTGGTAGTGGCTTTCCTTTGAGGATAGGCAGTGATGAAGCCTACCCTTCTATTAACTCAGCCCATGCTTCTGAGGAGGAAATGAGCATTCTTGGTCTCTCCTTCCACTCCAAAAGGCCTAGGTTTGATATAACTGGTGAAGCCCAAAAGAAGGCTAGCAGAGAATACAGCCACAAGGATGACCTAGAGGACTACTGGGCCAACATTGGTGATGACTTTGAGGTCAGAAAGAAGAAGCTTTCCAAGTTACCGGTCAGCTTGGTTCGTTTGTACAACATAAGGGTTGTTCTTGATCAGGTTGAGGAGGATGGCAATTTAATCCAAGGTCATAACTTTGAGGCTATGAAGGATAAGCCAATTGGAGAAGTTGATTGGCTAGAGGAAGAGAAGACAGAGCTAGAACAGGTCATGACCTCGGTAATCAAATATACTAAGCTCTGGCTCAACCATAAGATGTTGGAATTGGAAAGTGAGGGTGTGCAATGCACCTATGATCTCATGGGAGACTTGGAGTCTCACTCTGCATCTGAGGAGTCACCTGAACAAGACCCCAAGGGCAAAACCAAGGCGGGCTCTCCTTTCAGGATCAAGATTAAGAATGTTCATGCAGAGGAGGTAGGAGAGGCAGAGAAATAAAGGAAGCCTATTGCCAAGAAAAGGAAACACGCCTCGAAGAGGAAGAAGGCTGAAGGAGGTGAGCAAGAAAAAGAAGAGACCAGTGTTCCCTCACCAAAGAGAAGGAGAATTGTGAGGATATCACAAAAGGAGAAAAAGGCTTCTAAGGCAGATAAGGAAGGTGACACACCTGTGGTAGAAGTAGAGAGCTCGGGGGAAAAGACACAAGTATACACCAAAAGATCTAGGACTCCTCCCAAGGATGTTGTACCAAATGGAAATGTTCCCATGACTATTCTTATCACCGAGCACAAGGACATCCCTCCTCTTCATGAGACGGGCAATATGCCAGATGAACCAAAAGATGTTGAAGATTCTAAGGACCTTGGAGAGGAAGAATTCTAGGAGGGTGATCTCTACAATGTCGAGGCAGAGATAGATAAGGTTCTGCAGTCCCCTTTGGTGGCTTATGGGGATTCACCTACAAGAGGTGAGGAGGATAGACCTCTGCCAAAGAAGGAATTGCCAGCTAGGACCCCTTCACCAGTGCATGAGAATGAGGAGAACAGTAAGGAAAAAGAGGATACAACTGAGAAGGCTCTTGAGAAGCCGAGTATGGAGGAGAGTATGCCTAATGTTCAATAGGAAGATGATGGACATGACAAAGTACAATCAAAGTCTATTGTTCCGAGCTGGTTGGATAAAGAATTGAAGAGTAAACAGATTGTGATAGATGACACTCCTCCCAATTGGGATGAACTATTGGCAAATGTTGGAAAGGGAAAGACAAAGAAGAAAGCCAGAGTCATTTCCAAGATTGAAAGGGATGAACCAAATAACAGGGTAGCCCACATTGCTACCCCTGCTTCCGACAAGGATAGGGATGATGTGGCCGGAAGGGATTATAGTGTGCAAACTATCAATCTAGGGCATGCTTCCATGGAGTAGGACATTGAAGAGTATGAAGGCTCAAGTGTTGTGATCCTCGGTAGATTGAGGAAGGAGGTACAAGCTAAGACAAAACCGGATTAAGAAAATGAAAACCTTAAGAGATATTTGCAAGAGTTGATGAAACCCTTGCAATCCATCAGTGATTCCTCATCTGTTGCGGGCTTCTTACCTCAGGAGACCATATCAGAGTTGGAAAGAATGAAGAACACCACACATGCTACAACTGGTTGGTTGCAAGGGGTGCAAACCAAGGGGGATAATGCTATCAAGGGCATCCTTTCGATTGGAGGAGATGCAATGAGGTCACTGGATTGGCTAAAGAATGTGCTGCCTTAGGATAAGGAAGATGTAGATCCATTGTTGCAAAAGATAAGAACTATCATGGAATACATCGAAAAAAAGTTGACAAGTGAGGGAATTCTTCTGTCCTCAAAGATCACAGAGCTTTGGGAATGGTTTGAGATCTTGCAAATAAGGTAGAAGGCTTTGAAGAAGATATACAAACAAGGGAGGTAGACTGAAGGCACCTTGAGGGCCCTATTACCGAACATCAGCTAGATGATGTAGCCACATACATTGCAGTCATTGATCGATATCAAACGAATAGGGTGGATTGGGATAAAGTAGTGAGACAGTCAAGAGATGACATCAAGTCTCTTGAGAGGAGAATTAGGGTTTTGCTTATGCCACCTATTGCCAACTTGGATAGGGTATTTTTGATGGTGCAGGATAAGGTGGAGCATGCTAAGGATAAAGGGGGAAGTAGTTAATGCAATGCTACATCAGAATTTGTGCTTCCCCATTATTTTCTCCTCTTCCTTCACATGCATTGGACCAAGTTTTGTTGGAGACCCCAGGTCGATTTGGATAAAATTGGTGCATATTGCGCATTTCATATTTTTTGAATTTCTCTTGGCCGATCTATTGTGTGGCCGTTTATTATTGTAAACCCTAATTGGGCCGACATATCTTGGGGGTTTCTATAAGTTTGGCGTTATGCCTCATTTGTAAGGGGTTAGTTAGTGAGACATTTACATTAGAGAAAATTGTGAGAGCAAGAATTAGAGTTAGAGTTTAGTTTATCTTTTCAAGCAAGTGCTATAATAGAATACTCGAATTGTTGCTACTTTGGGATGCTTCAATACAAGTAGAGACATTGTGATTTGGTGCCTTTCTTGTGTTGATTTTTATTTGGCATGGTTCTTGATATTCTATCTTTGAAATTGCTTAATTTATTTGATGTTAGATGGTTTGATAATGTTTAGGGTTTTATGCTTGAAGTGTTTGTAGCAATATCTAGTCCATACTTTTTGCAGTTAGCTGATTGTTAGCTACTTTGTAAAGTTAGCCTGGACTTAAAATCGTGCTTAGTTCAATTATGCATGCTTGTTCATTTCAATTGCAATAGGGTTGTCTTGAATGAATATTCATAGTTTGAAAGTCTTTAACACCTTAGAAGATTGCACTATTTTTGTAAGATTGCAGATTTATCTAGGTTGAACAAGAATCAGTTTATGAGGGATTGGTCCATTTTGAGCATTTCATCTTTTGCATTGTTAATCTTAAGGTTAAAATTAGTCTTAGAATTATCTCTGAAACCCTTATCTTTTGTTATTTTTGTTATTATCTGGGTTAGTTTTAGGTTTTGAAGTATCAACATATTGCTAGATCTGATAAGTTTGAATCCAGTATTTGCCTATACTAAGGTCCCTTTGTGATTACCAACATTTTCACATTATCTCTGAGTTGTTTTTATTGCATTGTCAAGACCTGACATTAGAGACCTTGGGGTTATCTTTTTTCTCATAGAGATTTACCTTTCAAGAGAGATAGGATATCATATTTTGTTTGAGTTGTTGTGCAGAAAACACCATCAACAGGGACCAAACTGAGTCCTTGAATCCAAGGCCACAGAGAAGCAACCGATTTGGGGAGTCCCTTCTTCTTCCTCAGCACAACCGACCAAGAAGGCTCAGAAACAACCATCGAGCGGGGCGAGGGGAGAGGATCTCCAACAGCCACCTCAGGCAAGGAGCCACCATGCAATGATGGCAACGATAATGAAGAAGAGGATACCTGAGTGATCAAAGTACTAGCTGAGTTGTTTAACAAGGGACAAGCAAGAACCGACTGCGCATCGACAACAGACTAGGGCAACATAGGATCAACAAGGTTATAATAGCATGTCATTTAGTTGTATGGACTTTGAATGAAGGTTATAATAGCATGTATTCCATGGATTTATGAGTTCTCTTGAAGTTTGCATCAAACTTTATGATGTTCCTAGTTTGCTTGTTCATGCATCATCATAGTTGACAAACATCACTTCTTCTACACAATGATTCTTTGACATTTACATGAAGTTTCTAATGAAGTATATATAATTGAGTTGTATGTGTTTTGTTTAGAGGTTCTAATGGCATATTTCATCAAGTTGTATTTGATTTGTTTGAAGGTAGCATCAAACTTGTATGGTGTGCATAGTTTGCTTGTTCATGGACTAAGGTTATGTGACATTGATTCATGTGTGATGGTTCTAATGAAATGTGGCATATATGTTATGGATCAAGGTTAAATGGTGTGCATGGCATATTACCCTATAGGTGTTGTATTTTGTGTGATGCTTGCATCATTATCAATTTGCATGAAGCTCCTATGCTTTTCCTAGTGTGTTTATTTATTCATTATAGTTGGTGACATTTGCTCTTGTGCATGATGATTATATGGATTTTGTGTAAAATATCAAAAGGAATATGTAATTGAGTTGTATGTATTTTGTTTGATGGTTGCATTAAAATCCTATGTTATTTATTGTGTGTTTCTTCATGCATTATGGTTGAGTGATAAGCATGTTGCACATATGTTACCTTTGGTTGTCATTGATGTTAACACTTAGTTTGGGTTGTCATTGATACTTATCTTGATGAGATTGTTGCACATATGTTAAGTTTTTCATTGATGTTGATGTTCATGGTTGGATGTCATGCCTTGTATGATGTTGATTAAAGTAGTATCGAGTATGTTTGTTGTCTGCAAGATGATATCATGCTGATATATTATGATGAGGATTAGAAGCAATATTGATGTTTGGGAGATGTTGATGGTCTCTAGTATGTTTTATGCTCTCTCTTGTTGTTCTCAAGGAAGTATGTGTTGCTAGAAGGAGGTTTTGGTCTTCGAAAGTTGGTGAAGGTTTCTGTTATAGGAAGTTGATTTGAAGATTGTTTGGAAGAATGCTCTGCATTCCTCTGCTTTTGTAGATAAGATCTTGCGGTTTGGGATTTAGTGTTTATGTTCTGTAGATGTTGCACTCCTATCTTCTTATGTCACCAGTGTTGTCGAGGTCTTTGGTAATTGTAGTGGGTTGACAACTTTGTTGGTCAAGTCTAGATTGGTCAGGAAAATGCTTTGCATTTCTCTCACCGTGGTTTTTTCCTTCTTGGGTTTTCCATGTATATTCGATGTTATCTTGTGCATGTGTGTTCTTTGCTTTATTTTTCATTGTTGTTGATCTATTTAAGGGTTGTTGATTTGGTTAGAAGGTTGAATTACTTTATCTTTCATTGTTGTTGATTTGCTTAAGGGTTGCTAACCTTGTTAGAAGATTGAATTGCCTTAACCTTCACTGTTGATCTAGCTAGAAGATTAAGTTTGCATCATGCTAAAAGGTTTAAGTTTTAGAAGATATTGATTCACCCCACTCTCAGTATCGGGGTGTGCCCAACAATTGGCATAAGAGCCAAGTTCTTCAAAAGGAGCTTCATCGCTTGAGGAAGGTTCGAGATGGCACATCTCACAGGGCACCTAAGTTTGATGGAACAAATAACACCTTTTCTAAATTAAGGATAGAAGGCTATCTATCCTCTGTAGGGTTTGGTATTTGACAATCTATCATGGACGCTTACATTGTTCCTGCTACTACTACAAATTCTACAGAGATTAGGTTATAATGACGACAATGCCAAGACAAAGAATGCTATCATGAGTGGGTTAGCTAATTCAAAACTTTTGAAGATAATGAATTGCAGTTTTGCTAAGGATGTCTGTGAAAAACTTAGCAACATATATGAAGGAGACAGTAAAGTGAAGCAAGCCAAGATGCAAATCATCAAGATCAAATTTGAGACCTTGAGGATGACAGAGGATGAAGACATTGTTGGTTATATGCTTTGGGTGGATGAAGTAGTTAATAGAATCAGAGGTCTTAGTGGAGAAGTGAAAGAAGATGAGATTGTATTAAGGTTTTGAGATCTCTCCCTAAATCTTACAATCATAAGGTACTTATTGTTGAGGGATCTAAGGACTTGGATAACTATTCGGTAGATCAAATGTTTGGTGCTCTCATAGCCTTTGAAATGAGAGAGTTTGACAAGTATGCTCCAAAGAAGGAAGCAACTTTCAAAGTCAACAAGAAGACAAAAGATGAAACTACATATCAAGATGTTGACTTTGATGAGGTAGAGGCAAAATTTGTGAGGAGATTGAAGAAGGGAACTGATAAATGCAAATGTAAGTTACATTTCAAATGCTTCAATTGTGGAAGAGTTGGTCAATTTGCCTCTAGATGTCCTTTTAAAGAATCAATGGATAGTAACAAAAGAGATAAATTCAAAAGAAGTCTTTGTTCCAAGGAGAACTATTGTTCTTTAGAAGATGAGGATCATGATTATTTAAATGATGAAACACTCTTCATAGCCTTGAAAGTTGGTCACAAAAAGTGATATTGCAAAATTTAAGAGGTCTAGTACCTTACAAGTTGACAAAGATAATGGAAAATCTATGGTTTTGTGGATTGCCTTTCATACAAAAGAAGCAAATGCTTGGGTAATTGACAGTTGTTGCTATAACCACATGATTGGTGACAAGGGGAAGTTCATCAGCCTCAAGAAGTGGAATGGTGGAGCTATCAAGTTTGGTGGGGATAAGTCAACACAAATTTGTGGAAAGGGTGCTATAACTATTGATTGAAAGAGTAAGACTGAGGATGTTCTCTATGTCATAGGGTTGAATCATAATTTCCTGAGTGTTAGTTAGATGTGCAGTAAAGGATATAACCTTGCATTTCGTTGCAAAGGTTGTGAAATTAGGAAGATAGGATCCAAAAGATTAGTTGCAAAAGGTACTAAGACATATGGAAATGTCTATCATCTCAAGGAAGCAAATGGAAGAACTTGTTTATTGACTCAATCTGGTAAGTGTTGGTTGGCACAAGAGAATGGGACGCATCAACTTTGACAATATGGTGAAGATCAATTCTACTCATGTAATAAGAGACATGCCTAAGATAACAAATCTTGCAAACACATCATGCAAGTAGTATCAAATGGGAAAGTGGACAAGCAAAAATTTCAAGAGCAAGGAGTGTTCTTTTACAATGCTATTGGAGCTTATTCACAAGTTGAAAGTATTTATTTTGAGGAGCCTTTTACTCCGATAGGTAGGATGGAAGCAATCAAGATGTTTCTTGTCTTTGTTGCTCACAAGGATTTCAAGGTCTATTAGATGGATGTCAAGTCAACCTTCTTGAATGGTAATTTAGAGGAAGAGGTCTAGATTGAGCAACCAGATGGTTTCCAACTATCAAAAGATCCAGACATGGTGTGCAAACTCAAAAAAGTTTTGTATGGATTCAAGCAAGCCCCTAGGGCTTGGTATGCTTGGTTGGATAAGTACTTACTTCAACAAGGTTTCAAGAAAGGTACTGCAGATAGTAATCTTTAGATTAAGGTAGAGTAAGACAAGATTTTGATAGTGGTTGTATATGTTGATGACATTATCTTTGGTGGAGATGATAATATGTGTAAGAGGTTTGCAGAAGAGATGTAGCAAGAGTTTGAGATGTCCATGATTGGTGAGTTGTCTTTCTTCCTTGGGCTTCAAATTTTTCAACTAGATGATGGTATGTTTATTTCTCAAGCTAAGTATGTTAAAGAGATGTTGAAATTTTTTGGCATGGAGGATTCCAAACCAATAAGTACTCCTATGGTTATTGGTTGTCACTTGAGGAAGGTTGATGAGTCACTTGAGGTTGATCAAAATCTTTATAGATCTATGATTTGAGGATTATTGTATTTAACTGTTTCTAGACCTGATATTATGCATGCAGTATGTTTGGTTGCCAAATATATAATCAATCCTAAGAAAACTCATGAGAAGGCAGTAAAAAGAATATTCGAATATTTGAAGGGAACTCTGAATTATGGGTTGTGGTATAAGAAGGATGATTTTTTTTTTGAGTGCCTATACTGATGTTGATTAGGCATGATGTGTGGTTGATCAGCAAAGCACTAGTGGAAGTGCATTTTCTTAGGAGATAGATTGGTCTCTTGGTTTATCAGAAAGGACTTAGTGTCCTTATCCACAACAAAAGCTGAGTATATTACTACAGCATCTTGCTACATCCAAGTGCCCTAGATAAGTAGACTTTGAAGGATATAAAAGTGGTGTATGATGAGCCCATTCCCATATTATGTGAAAATACTAGTGCAACAAAAATTTCCAAGAATTTGGTGATGCATTCAAGTACCAAACAGAATTCTATTTGGTATCACTTTCTAAGAGAGAAGGTTGTAGAGCAAGAATTTAGACTAGAGTATGTTCTTACTAAGGATCAAATTGTAGAAATCTTCACTAAGGCACTTCCAAAGGATACTTTTGAGTATCTCTTGAAGAAGTTAGGGGTTATTTCCCTTCCTTATCCCAACTAGATGCATAGATTGTGCATCTATCCAAGGCAAGGAATTCATGTCATATCTTTTTCTCCTGGATTGATGTGTGTTATCTCTTAGGGGGAGTAGTTAGGTAGGTTGTTGATAAGAGGAGCATATATAATTGCTTGAAGGAGAAGTGTAGTTGTTTTCCCTTTTTCCTTGATGTCAAAGGGGGAGAATGAGTAGTTGTGTGTTCCCATCAATGCCAAAGGGGGGGATTGTTGCACACATGTTGCCCTTTATTTGAAGGTTATAATGACATCTATGTTATTATGTTATTTTCTTAAATTTTGTATGAAAATCCATCATGTTTCTAGTGTGCTTGTTCATGCATGATGGTTGTGTGACAATTGTTGTATCACATGATGATTGTATGGATTTTGCATGAAGGGTGTAATGAGATGTACGATTGAGTTGTATTGGTTTTCTTCAAATGTTTTAATGTTATATATACCATTAAGTTGTATTGGTTTTGTATGAAGGTTGCATCAAACTTTTATGGTGTGCCTAGTGTGCTTATCATGTGATTTTTTTAATGGAATATGGCATATATAGTGTGGATTAGTGTTGAATGACACGTATAGCATAATACCCTATACATTTCATTACTTTTGTAAAAAATGCTTGCATCATTACTAGTGGGCATGGACCTCTAATGGTTTTGCTAATGTCTTTGTTCTTGCATTATGTTTAGGGATGACATTCATTCGTGCTTTATGATTATATGGTTTTTGTGTGAAGGGTCATATAAAATATGTGTTGTTTAGTTGTATGGGATTTTCTTGATGGATGTATGAAAATCCTATTGTGAGAATAATGTCCTTGTTCATTCATCATGGTTGAGTTCCATTGATTTTTATCATGAAAATTATATGGTTTTTGTATGAAGGGTCAAGTGGCATTCACTGTTGTGCATGATGATTATATAGATTTTGTGTAATGGTCAAATGACACATATCATTGAGTTGTATAGGTTTTTTTGGGGTATGCATCAAACTCCTATGATGTACATAGTGTGCTTGTTGATGCATCATTTTATAAGGGCATCAATTTTTGTCATAATAATTGTATGTTTTTTTCATGAAGGGTTATACCATTGACTTGTATGAGTTTTGTTTGAAGCTTGCATCAAACTATTATTGTGTGTGTAGTGTGCATGTTCATGCATCATGGTTTAGTTACATTAACTGTTGTGCATGATGATTGCATGAATTTTATATAAGGTTTTAATGATGTATATGTAATTGATTTGTATGTGCTTAGTATATCTATCTAGCTATTTGACTAGCTATCTAACATTTTGTTTATCTATCTACCTATATGTCTATCTCTATGGTTGTCTATGTAGAAATGTATGTATCTATATATCTATCTATCTCAACTACCAAAGGAAGATGCAGATCCCAATATTAACCTAAAAGGATGCCTTTTGAACCCCCTTCTATAGGCTCTCTATCCAGAAGGAAGGCATGAGAAAGAATATGCAGGAAAGCTTGATGGTGAACATATATATCTGCCCTGAAAACTAGTTGATTCCCACCCATAAACAACCCCATAGAATTGTAGAGGCCTCCCACCTGAGCCCCTACTATTGCCACCTAACAAATATAGTCCTCCCAAGAGCTTGGTTGATTTCCACCCACCCAGACAATAATTTTGGTTGGAATTATAGTTGAGGTAGATTAGTTGTTCCACGATAGTTGTCCCCTACTTTTTCAAATAGTTATCCTCATAGAAAAGAGTAGGGTGGGATGGTTTCCTTGAGTTAGTTCTTTTCTTAAAGTAAATTTTACCAATTGGTAGCCCTATTTGATAACTAAATATTTGAGTTAAGTGGAAGCCTAGGAAAATTTGATTAAATAGTTCAATTCATAAGGCTACTTGGAAGGAAAGCCTTGGCCTTGAAACCAACCTTCTCACTCCCCTTACTCTCATTGTCAAGCAAGGCCTTCTCAACAAGAACTATTGGCTTTGAAGATACAAAGCGAGAATTCCCCCCAAGAGGTGTTGAGTCAAAGGAATTTTCATTGAATCCTATTGTTGATTTATGTAATTCGACAATGATTTATAACTGCATAAATATCATTGGTTGAGCGAGGTGGGTGGGAGAAGATAGATGCATCGAGCCCTATTATCCGCTACTCCATCTTCCTTAGAGAGGTGGTTGAGGCATAGATCAAATACCTTGCTTGATTCTTTTTTGGGTGGGGGGACCTTACTATTTAACATAAAATCTTTTCTCTTTTGTAGGTTTTCTTTTGTCATAGTTGCTGACATGAATGTAATGAGCACTTGATAAAGTGAAAACATTCTAAAATATTACATGCATTATAATTATTTGTTTATCACATATGGATTTATTGTTAGAAACCAAGATCAGACATGCAAACCTAAACACCTTCCACAAAAGAGAAAAACAATGAAAAAGCAGAGCTTTGCATGAAATGTGCAAATTGATATTATTCATAATTCTGAATATTATCAATTTGCACATTTCATGCAAAGATTTGCTTTGATACCATGTTAGAAACCAAGATCAAACATGCAAACCTAAACACCTTCCACAAAAGAGAAAAACAATGAAAAAGCAGAGCTTTGCATGAAATGTGCAAATTGATATTATTCAGAATTCAAAATATTATCAATTTGCACATTTCATGCAAAGCATAGCTTTTATTTGATTTTCTCTTCTATGGAAGGTGTTTAGGTTTGCATGTCTGATCTTGGTTTCTAACATGGTAGAAACCAAGATCAGACATGCAAACCTAAACACCTTCCACAAAAGAGAAAAACAATGAAAAAGCAGAGCTTTGCATGAAATGTGCAAATTGATATTATTCAGAATTAAGAAATTACAATAAGAGAATTTATTTATAAAAGCAATGTATGCAACCCTAATGTTGACCTAAAAATAGCTCAACTAAATAAAGCTTACTTATTAATTAAGTAAACTAATTATTACCTAAGAAAAACCTAAGTAAAGTTATGCAAGTGTAATTGAATATTAATTACACTAACACCCCCAATAAGTGCAACTTAGGGAGACTAAATAAGCATGCACCTAAAACTAAGATGAATGCAAGAAGGCATGAATGGGTCCCGACAACAAGGCCTGATCAGGTACCCATGTACAAATGCAATAATGAGGTAGAGAAGAAAAACCCAGTGGGACAAACCCCCCCTACAATGCGATGACTGCTACAAAGAAGCACTGGAAGAACAGTGTGGAGTAACACTGGAACCACAATCTGACAAGCAAGGAAAGATACTTTTGTCTACAAGAAACCATATCGGAATCATAATGATGCAACAACAGACCCGATGCCACGACACACTCGAACAGTCCAAACTAGAACAACCCTAGAATCCATAAAGCAACAATAGATGAAATGAATGATGATAGAATCTGGAAGCCGTGTATGTTGATGCCGATGCCAAACTGAGACTAAAACTTTTCCATGGGAACAAGTACCATAAAAACTCATGAACATTAACCACAAATTTAGTGGCCCTCAAACTGAGATGGATCCGAAATGAATCTGATATGTGTCAAGCTAAGACAAAAAAAGTGGCCAAAAGAAACTAAGAAACTAGATTACAACCCATGTGAGTTGTCATCAAAACAAGATGAAGATCAAAGTACATGCACACTCTAATCAGATTATTATGCAAGAAACCCCCCTGATGGAACTTTATATCAGTTCATTTATTATAATACCCAATGATTGCAAAATGAGAGAATGCCTAAACATGCATAAACAAAAAATGAAAAAAGGCCTCAGATCTGTGTAGAGGACTGAACTAGCTTTCCAATGCTGCAAGAATGGCGAAAAAAGGAGCACCGAGTCAAAAGATATGCCCTCCGGAGTGAAAAACGCAAGTTCTAAGTTCAAAGACCTGAAAAATAAAATTGGAGAAAAATCAAAGAAAAATACCTTCACCACTTGATCAATGTCAGAATCAGCTTTCCAACGGTATCTTATTTGTGAAAAAAGGACACCGTATGCAAAAGTTACGTCTGATTTGGTGAAAGTGCTCCAGAATGGCCAATTTGGCCTACAGGCAGCCCAGGGGGCTAAAAAAAATTCGGCCCTTGGTCCTGTGTGCAACCAAGGGATGGAGTAGAGCCCTTGGTCACCCATGTGACTGTGCAGAAGCAAAGGGGCCAACCGGGGGCTGGGCGCATAGCACCCGGTCCCCCATAGGACTGCGGTCTGTGCAAAGGGGGCCCGGTGGGGGTGGATGAGCTGACCGGCGGCTGGTGCCGTTGGCCAGAGTGGCGGGCAGGTGGCTGCCTGGTGGTGAAGACCTTACCACTACAGGTGCATAAATTGATGCAATTTTAGGATTTTTTTTGAAAAATGTGCCTTGGGAAGCGTGTTGGGGAGGTTGTACAGCCTCCCTGGCAATTTGTTTTTGCCTTCTGGATCAAGTGCTCAGAAATTGACCAAACGATAGGCGTCCTTAGGGTTTTTGGCCACTGCGAACACAATGGTGACCTCCGTTCATGCTCAAAATGCTCTGAAAAATCAGCTACCTCCAAAGCTTGCAAAAAATCACCTAGCTTGAAACCCTCACAGATTTCTTCAACGATGATGAAAATCAAAAAAATAAAAGTCATTCCTAACTTTTTCCAGCATTCAAAATCCAACGGTGAAGCCCAATCTGATCCAAGATGTTGCATAAATAAACTCAAGCCATGATACCCTTGAGGAACCCTGAACAAACTCTGCAATGAATTTCTCCAGAATTTGAGAAAGGGTTGCATGTCAAGGCTCTGATACCATGTTAGAAACCAAGATCAGACATGCAAACCTAAACACCTTCCACATAAGAGAAAATCAGATAAAAGCAATGTATGCAACCCTAATGTTGACCTAAAAACAACTCAACTAAATAAAGCTTACTTATTAATTAAGTAAACTAATTATTACCTAAGCAAAACCTAAGTAAAGTTATGCAAGTGTAATTAAATATTAATTACACTAACATTTATGCAGTTTAGTTTGGATTACTAAGTATTGTCTTTGTGTAATTATTTTAATTTGATGGAATATATTCCAGATCAAAACTTCTATTTTTCCTTCATTGTTTCCTTTCTTATTATTTGTGACTGTACCCCAATGGATAAGCATTAGTCTCTAGCCCACTTGACCAATCTTTGATCATTCAAATAAAAAAGAAATTAATCAATAGTATAGGAGTAAGTCCTTACATGTGAATTCATAACCTTACAATATAACCAGAGATCTATTTTCAATGAGCCATAAATTAAATCATTTTGTGCAAGTTATGATTGCACAACATTATCAACTATATAGGAGTTTTGAGGTAGCTTGTTCTTGATTCAATGATAGTCTTTGGCACCAAGAGATCAAGTTGGGTTTGGTTGTTAATATTTTGTTATTTTTCATTTAATGTGATTTCAATATTTGTTCATTTATTCATTTATATACTTGAGTGATTCTATCCAAATGGGATAGGTATTCATCAAAATTTGAGACAAGCATCCAATCTTACAGGTTAGGTATTTGTTTGTAATAGGAATCCTCTATCCATTCAAGATATTCATTCACCAAAACGAGTATGCATTTATCATATAAGATAGGTATACACTCTAGTTATAGTCTTAGACTCATTGAGACCATCTAGGTCTTGAGTCACCTCCTTGAAGACCACACTTCCCTCTTGGGAGTGAATCGAGGTCAACATCAATCAAGGGTATGTAATTTAATATTCAAAATTAAATAAGGAATTATGGTGATTAGTAGTTATGATATTATTCCGTTATTTTCCCTTGCATTTAGGAAGATATTTTATTTGAGTTCCATTACATAAGCTTATTTGCAAAGTCCTAATCTCTTAATCATTCTTTCAATCTTTTACAATTAACTAAAGTTAAAGATAAGATTTCTTCTAATCTTGGGAAAACCTTCTATTTCAATATCAAACTAGTGTATAAATTTGTAGATTACTTCAACTAGATAGTCAATTATTAATGAATAAATACAAAGATGTTATTGATTTAAATATGATAGAAATTACTAATGATTGTGCAATTTTGTAGGCCATTATTTAGCAAAAAGGTGAGTAATAATGTTCTTTTTGGTCAATTATTTGATAGGAGATAAGAGTTACCATTTGAATTAATATACTTATCATGATAATTTCATGCGGTTATTGTATTGCAATAGCTATCAAGATATTTTCATATCATTGTGCATAGTTAGCAAGTGTTACCATTTGTAGTCACAAGTTCTATTTTTTTAAGTTATTAAATTGTTAATGATAACCTTACTTAGCACCTTGTATAAAATGTATAAGGTCTCTTACTTATATTGAGTATAAATTAGAAAGTATTGAGTTATACATTAAAGATAGTTTTAAGGTAGTTTTCTAATGAATATGAATTCTTCTAAAATGCCTTTAGTTGATGGTAAACTTGTTATCATAACATAACTACCTTAGTTGAATAATTGAGGCTATGATTTATTGTTTGACTAGAATCTAGTTAATTGAACTATTTATAGTTATCCATGTTCACTTGATTAGGGTTTGTGAGTAAGGAACTCTTGAACTAATAGAATTTGGAATTAGGAAAAAAATGGAATTTTTTTAGGTGTAGGGTATTAAATACGCAATAGAATAAACCTATAACTATTGAATAAAGTGAGACAAACTTAGATATAGGTAAACATTGAAATATTTACATTAAAACTCAATATCAAACACCTCTTTGGAATGTTCTTGTTTATTAGATTTCTAATTAGGTTTCATTCTTGTTTAACCTAAGTGGGTGGCAATCCACGAAGAATTGTTTGGGGAAATTAGATCCTAGAAAGGGTTGTATACCCACTCATGTAGTTACATGAAACATAGACTAGAAACCAAAACTACATATATACTCCTTGATTCGTTTGGAAGTAGTGTATGTAGGCAGTCTTGCGAACGAAGAATTCTCCCAGTACATAGGATTTTAGGTGTGAGGTTAGGGACTTTCTAAATAATAGAATTTTCAACTTATGTAAAAATAAAGTAACCATTCTCACAAATAAACTCTTAAATGTAAACTTGAGAAAAAACATGAGCTAAAATAAATTATTGTATACTCAAAAGGAATCTCAGATGGATTTTCTTAATCTCCCCAAGGCTTTAGGCTAAATTTTGATGCGAGATTTCAAGCCTTTGAATATTGAATTACATACCCTTGATTGAAACTGACCTTACTACACTCCCAAGAGGGAAATGTGGTCTTTAGGGAGGTGACTCAAGGCCTAGATGGTCTTGATGAGTCTAAGACTCTGGCAATAATGTATACCTATCTTATATGATAGATGCCTATCTATTTTGGTGGATTATTATCCCAAATGGATAGATGAGTTCATGTTTTGCAAGAACAGATACCTAACCATAAGGTTGGATGCTTGTCTCAACTTTAATTGAATACCTATCCCATTTAGATAGAAGCACTTAAGTATACAAATGAATGCATGAACATTTATTATCTTATTAAGAAAAACAATAGTAGTATTTTTCAATTAAATAAAAAGATTTGTTACATTCAACCCTCCATGGTTTGTTCATGATCTAATTTTACTTGCATGAAGACAACCTTGGCCTTGTTAGTGAAATATGGTTCTAGGAAGTGGAGCAATGGTTTTGAGACCCAACACATGGTACATGAACAAACACACTAAGCACACAATAAAATTTTAATTTAACCTCAATTCAAAAACCCATTCAAAATAATGACATATATGTCATGAGACCCTACAAATAAAATTCATGTAATCATCTTATACATTAGCAAACATCACTCAACCATGATGCACAAACACATAAGGGACATCACAAGAGTTTGATACAACTTCTAAACAAATCACAATAAACCAATCACATATATGCCATTATATCCTTCAAACAAAATGTGTACAACTTGATTACATGTATTCTATTTTACCTTTCACACAAACGTGATATAATCATCATGCACAAGAGAAATATCACTCAACCATGATGCATGAACAAGCACATTACACACAAGAAATTTACTTGATCAATTACTCATAGTCAATTCCATCAATTTTGGCATGCAAGAAAACTAAGATATTTGGCATGTAAATTTCAAACAAACCGCATAAGACTATAAATGTTGAAGCCCTTCTCACAAAATACATGTAATGATAATGTACAAGAATGAATGTCACTCATCCATGATGCCAAATATGCTAAGAACATAATAGGAGTTTTATAGAACTTTCAAACAAAATATGTACAACTCAATGACATATATGCCATTATACCCTTCTTTCAAGTCATACATTTTTGCACAAGAGTCAATGCCACTCAATCATGATGCATGTTCAATCACAATTTCACTCATCCATGATGTTAAAAATTCTAGGCACATCATATAAGTTTGATGTAACTTTCAAACGAAACCTATGCAACTCAATGACATATATGCCACATTATAGAAGTTTGATGGAACTTTCAAACAAAACCTATGCAACTCAATGACATATATGCCATAGTACCCTTCACACAAGTCATTAAATTTTAAGGCACTAAAATCAATGCCACTCAACCATGATGTATGAACAAGCATGCTAGGAATACCATAAATTTTTTATCTAACCTTGAAATGAAACCCATACAACTAACCAAATCATTATATTAAGACCCTTCAAGAAAAAGTAATCCAATCATTATGCTTAATCACTTAGCCATGATGCACAAAGCACACTAGGCATATTGTAGGAGTTTCATTCAACCTTAAACATAGCCGATACAAATCAATTATATATGAATCATTCGAACCTTATATAAAATTCATGTAATCATCATGCACAATAATTAATGTAACTAAACCATGATGCATAAACATGCACACTACACACACAATAATAGTTTTATACAACCTTCAAACAAAACTCATAGAAGTCAATGGGATATGTCATTAAACCCTTCATGCAAAAATCATACAATTATTATGATAAAAATTGACACCCTTAGACAATGATGCATCAACAAGCACACTAGGTACATCATAGGTGTTTGATGCAGCCCCCCAAAAAACCCCATACAACTCAATGATATGCGTCATTTGACCATTACACAAAATCTATATAATCATCATGCACAAAAATGAATGTCACTAGACCCTTCATACAAAAAGCATATAATCGTCATGATAAAAATCAATGGAACTCAACCATGATGAATGAACAAGGACATTATTATCACAATAGGATTTTGATACATCAATAAAATCCCATACAACTAAACAATTATATTTTATTTGACCCTTCACACAAAAACCATATAATCATCATGCACAAATGAATGTCCCTAAACATAATGCAAGAACAAAGACATTAGCAAAACCATGGGAGGTCCATGCCCACTAGTAATGATGCAAGCATCACAAAAAAGTAATGAAATGTATATGGTATTATGTTATATGTGTCATTCAATCCTAATCCACACTACATATGCCATATTCCATTAAAAAATCACATGATAAGCACACTAGGAACACCATACAAGTTTGATGCAACCTTCATACAAAACCAATGCAACTTAATGACATATATAATATTTAAAAATTTGAAGAAAACAAATACAACTCAATCATACATCTCATTATACCCTTCATTCAAAATCCATACAATCATCGTGTGATACAACTATTGTCACACAACCATGATACATGAACAAGCACACTAGAAACATCATGGAGTTTCATACAAGCTTCAAGAAAAACCCATAATAACATAGATGCCATTATAACCTTAAAAAAATCCAGAAAACTTCATGATATAGACAGCCATAGTGCCATCACACACAAAAGCAATTGTCACTCAACCATAGTGCATTAATAGTGATATTATATTTTCCATACGGGTTTTAAGTATGTTAGCCATATAATTGAATGTGACTTAACCATAATTCATAAATACAATAGAATACATCATAACAACCCATAGAAATTATCCCTTAAGGAAGTTCATAAATAGCTATATAATCAATTACACTGTAATCAACAAAGTCATCAATTCTAATACTGAAACGTAGGAAAAGGTAGAGGGCTGAAATATGATGACCTAGAAATGAGGGACCTATGCCAAAAAGAAAAAGGGTATCTACCTAATCGCAAATCAACATTTCCCATGTTCATTAGGAAGAGGGATAGTGTCACAAACAATTAGAATTGACCTACAAACCTTAAGGTGAGTCAACCCTATGTTTGGACACTATGTTGCCCTAACTTCCTTATGATTGAAAAACAATTTTAGGAGAAGAATAAAAGTACATTAACAATCAAACTTATGAGATCTAACACTTGAAACATGAAGTATTATGATAACACTAACAAAAACAACAATCAACTATCAGATTTGAGAAGGTTAAGATAGTATGCACCCAACTCCAAAACTATTGAAAAGTGTCCAACTTAGGACTCATTCACTCGTGGGTGAATGGGTCTTTGTATCCCTTTCTGGAAAATCAAAAGTTGATTCTGTAGCCCTTTGTTTTCGCTCTACTCCTATACCTACAAATCTTCAGTCTTGACTCCGAATCTATAGCAAAAACTAAATTTTTTTGGTTTGTTTGTATGGGGGTTTGCCTTAGTCAAACCCAAAATTTGGTAATTAAACCTTAATGGAAAGATAAAAATCTGATGAATATGTTGGCATATGGATTCTAGTGTTGTCATTGATTGCAACCTAAACTAATTCATCTAGTCCACAGTTTAGTTTTGGTTCATACTGGCAGAACATAATGAAGAACATGATATCCAATTAAACCTGAGTCTGTTGACCAATGTGCATTATCTAATTATCAGTTCATGTTGCACATCTCAAGGAAGATCTATGGGTATCTATAATACCTTATTCTAGAGTTTTGTGCCTACGCATTCATTAGTGTATGATCTAGGAGATCCGATGCACTAATTTTATGATTATCTGTGTGAGAAGGCCGACTTGGAAAAATTAGTCATTGTGGATGTTTAATAAGTAATTTGATAAATATTTTTGTGTTCGAATATGTTTATTTGGGTCCTCACTATGCTTTGACCGACTATGGGTGGTGCGCATAAAGAATTAGTTATGGATTTAACCAACAGTTGAAAAGTATTTTATGTTTTATGTAAGCCGACATATGAATGATCAAATATTTGATAACGGATATATATATGAGATCGATTGTATCATTTTGAGAGAGCTAATGTGTAGTATGTGAAGTATATTAGTGACTGGTGTTTCAATTCTAAAATTTTTGGTCATAAATCAATTGAATGTCGAAATGTGTCAAACTACTCCGTCAATAGAAGGAATGTTGAATGTTATACCTATGGAAGAATTGGGCATATTGTTAATCAATGTAGGCCAAGAAGAAATCAATGAAATGATTGGTATGTAAAAGGAACTATTGTGTGTTACAATTGCAATAGATATGGTCACATTGCAAGATTTTGCAGAAATAAAAATGTAGGTAAAAGAGGTGCGGTATACAAAGACATAAATACATAGAAAAATGATAAAGAAAAAGGAAAAATTATTGTGGATGAAACAAGAGATCAAATGAAGAAGAAATGGGTAAGGAAGAACGAATCTGATGCTGGAAATGGCTCTACACTAAAATCTACTTTTGGTAATTCCTTTGAAAATTGATCTCAGGCCATTGGCCCAAGGGGAGTTTTTCAAGAAAATACATTTTTCCCCTATCCATAAGATGGTACCGGATTGTGAAAAGATTGTCAAAAGGTGTATTAATGATCTACAGAGTCTTTGGAAAACACTCACAAGGAAACTTAAAGAAATCATAGGTTCGTAGAAGATTTTTTCTCTCTCTGTTTGAGAAAATAGAGTATCCAAAAAAACTAGGGCAAAGGCATTTATTACAAGTGTGAGAGCTATAAAAAAACATGTTAAAACTCTCATTTGTCAATTTGCATTGAAGAAGAGAAGAAGGAGAGCACTCGGTAGTAGAATCTCGAAATCAATCAGGTATTTCAATTGTCGTTGGAATTTCCATATAATTTGGTGTGCGGTTGTACAAAAGGAAAAATGGAACAAATTAAAGGGTCAATCAATTTAGATGAATACAATAGTGAAAAGATTAGAGCCATAAGAAATTTGTTGTCGCTCGATGAATTGAAATGGGTAAAAGAAGCCAAACACAAGAAATTGGACATTTGTAATGTGTTTCCCTATTTCGAGAACATGAAACTCATTAAATTCATTTTGAGTAGATTGAATGATGACATTTTGGTTCTAGACAAACCGTACATCATTTCAAAAGAAGTAATTGAAAATCTGATTAGATTATGCAAAGTTGGAGATATACCGAGAAAGAAATCCATCTGGAATAAAGAAGTTGAAACCTTAACTGGAGTTATTGGAGATCAAAGGGCATTGATAATCTCATCAATTGAAAACCCTATGACGTATCAAATAAAATATTTTTCGGAAACAAAGAAGGAGAAACTTCAGCTGGTGCAGTCTACATCTCACACAAAATGATAATGGAAGGTCAGGACTTTGACCTGTGTGTACTGTTAAAGGATCAACTGATGGAGAATGTGCAATTAACGAAGATGACAGATTACCCTTTCAGGTTTGGTACTCTGGTCATATGTCTGGTAATGTACTTTCAGAATTTCCTACTGATGAACAACAATGTGGTGTGGAAAGTAAATGAATCGATGTGTAAAAAAATTTACACACACTCTAAGAATTTGGTTAATTGTGATCAAGAATTTGAAAATTTCTTTAAGATTTTGCTAGGAAAGTTTGGCTCAGTTGGTATGGCCTGATGCTAGAAGAATAGATGGGCATAAAGGGGATTCAAGTGTTTGGAGATTTAGAGATAGTGGTGAAGCAAGTCCAAGGATAGGCAGCCACAAAAAATATAAGAATGCAATCCTACTAGAACAGAGTGTGGGATCTGATAAAAAGGTTTGAGGCTTTCAATATAAAGGTCATTCCAAGATCGCAAAAATATTTTGCAGATACAATGGCTTCTATCAGCTCACAATTCAAGCCCATCTCTAGGTTAGCTGAAAGACAAAATATGGTATGCATCATCGTCTGACCATCTATTCCCGATAATGATGAAAATAGGTAGGTCTTCGAAGATGATGCCCAAATTGCTACTTTTTTTACGACAGTCAAGAGAATTTACCGATCAAGCACAACCTAGATCCGAAAAGGTTGGTGAGGAGAAAATAATCCAACTCAAAAGAAATAAGCTCCCATGAGGCCTAATCACTCTAGATAAACTCTTCAACTATGAAGATGCAAGGAATAGTAAATGAAGATTCACATCTAACAAAGAAGACCATGAGGAATTCAATGTTAGAAACAAAAAAAATGTTAAAGTCAGGAGGAACATTCACAAAAGGATAAGGAGAGACTGAGATCCTTATGTGGCAAATATGACAGGGTCATAGCCTAGACCTATGATGATCTAAAGGGCTATGATCCAAACATAATTCAACACACCATCGACCTAATCGAGGGGTCTAAGGTGATCCAACAAAAACAAAGGTTGGTTAACCTGAATATAGAGGCCTGAATGGCACAAGAACTCACAAAGCTAATCAAGTCAAAGATCATATACCCGATTAAGCACTCCACTTGGGTGTCTAATTTGGTCCCCATCTAAAAGAAGAATGGTGACATCCGACTTTGCATAGATTTTGAGACCTGAACAAGGCCTCTTTAAAGGATCAATACCCTTTTCCTTCAATGGAACATATCTTGCAAATTGTGGTAGGGTCAGAGATGTTCTCATTACTCGATGAATTTTCAGGTTACAATCAAGTCTACACGAAGGATGGAGATCAACATAAGATGATGTTCACCACTAAATGGTGAACATTCACATACATGAAAAATTCCCTTCGGCCTCTCAAACGTAGGTGCCACCTTTCAGCGTGTGATGGACATCACATTCAAGGAAGTGATAGCCATCGACTTCAAGAGGGTGAAGGCTATAATTGAACTACCACTAGCAGTCAACCAGAAGGGACTACAGTCTTTCTTAGGAAAGATCAAATTCAATAGTAGGTTCATCTTAGATTTTTCAAGTATTGCGAGGCCAATTACGCTAATGTTAAAGAAAGGCTAGGCTCTCAAATGGACCCAAGAAGGAAAACTCACCTTAAAGAAAATCAAGGTAGCCATCTCCACATCTCTAGTGTTAGCCAACCCAAACTTTTCAAAATAATTTGTATTGTATGTCTACTGGAAAACATAGCATAGCCTCTGTGCACACATAGAAGGAAGAGGAGGGAAGCGGGGAACATCCTATAGATTTCCATTCAATAACTTTAAATGGATATGGAACTAGGTATAATTTTGTAGAAAAGTAGGCCTTTGTCATAATCAAGAGCCTTAAAAATATTTGACACTTGGTTTTGGCCAGTAGGATTACATTCCTTGTTGCCCATCTCAATGTGAGGGAGTATATCACAGAACGAGAAATCACTAAGAAAAAATCCAACTAGATCACCAAGATCCTAGAATGCGATGTTGATGTTGGAAAATATGCCTCAAACTTAATGACATGAAACTCCTGAAAGAGAAAAATTGGTGAGACTCTTGGAATGTCTTTCCGACAAGCAGCTTGGTTCTGAGGTTTGAAATGATCATGTCGGTGTGACTAAAGGTTGGTCTTTCCAACGAGATCCATTGGTATGACCTGAATGGTTGGCACAATTTCCCTATCTCTTGGTGAAGGTAGAAGTCTGGTCGGTGGGGTATGGTCAACATGAGTCTTGTCGATGGTTCTTTATCCGTGTGAAATATGACATCGAGCCAACTTTAAGATCTTTGTCTGATGGTTGAGTTTTGGCTGATGGATTGGGATTGGAGTAAGTCCTTCTGATGGATGGCATCAAAGTAACCTGGGTCTTCGGCCTAGCTTTGGATCATCATCTTGACTATATTGGTCTGCCCGATAGAATCGATTAGGGTAAGTCTCCTCAATGAGATCAACAAGCAGGAACTTCACTGATATGACATGAACTATCGAAGGAACTTTGGAGACTTCCTCCAAGGTAGGATCTCAGCCTGATAGTCTTTTGGTCAGTGAGACTTCACCATGTCAAACTGATAGAGTGATAGAAGACTTTGTAGTTTGTGATTGTCAAATGAGTAGTTTGGAATCGGTGATACATGGACTGGTTTCTCACAAATACACAATATAGTTGAAGAATTTTGACCCAATAGTTGTCTATGTGGTTTTCTTTGAACCAATGAGAGAAGAAAAATGTAAACCATTTGTAGTTGGACTATTGAGACCATTCACTTGTGGGAAGATCAACAAACCGTTTGTGAATTGTGAACAAAATGGAAATCTTTGTAATGGTCGAAGGTTGAACAGTTCGAATGGTTCGAGTAGTTAGTGTTTTGAATTGTATGTTGTATGAGCATTGAAATAGTAAGACATAATGAAGTGTGATCAGAATTTGTTCTGTAAAAGGTAGATTAGGGAAATGTTGTTGCTATAAAATTAACATCTGAAAGTGAATTTTGATCTATATATGTAATTTGTTTATTGTAATGAAAAGAGGTTTTACTTGGTGTGGTGGGTTTTTCTGCCGTAAGGGTTTTTCCATGTAAATCTGGTGTCCAATTGTGTATGTGTTTATTTCTCTATTTTTTATTCCTTTCATGTGCATCATAATGAATTGTAATTGCAAAATTTAAAGACATCTACATTCTTCTCTGAGTTTTGACATAAGGAGAGTTTGTTCCGCACCTTAAACTTTCCTAACAAGTGGTATTAGAGCCTGGCGAGTTGTGTTATCCTTGTGGATAGGTTGGGTTTTATGTGTCAATTTTGTTTAGTGGGAGTCTTGTAGAAGCATGGTAATTGAAATTATAGATTGTGATGGAAATGGTAAGTACATCAGGAAAGTTTTAAATTGAGAAATTCAATGGTAGCAATCTTGAGTTGTGGAAACTCAAAATGGAAGATCTATTGGTTGATCATGATCTTTGGGTTGTTGTGTTTGTAACAAAACCTTCTGGCATGAAGCAAGAAAATTGGGATTTGGCAGATCGAAAATCAAAGGGGCTAATAAGACTCTATTTGGCAGACTCTGTTCTTCTAAATGTTCATGAAGAGAAGATTGCATCTTCTTTATGGAAAAGACTGTGAGATATTTATCAGGGCAAGTCCTTGGTGAATAAGTTGTTCTTAAGGAATAAGTTGTACTGTTTGAAAATGTAGGAAGGAGCATCTATTGTTGATCATTTGAATACTTTTAACATGTCGATTGCTCAGTTAGCATCTGTGGGTGTGAAGATTGTTGAAGAAGATCACTATATGCTATTGTTATGTTCTTTTCTAGATTCTTGGGATCACTTGGTGATGGAAATTGGGAGCACGACATCCACCTATAAGATGGAAGACATTGTTGCTTCTTTTTTATCATAAGAGATGAGAAGAAAATTTTCTGAGATGGCAAAGGAGGCTCTTATTGTTCGAGGCAAACCAAAAGAAAAAGGTAAGAAGAACGATAATAAGTCCAAATCAAAATAAGAAGGGAGATCAAAGTCTCTTGGCAAGAATTCCAAGGTGAAGTGATGGAATTGTGGGTAGCCTAGTCTTGTCCGAAAGGATTTAAGAGAGGAGAAAAAGAAGAAGAAGAAGAAGAACTCTTTCGACAATGATTCTTCTTAGAGTGATGTAGATGTCTTCATTGCAGCCTTGGAAATTCGGGCATCAGATGATGTTTGGCTGATTGATTCTGGAGCATATTTCCACATGACATCTCATAGATTTTGGTTCATGAAATATGAAAAATATGATGGTGGAAAGGTGTATTTGGAAAGCAATTCATCTTTGGAAATAGTTGGCCATGGAACAGTCAGAATTCAATTCCCTGACGGAAGAGTCAAAGGAATTGATGATGTAATGCATATACCAAGTCTGGCTTGAAATTTACTCTTTGTTAGTAAGTTGAACGATGTTGGAGTGCAAGTATCATTCTCTAGAAATGGTTGCAAAATGACTAGAGGCTCAATGGTGCTGGCTAGGGGTGCTCGAATCGGTACTATGTACAAGTTGAACGCACTTGTTGTTCAATGTAACAGTGTCTCTGCAAAGTCACAAAAGGTTGTTCATAAAGAGAAGAATGAAAATTTTCTTGATAGTGCAAACTCTATGGAATTTAAACTTCTAGCAGAAAAGAATATTCTCTGGCATCATAGGCTTGGCCACATTGGAGAAAAAGGTTTAAAAACTTTGAAGAATAGAAAGCCGATTAAAAGGCTTGATGACTGTAACCTTGAATTCAAATTTTGTGAACATTGTATATATGGCAAACAACACCGTGCTTCATTTTATTCTAGTCCTCACAAAATCTTTTGGTATACTTGATTACATTCATTCTGATGTGTGTGATCTAGTGAATTTTCCTTTGTTATCAAAATCTAAATATTATGTTTCTTTTATTGATGACTATTCGAGAAGGGAATTTGTGTATTTAAAAAAAAGTAAATCAGAAGTGTTTAGTCATTTTAAGGAATTTAAAAGCCTTGTGGAAAATTAGACTGGGAGAAAAATTACATGTTTAAGGACTAACAATGGTGGTGAGTTTTGTTCTACTGTGTTCCAAAAGTATTGCTGAGATCATGGAATTAAAAGACATAAAACTACACCCTACGCTCTGCAACAAAATGGAGTTTCTGAAAGGTTCAATAGGACATTGATGGAAAGGGCAAGAAGTATGTTGAGCAATGCTGGCTTGGAGGATAAATTTTGGGTTGAGGTTGTTACAATAGCAAATTACTTAGTAAATAATTCCCCTAACTCCACTCTTGTTGATAAAACACCTTTGGAAGCATGGTCTAGAAAGAAGCCCTCTCTAATACATATTCATGTCTTTGGTTGTTAGGCATATGCATATGTGCCAAATAAAAAAAGATCTAAAATGTAGAACAAGGCTATTAAATGTATTTTTATTGGCTATAACACTGGCATAAAAGGATACAAGCTTTGGAATCCTGAGACTGAGAAGCTTTTTTACAATAGAAGTGTTATTTTTCGTGAGTTGAAGCCTTCTACTTTGGATCTGTAGTTAGAGACAAAATCAGAAAACAAAGAGGATGTAGTTGAAATTCCTCCCACACCAGATAAAGAGGAATTAAAAATTCAAAACATACTTGAATATGAGTAGAGCTCAAGCAACTCCGAAAGTTCTGAGAAAGATGATGAACAATGTCCTCGACCTCAACCTGTGAGGAGGTCTACACATGAAAAGCAACAACCGGATAGGTATGTATTCTCTATGTTGGATTCTAGTTGTTCCTATGCTTTGATTACTAACACTAACGAGCCTAGGACTATAAAAGAGGCGACTAAAATGTCTGATTCATATTCTTGGTTGGAAGCCATGAATGAAGAAATGGCATCATTAAGGAAAAATGATGCCTAGGATATGGTTGCGTTGCCTGAAGGTAGAAAGCTTGTGGGTTGCAAATGGGTATTTAAAAATAAAATTGGTTTGGATGGTTGTGTTGAAAAGTATAGAGCGAGGTTGGTTGCAAAGGGATATTCCTAGGTAGAGGGAATTGATTATGGGGAAATGTTTTCTCCAGTAGAAAATTTGACATCTATTTGATTTATTTTATCACTTGCAGCAGCATATGACTAGGAGATTGAGCAGATGGATGTGAAGACATTTCTTCATGGTGATCTTGAAGAAGAAATTTATATGTCCCAACCAGAGCACTTTGTGAAAAAAGGTAAAGAAAATCTGGTTTGCAAGTTGAAAATATCTCTATATGGGTTAAAACAATCTCCTAGAATGTGGTACCAAAAATTTGACACTTTTGTTTTGTCATTGGGATTTGTAAGATCAAAATCTGATAATTGTGTGTATTACAAATCTGAGAATGATCATATTTTAATTATTATCCTATATGTAGATGATATGTTATTCATTGGGAATAGTAAGTTTATGCTTTTTGATCTAAAATCTCAGTTGTTTGCAAAATTTTAACTGAAAGATCTGGGTGCAACAAGGTATATTTTGGGGATGGAAATAACCAGAGACAAAAAGAGTAGAAAAATTTAGCTCAACCAGATTAAGTATATTAACACCATTTTGGAGAGGTTTGGCATGACTGATTGCAAGTAGCTAGTATTTCTAGTTTTACAGGGAATGAAGCTATATGTTGAAGATTTGCAAAAATCTCCTATTGAGATGGAGGACATGACTAGGTTTCCTTATGCAAGTGCAATTGGTAGTCTAATGTATGAAATGGTTTGCACAAAGCCATACATTACCCAAGCAGTGCGAGTACTTATCCGGTTTATGGCGAATCTTCGAAGGCCACACTGGGATGTTGTGAAAAGAGTGTTTAGATATCTGAAGGGCACTTCAAAATATGCTTTGTGTTACCATTTAAAATTTGGTTGGATCATAGAGGACTCTCAACATTCATGGGTATGTGGATTATGATTGGGCAGGGGACATTGACAGTAGAAGATCCACCAGTGGATATATTTTCATTGTGAATGGTGGTGCAGTTAGTTGGATGAGCAAGCAACAGGCTGTAGTTGCTTTGTCCACTATAGAGGCAGAATACATGGCAACTACACATGCCTATAAAGAAGCAATGTGGTTAAAATTTTTATGTTCTAACATTGGGTTTGATGCAGGGAATATTACAATTTACTGTGATAGTCAAAGTGTTATTTGTTTGGTGAAAAATCTTAGTTTCCATGCCATGATGGAACATATTGATGTGCAGTATCACTTCGTAAGAGATATGGTGGAGGATGGAAAGGACTGTTTAGAAAAAGTGGATACTCTGGAAAATGTTGTAGATGCATTGAAAAAACCACTGAGCACAGAAAAGTACAGGTGGTGTGCAATTTTGATGGGCCTTGGTGCCCATGAATCTCAGTAGTTTCTGAATTCTCTAGTGATTTCTGTAAGATCTTCATCAAGTGGGAGATTGTTGGAAAATGTGCCTCAAAAATACTAACATGAAAATTTTGAAAGAGAAAAATCGGTGAGACTCTTGGAATGTCTTGTCGACAAGCAACTTGGTTCTAAAGGTTTGAAATGATCATGTCGGTGTGACTAATGGTCGGTCTTGCCAATGGGATCCATCGATATGACTTGAACGGTTGGCGCAAGTTCTTTATCTCTCCATGAAGGTAGAATTCTAGCCGATGGGGTATGGTCGGCATGAGTCTTGCCGATGGTTCTTAATCGGTGTGAAATATGACATCGACCCAGGTTTAAGATCTCCATCCGATGGTTGAAGTATGGCCGATGGATTGGGATCAGAGTAAGTCCTGCCGAAGGATGGAATCAAAGTAACCTAGGTCTTTGACCTAGCTTTGGATTATCATCCCGACTATATTGGTCTACTCGATGGAATCGATCGGGGTAAGTCTCCCCGATGAGATCAAGTAGGAACTTCATTGGTATGACATGAACTATCAGAGGAACTTTGGAGACTTCCTCTGAGGTAGGATCTCAACCCATGGTCTTTTGGTCGGTGATACTTCACCATGTTAGACCAATAGAGCGATAGAAGACTATGTTGTGTGTGATTGTTAAATGAGAAGTTTTGCATTGGCGAGACACAAACTAGTGTCTCACTCATACACGATACAATTAAAGAATTTTCACCGAATGACTATCCTACGAGGTTTTCTTTGAACCAATGAGAGAAGCAGAATGTAAACCATTTGCAATTGGACTATTGAGACCATTCACTTGTGGGAAGATCAACAAACCGTTTGTGAACTGTGGACAAAATGGAACTCTCTTTAATGGTTGAAGGTTGAACAGTTTGAATGGTTCGAGTAGCTAGTGTTTTGAACTGTATGTTGTATGAGCATTGAAATAGTAAGACATAACGAAGTGTGATCAAAATTTGTTTTGTATAAGGTTGATCTTTATATGTAATTTTTTTACTATAATACAAAGAGGCTTTACTTGCTGTGGTGGGTTTTTCTCTCGTAAGGGTTTTCCCACATAAATCTGGTGTCCAATTGTGTATGTGTTTATTTCTCTATTATGTTATTCCTTTCATGTGTATCATAATGAACTATAATTGCAAAATTTAAATACATATATGCATTCTTCTCTGAGTTTTGACATTAGGAGAGTTTGCTTTGCACCTTAAAATTTCCTAACAATTGATATCTAGACCACAAAGATGGTCAAAGGAAGAGGCATGTGTGAGTATCTTTCACAAGAACTCGACCTTGAGACAAGAGCTAAGGAGGCTGATCAAGTCTTCTCAAACCAATTTGAGTCAGACGAGTCCTAGGTGGTTGATCAAATAAGATTCATGTAGACCAAATGATACCCACCCGACGTCCTGACACAAAAGAGAAGGTACTACAGGCTCCAAGGTTTTGGGTATATACTTATTAAAGGCCTTTTATTCAAAATGAATTACAAAGGAGTTCTCCACTACGTGGATAGAGTATAATCTGAGAGAATTTTGGGTGAATTCTAAAATAGCCCAAAAGGCAAGCACTTCTCTACCAAAACCATTGCTTTAACAAATCATGTGGGTAGGATATTACTAGACCACCTTATTTTTTGAATCTCACAATCTAGTGAGTAAGTGCTCTTAGTGCCAGTTTTACATTGACAAGTGACAAAAATTTATTATTCCTTTAAATTCGATTATGGTAGAGGAACCCTTCACACAATGGGGTTGGATTTCATTAGGATGATCAATCCTATCTCCATCTTAGGACATAAGTGGATCTCATCATCCACTAACTATTTTACAAGATAGATGGAGGCAACTCCTCTTAAGAATTCCACTGAAGTTGAGATCATTGACTTCCTAGAAGAGCTACTGATGAGGTTTGGATCCCCTAAGACCATCATATAAGACAATGCATGAGCCTTTGTGGGATCCAACATGTCTAGTTTTTCTCTCAAGCACATAGTTTATCTGAAGACTTCATCAAACTATTACCTATAGGGGAATAGAATGGTAGAGTCTATCAACAAAAACCTGATGAGGTTGTTCAAGTGCATCAAGTTGGAGCACCAAAAGGAATGGCACAAGAACCTAGGGGAAAATTTATGGGTAGACTACATCACCCCAAAGAAAATCCTAAAGGCTTCTCCCTATGAGTTTGTATATTGGAAGGAGGTGGTCTTACCCATTTCAATGGAGATTTCGGTGCTAAAACTATTTAAATATTTGGAGGTTGAAAAGAGTGGAAGAATGGGAGTAAGGCTAGTTGAGTTTCTAATCCTTCAAGAGAAAAGAGAGAAGACATTGGACACCATGACAAAGCATGGATAGGTAGTCAAGTGGCGGTTTGACAAAAAATCCTCCAACCTAGGATTCAGGGAGGGGAGCTTAGTCCTAAAATTTGACGAATGAGCTACAAAAATAGACCAACACACCAAATTTGATTCCTTATGGAAGGTTCCCTTCCATATTTTGAAATGTAAGGCTATCAATGCATATGAGCTCAAAGATTTAAACAGGAATGTCCTGGGAATAATAGTAAATGGTATTCACTTGAAACTATTTAATTAGAAACTCGTAGTTCTTAAAAAAATTACACTTTATTTACCATATGTATAATTTTTTTGTAAATACGTTTTCATGAATAAGATAGTAGCTAAAACAAAAAAAACTATATTATATTTATGAGATAGAAATTTACATATAGTTTAAGGGCACTAAGGCCTATATTTTTTGGGATCTTATGAGCTTAGAGAAGAAGTACATGAAATATTTTTACCAAAAACACCCAAAATTAGTATGCCAAAATACTAGAGGTGGTGGCACAAGGTAGCATAAATTTTTAAACCCCTAGTCTACAATGATAAAAACATAGTGATATATTCAAGGTCTCGAGAGTTATAGTAGCAGGATTTTTTGTCATATGACTCCATAGAGATTGACTAGGGTAAATCATCAAAATTCACCACCACTCCATCGAGGTTGTACACCAACTTCTCAAAAGTATTGATCCATTCTACACAATAAAATAGCTCAATGTTGTTCACACGAAGGAGAAAGGAGCTGGCGGGCCTTGTTGGCTGATGGTGCCACTCCAGAGTCATCATTCGAAAGCTAGAAAGTAAGGGAAGCCACAATACCTTCTCAACGTTGTCCATATGCTGATGGATGTCCATGGTAGAGGGTATTCCAAGGCCTAAGATAACAACAACAATGACTTAATCAAGGCGTACCATATATTCTCTGCAGAACATGGTCCTATAGAGCTGCACTATCCATGGCTTCACAATGTTCAGGTCTAGGAGGTAAGCAACAAACTAAGAGATTATGTTTATATCAGATCGATAGTGGTTTTTCGTCTATGATGAATTCTCTCCCTAGTACCCACTTGAATGTAGTGATGGTCAAGTCACACTTCATCCTCAACAACCTCTTAATTCTGTCGTTGGTGATCTCCCCCATGAAAGACATCTATTTCTTCTGACTCATGAGCCTGATTGGAGTGCCCATGCTTTGTGGAATGTAGAATAAGAAAATGTAGACTTACTGAATAATTTAATGAAAGTAACACTCTATTTATAGAAAAAAGTGAGGTTGTAAGTCTGTAAACGAATTTTTTTTCCCTTTTAGAACAAAAATAGGAAATGCAAGTTGAGGACATGAACTAAAGGCAACCTGTACATATGGGATTTCAAAAAGGCTTTAAAAATTTAATGTAGGTGTTGGTATTAATAACTAGATATATAGCTTATTTCCATGTGTTCATTACCTTTGTGATCATCATCTAGCTTCATCATTTGAAAGATCATCTTTAAAGGCCACTTGCTTAATTAATGCAAACATCTTTTCTAATTATGTCTCCCATTTATTAAGGTTGTCATTTTTTGAAAATCGTGTAAGGAATATACTTAATTCCCTTCCCAAAGCGAATGTCACATTTCCCAAGAATTTAGGCATTTATTCTGCATGTATCACCTTTCGTTGGCAACACTCAAGAGGCTAACATTAATGACCATGCATCTATTCTATAATGCATGGGTAAATTGATAACCAAAGAAATTTTTTTCTAAGTGTGAGCCCTTAGTAAGACTATGGAGTTGTGGTTTACCACAATGCATTCTACCTTTCATGCATTTTAACCTGGAGCTAGTTGATATCGAGATCATCAGGGGTTGAGAGCTTAAAATCACCATCAACACCACAACCATTAGGGATATGTTATGTATTCCCACTAACATGGAGGCTGAATTTTTCTCCTGAGAGGAAATGAAAAAAAAATGGAGATCAAGGGGAGATAAGTTAGCATTCTACAAGGATGAAACAAGTTGAGGAATTGATAATGAAGAGCCCAAATTCCCTTTGGCATTTAGTCTATTTATTTAAGACTTGAAGGATGTGTTTTCAATGCTGGCTTTCATATATGGCTTGGACTGTGATGATGGGCTCCACGAATATCAAATGGGAATGGCCTTTAAGCTTAAGAAAGAAAAGGGATGATGTTGGTATGACTTTGCCAAAATTATACAGATGGGATGGTTGATCAGTTAAAGGAGTATCACCATTATTTTAAGTTTAGGTATTCTTCTTTCTTGGTACATTCAATTTTTCACTAGAACATTAAGTTCTTTAGCAGTTTGGGATTACCACTCAGCATGGATAGCAGATCAAGATTGTTCAAACTAGTTTCGGTATGGACCCATGCATTTTCAAGCACATACGAATATTATACATTTACCAAATATTTTCTAAACCTAGTTCTTCAAGATTTATCCTAATAGCCTCTATGAAGTTTTCTTCCTGAGGATCACGAGTGGATGAGGACACATGCGACCCCACTGGACTAGTTCATGGGCTTTGATTTTAATTTCATCAGATGCCATGGGTTTACAAGTGAGACTTTTTGACTGCCAAGATTTATAACTGCAAGGACACATTCCCTTAAAATATATCAGCAATTATCAATTGCAAATTATGACTACGGTGCCAAGAAGAAGAATAAGAAGAAGATCCCTCATAAAATCCATCTCACTATTGGCAGGAGCAAAGTGATGCTTATGAAGAGAGAGGAGTAGCATGTATTGACCAAAAAATTTTCCTATCTCAACCTCAAGCTTATCTATGACAAATGGAAGTATAATGTGGAAGGTCACATGTATTTTCAACATGAGCCATGAACATATTGGGAGGAAAGACAAAATCCAGTTCAGGGAAGTCAAGGTTACTATGTTAACTTGGATGCTATAAAATTTGTATAGTCTCCATGGTTCACTTTCTATCAAATCACGACAGATTTCAACCAAGGAATTCTAATGGATAAGTCCTTCAAACAAAAACTAAGGAAGAAGAAGTGGTCTGAAAGGAAAGAAAATGACTTCTGGAGATATTAGTAGGAGATTAGGAAAACATGCCCCATATGTGGATCCATTCCCAAAGATGAAGAATTTGAAGTTTATGATAGAGAGGTTGGGTCTAATTCAGATCAAGAGTTTGATCAGGACCTCGAACAAGAATGTGCCCAAGGTTCCAACTTGTCGCCCTAGGCGATCAAAACTAGAAAGGGGAAAGAAAAAGAAGTATCTTGAAAAAAGGAGATGTAAGTCACCTCTTCTATCAACATTCTTATAAAATAAAAATGGACACAACAATCTATAAGGAAGTATTTGGTAGTTCAAGGAACCCAAGGTTCATCGAGGTCAGTTGTTAAAGGGTCTAGAGCAATCTATGCACCCTTTGTAAAGAGAAGGAGAATCCAAGACTAAGGTGGACAAGGAAGGTGAAGAGGTGGATTTCGCTCTGCAACTATCTTCAACCCTTGCATTCCAGGTAAGTTTTGCACCTTCTATTCTTTCTTGCACTGCTTCATTAGTATCTACAAACCCCTCATTCACAGAGCATAATTCTCCATCAGTCGATTCTGACCCGCTTATCCTTGACACACCCCCTACCATGTTTTCTGACAAGCCTCATATAGAAGCCTCACATGCCAAACATGAGTCTTCTACCACAGCTACAGTTGACATTTTAATCACTTTATCTGAGGCCCAGGTTTCATTTTTGAAGCCATTTATGTTACAGGTTTCATCACCATTGCCTTCTTCTAGGCCTATGCCTCTATTTACAATCATTTCAACCCTTACCCCAATGAAAAATCCTCATTCCACACAAATTTTCGAGGCATCTCATCCTTCTCATTAATAGATTTGCCCTTTTCCTCTCCCCAAGCATCTGGAAGCGCACCACGTGCCACCCTTTATGGCCTCCTTGCTAGTGTCCCCATTTTTATGTAAAGTATTGATTAATCCCTGCAGGTTCTATAGACTCAAATTAAATTAACTATATAGGATTAGAAGGAGAGGAAACAAAAGCAATTGGAAAAGGCTACAACAGCTCTGACTACCTCAAAGTTGGAGACATGTTTTGATGAAGAGCAGAGAGCCTTGATGATTTTGGCTATGAAGCCATTAGTCTCCATGCCAGAGAGGGAGATGTAGTATGAAGGCTATGAGATCTAGACCATAGGTCTAAACCTAAGTGATGTTCTCCCCCGTGATAAGATAGGCCTCGACAAGGGCATGCAAAAGGTGGTGTACACCAATTAATCAAAGCTGGAAAAAAAATTGAAGAAGTGGGAGGTGGAGTTGATTAATGTAAAAGCCACAATTGATAGGCACCAAATAGAGATAAAAGCAAAGGATGCAGATATTTCCTGCCTCAGGAAGACACAAGATATGCAAGGAGAAGCAAGCATATCACTTTAGCCCGCTTAAACTAAAAAGGATTAGCTTTTAGCCGAGGTGGAAAATATGACGCGCGAGGTTGAGACTGAGCGCAAAGTAAAAAAATATTTAAAGGCCCAAATGAAAAAGGTTGTAGAGGAATGGCAATAGAAGTAGAAGGATTTCATTGAAATTTCAAGCTAGCAAAACAACATATGTGCAGAATTGTAGATAGAGCCACAGGAAATGTAGGATAAATGGTCTGAAGCAATAGACCAGATTAAGCAACTAAGCAATTAATTAAAAGAGGAAAAGAATGAGATGCAAGGCAAGCTGGCTAGTGCCCAGTCTCAAGCAATAGAGGAGCTTCAACGGGCTTAAACAAAGGTCACTCAATTGAAGGAGGAAACAAAGGTTAGGGAGTCTCAATTCTAATATGAATTAATTAATGCAAGATAATCTGAACTCCTCCCAGTGGTACAAAGGTTATTATTTTCCCATTGGGAAAGGATTAAGGTTGCAACAATGACCCTAAAACTAGCTCTAAGATTTATAGCCGATGCATAAGAGTTAATCATAAATTTTGGACCAAAACTCAAAAAAATATTGAATACAATTGCCACCTGTATTGTTGAGTCGGGTAATTTAATAACCAAGTTGTATAAAGCAACTAAGGAGGATTTGGTGAGCATTGGGATTCTAGAATGAAGAGCAATTTCCAGGAAGGCAAATGAGTTCATCATGTGCAACCAGGCTACTCAGATGAGTAAGAACTGACAGTTGACACTAACCAAGAAGGTCGGAAAAATAAGAGAGCATTTTAGAGATTTTGTCTAATTGGGTTTTCCCTCTCCATTTTTGCCTAATGGAGTAGTACTCATTGAAGAACAACTTAGATAGGATTTTGAGGGAAAGCAACATGACCAATTGAAACTCCAAAATTGAGCACACTGCGTACAACTGAATAGATTAAAGATGTGCTTGTCCACTTGGCTTGACTCTATTCCCTCATCGGAGTAATATAAGCAAAGTGGGGAGCAATCTCCTTCAAGGAGATAATTGACCTCGATCAAGTTTCTCAAATGCTACACATGTTGGTTTTTCCTTCTAATAGAGACTAGGATTATCTACATTCTGCATTCCTCAAAATTTGAGGGATCACACATTTCTTTTATCTTTTATGATTTTCTATTTCTCTAGGTTTAAGCATTCATAGGCAAAGGTCCCCTATGAGTCACCAGAAATTGTGGATATTTTTTTCTCTTTTAAGTATGTTTGTTTCCTTCACTTTATTCTTTCAACCCTAAGGCCTTTTCGACTTTTTTTTTCACCTCACCACATGTTGTTGAACAAGACAAATGAGAGGGGGGCTGAATCCATTATAGAAAATTTAAACTTCATAACATTCACTAGAACTTAGATCAATCACAATTCTTAACTCTATTAGAATGATTGCAATCCAAACACACTTTATGCGGACCCAAATAGGGCCCAACACACTTCATCAATTTTGAAGGTAGTGTTTCACACAAGGTCGGACAAACCAGTGTAAAACACAAAAAAATTAAGCACAATCCTTCTAGATACCAAAATTATATTCAACATGATCATAAAAACTTAATTATAGAACTTCAAGTCATATGAATTAACCAAAGAAAAACCCAGACCAACAACATTTCTCCTAGATCTCAGCCAGAAGCACAGAAAACCACTGTTCATAATTGGTGAACATAACTCACACTGTACAATGAATCATAAGCCAAAAATTTGGATATAGTAGCTTCCAATAACCATGATCGACAAATCTAAACCACATTAAAATAGAAGAAAATCCCAGAGCAACCACTAAACACCTAAAATCTTCCTTGAATACAATATTCTCAATATCCTCATCAAATACAACCAATAACCTGTATCAATGACATAAATGACAACAAAAACTAGTTGACATCAATGAAAAGACCTTGCAACAACTTCTTCATACTTGCAACAATCTCCCCCTTTGTCATTGATGGAAACACATGATGTGAAAACCCATCAAAGACAACATACTAGATCTGAACATTCTTCTCATGATTTTGTGTTCTATTTCTCCCCCTTAGTAGATAATATTTTTCACATGATAATTAGCATCTTCCTCTCTCTCTCTCTCTCTTCACATCTCTCTCATATCCCCCTTTGACATCAATGGCAAAGGAAAAACATGTTTTTGCATTGATTTCCCCTTTAACATTAAAAATAGAATATGCATACAATGACAACAAATAACACTATTTTCTCCCCCTGAGAGGTAGCCACCAAAACATCAGTCTAGAAGAAATATAGATCCATAGATCCACCAAACTAATGTATCTCTATATGCATATAGTTCAAGAAAGGAGGGGCAATAACCCCTAAAATTTCTCGGAGATACTCAAAAGTATCTTTAAGAAGATCCTTCATGAATATATCAACAATGTGATCCTTTGTAGAGAAATAGTCAAGATTTACTTTATTCTACACAACCTTCTCTCTCAAGAAATGATACTTGATAGATATATGCTTTGTCCTCGAGTGCATCACTGGATTTTTTGAAATTTTAATTCCACTTGTGTTATCACATAAAATAGAAATAGGATCATCATACATCATTGTGATATCTTTCAATGTTTGTTTCATCCATAGAAATTTTGTACAAAAAGATGCAACAGTAATATACTCAGCTTCAATAGTACATAGGGAAACTGAAACTTTCTTTTTACTCAACCATGTTGCCAATCTACAACCAAAAAAGAATGCACCACCACTTGTACTTTTTTATAGTCTACACATCCAGCTCAATCTATATCTATAGAAGCACTTAGTGTAAAGCTAGTATCTCTAGGATACCACAATCTATAATTCAGAGTGCCATTCAAATATCTGAATATTCTTTTAACAGTAGCAACATGTGTTTCCTTAGGATCTTCTTGAAATCTATCCACAAGACAAACAACATGCATAATATATGATCTAGTAGTAGTCAAATACAACAGTCCACCAATCATAGATTTATACTTGCTCTGATTAGCCTTAGGTGAATCATCATCTTTACCTAATTTGCAACCAGACACCATAGGAGTGCATACCGATTTCGAACCATCCATCCCAAACTTCTTCAACATCTCGCTCACATACTTAAAATGTGAAATAAAGATTCATTTCTCTATTTGATTAATTTGCATCCCAAGAAAGAAATTCATCTCTCCAAACATAGACATTTCAAATTCTTTTTACATCTCTTTTGCAAAAAATTTACACATAGTTTAATTTCCTTTTAAAATAATGTCATCAACATATACAACCACAATCAAGATTTTTTCATTTTCAACTTTAAAGTATAGGTTACTATCTGTCATACCTTTGTTGAAACCTTATTGAATCAAGTACCTATCTAACCTTGCATACCAACCTCTAGGAGCTTGCTTCAATCCATATAAAGCTTTCTTCAATCTGCAAACCATATCTGGTTGATTTGACAACTGAAATCTTTCTGGTTATTCCATGTAGACCTCTTCTTCTAGCTCACCATTCAAAAATTCTGACTTGACATCCATTTGATAGACCTTCACTTTTTTATGAGAAGAAAATGCTAAGAACATCCTAAGAGCTTCCATTCTTGTCACTAGACAAAAAGTCTCCTGAAAATATATGCCTTCTACTTTTGAGTAACCTTTACACACAAGCCTTTTTTTTTTTTTTCTGACCAATTTTCCATTCTCATTCAACTTATTTTGAATACCCACTTTGATCAAATAATGTTTTTGTCTGCCGATCTTGGGACCAATTCCCAAGTTTGATTCTTCTTAATCTACATAAGTTCTTCCTTCATAGCTTCCATCCAATTATCATCTTTACATGCTTCACTTACAATCTTTGGTTCAATGTTAGAAAGTAAACACATATTTACTTCACCAACAACAACTCTGCTTCTTGTCAATACTCATTTTGTCTTGTCTCCAATGATCTGATTTTCTGAATGATTCTTCCACACATATCTAGGTGTCTTAGGGAACACCTCCAGAGCTTCTTCTTATTTTTATTCTTCTTCATTTTGCTTCTCTTGCTCATCATTTTCTTGTTCTTCCACAATTTATTCAATTCTAACACAATCAGGTTCATCAAATACATATCCATCAATGTCAATTGAATTCTTCATTGCTTCATCAACCTTGACATCTGTGCTTTCTATAGTCTTCCTCAATCTTTTATTGAAACATCTATAAACCTTGCCTCTAGTAGAATATCCAAGAAAAATGACTTCATCACTTTTTGCATCAAACTTTCCTAAATTTTCTTCATCCCTTCTAATATAACATTTGCTTCCAAATACCTTGAAATACTTAATAGTACTAGAATTCTTCCACACCATAGCTCATAGGGGGTCTTTGTATTGTTTTCTCTTGCTTGAATTTGATTGAACACATAAACAACAATGTGAATAGATTCTCTCTAGTAAAATTCCACTAGACCTACCTCAATAATCATTGATCTAGTGGCCTCTTGAATTATTTTGTTCTTCCTTTCAACAACTCCATTCTACTGAGTAGTTCTCGAAGAAAAAAATTGTCTTTTAATTCCATGCACTTCACAAAACATATTAAACTCATGGGAAGTGAATTCATCACCTTTGCCAGACCTTAATCATTTTATCCTCAAATTTACTTCATTTTCAACCATAGATTTGAATGTATTGAATCTATATAATGCATCTAATTTCTCTCTAAGAAATGTAACCCATGTATATCTAGGATAATCATCAATCAAAAGCATAAAGTATTTTTTACCTTGTAGACTTCTCACTCTTGTAGGACCATAGAGATATGTATGAATTAAATCCAATAGTCCAGTGGTGGGTTGTTCCTTTGATCTATAATGATTTCTTTCTTGCTTCCCAAATTGATAATTCTTGCAAATAACATTAACATGCTTTGTAATCCTTGGTAAATCTCTCACGGCCTGAACTACACTAATCCTCGCGAAGTTATCAAAATTCATATGACACATTCTTTGATGCCACAACCAATTGTCATTAACCTGAGTCGTAAAGCATCACCCATTATCACCCTTAAGTTGATAGATATTTCCTTCATATTTCTTTCTTATAGCAATCACTATTTTGTATACTTTTCAAATCTCACATCTTTCATCCTCAAATACAATATTATATCCTTTACTGCACATCTTTCCAACACTCAAAATATTATTCCTTAAACCCTTAACATAATATAAATCATCAGTATTATGTTTTCCATCAAAACTTACTAAGCCTATCCCACAAATCTTAGCACCAGTATCATTTCCAAACATAACTAGGCCTCTAGGATCATATTTTTCAAGTTTAACAAACTTACTCTTATCACTAGTCATTTGATGTGAACAACTATTTTCAACAACCCAATAGTTCTTTATTTTAGCATGTAGGGAAGAGATTAAAGTACCTTCATTTTTCTCCTTCTCCGAAGGGCATTCCTTCACCTAATTTTTAGAATTAGCAAAAGTAGGTTCATATTTTATAGCCAAGAACAAGTATTCATTATCATCAATATCCCCATAATCAGATTCCTCATCAGATATACTAGCATCCTCATTCACATAATAATCTCAATTGATCTTCTTACCTTTATTTTCTTTCTCATATCTTTTTTTATTCCTCTTAGCTCTTTCCAGAAACCTTGCAGCATAATGACCTATTCCTCCATAACTAAAGAATTTAAAGGGTAAGTTACCTTCATACTTGTCAGAGCCTTTCTTCATCTTTCTCAAAAAGTTAGCTTATAATTCATCAATATTTTCTTCATCGAGATCTTCAGCTTTTGTAGCCTTAAAAGCAGTTTCTAATTTGGATCCATTTCTCCAATTCGACTTTCTCATCTCATAAAAAAAAGTTCCTAACAATATATCTTTGTAAGTCATGTAATCTCAATGTTCTTGAATAACACATACCTTTTCATTGTAAGCATCAGGGAGAGTTCTAAGAATCTTCTTTATAATTCTGGATTCATCTATTGTAGCACCAAGTCCTCACATTCCAGCTACTACGTTATCCAATCATTGTGCATAAGCTTTGAAATTCTCATCTTTTGGTCTAGTATAAACCATAGCATACATCAAACTTCCAACTTCACTCTGGTAAGGAACTCTACTAATGTCTTCCATCTCTAATGGAGATGTTGGACAATCTAAAATAGATAACTTCGTTCCAACAGAAAGGGGAACACACAATGGTCTACAATCCTGCATGTTAAATCTCTGTAAAATTAAATTGAAATACTTAATTTGGCCAAGCCATAGATTTTTGTTCACTCTATCTCATTTAATTTCCATCCCAAGAATATTCCCAGCTACACCACGGTCTTTCATTTCAAATTTAGCAGCAAATTGAGATTTCAATTTTGAAATCATACCTTTCCCTTTGTTAATAAATATCATATCATCAACATATAATGCAATAAACAAGAAACGATCACCATAAGTTTTATAATAAACACAATGATCTGATTTAGAATGCTCAAATCCCAAACTCAACACATATGTATCAAATTTCTGGTAACACATCCTAGGACTTTGTTTTAAGCCATACAAAGATTTCTTCAATTTGCAAACCAACTTACTTTTACCTTTCACCACGTTGTGCTTTGGCTATGTCATATAAATATCCTCCTCCAAGTTACCATGAAGGAAAGAAGTTTTCACATCCATTTTCTCAACCTCTAAATCATAAGCGACAACAATAGAAAGTAAAAATCTAATGGATGTCATTTTTGCAATAGGAGAGAATATCTCACCATAATCAACACCCTCAACTTGAGAGTAACTTTTCATAACCAACCTTGCTTTATACTTATCAATAACTCCATCTAAACCAATATTTTTCCTAAACACCCATTTGCAACCAACAAGTTTCCATCCTTTAGGTAATGGTACAAGTTCTCATGTATTTGTCTTTTTTGTTTTAAGAAGTTTGCAAGTTCTCGACGTTCGTTTGATCTAATGTTTGAGACAATCTTTTTGAAATACAATTGATAAAACACAAGAAAAAAAGTGTATGACTTGATCATAATGTTTTGATGACAATAGGACAAAATCAACATAATTTACATTGGTAATAACAGTTCAAGCATTTTTATCCTTAAGGTCAAAGCTAGTGGTAATATTTTCATGCCCACAACTTGCAAGCTCCTTCAACTCAAGGGTAGGGACACCTAAATGGATGTATAAACTTAATTCTTTACGAGAGTCGACATATAGGGGCCTCCTAGCATGGAAGAATAACCCAAATCACCCTTTCCCTATAAAGCTACAAGTAGCTTATGCTAAGTTGGGGATTTTTGTCTCAACTCAAAGGAGTTCATATAGTGAGTAAAAAGCTTCAAGGTATGGTGTGCATCCCTTACATTGAAAATATCACCAATACACGATCAATCCATAAGGTGGGAAACTACTATAATATTTTTAGTCGCTATTCAGGGAACTCAATGCCTTGCTAGCATCTAGCAAGTCACTTAATATTTGATATGGAGCCTAACCAGTCTCCAAGTGGGAGATTGTTGAAATGTGGTGACTGATCATGCAAATACTATACACTCTTTACGTATCCTTGTGGGGGTTCACAGGTGTAGCCCCTGATTTTTTTCCCCTTTTGCATGTCAAGGGGTCGGTAGTTAATTTTTTATTAACCGACAAATGAAAAATGACTTTAAAAAACCCTAATTCTAGAAGCTTCCAAAAATCTTGTTATAAGTGGTTGGGATGTAAGTTGTGGTATGGTATTCGTGAGATTGTAATATATTTTTCATTGGATAATAAAATAATTGGATGGTTGAGTTTATGTGGATGTGGCCCATATTGGATGGATCATGTTAAAATTTTGTGTTGATCTCTTTTGTGTTATTCTTCATTTTTATTTCTAGGTTATTTAATCTACATATAATTGTTAATGTTTGTTGCTCCAATCTTCCTAAACCCTAACACTTAAGGCTTTAACAACTCCTAATAGGGGACTAGTTATACCTCACATAAATTTGGATACCTCCCCATTCTGAATGGCATTATCGGCAAGGTACTCACTAGTTAGACCCAGGCTTTAGCTGAAGTCAATTTATATAGAGGCCCAATGCAAATATCGCTTTGGGTCACCTTAAGCTCTCCAATGCGGGATGTATCTCAAGGCAGGCTTGAGATAAAGGTAATGATGTAAAAAAAGAATGAAAAGAGCCCAAAGTGTTTCTTGTCACCCAGGATCGTCAAAAGATGCAACGGGAAAGGATACACACTTAGCTTGCTAGTCACGATGAACATAGTAGACAATTAATAGAAATTTGATTTTAAGCCCAAAATTGAAGTGTTTAAAGATAACATTTCATTTTTTAAATGCACCAAGTTCAAATATTTGAGACTTCAAGCAAAGAATGCCACAAATCAATTGCTTGTTATTTCAATCAAAAAAGATGAAACATTCGATTTTTGCACCAAAATGAAATGAAAAGATTGTAACCAAGTTTTAATGCACCAAACACAAATTTTCAAGTTGTCTTGTTCAATTTTAATGCACCTAAAACATAGATTTTTGGCACCTTATTGCTTTCTTACGCTTCTAGGGTTTTCACCTAAAACAAGAAAGATGGGCCAAAATTTTAATATTACAATAAAAGATTAGGGGTTTATAGGGGTATGGATGTGTGTGAAATGTATCTAAGTGTTGGAAACTAATTAAATAAACTATTTATTGAATGTAAAAAATTGAAATGCAAGAGTGTTTGAAAACACATAGAGATATGCAAACATTCAATTAAACAACCTATGAAAGCTTATGAAACAAGATAGAAAATTGTAAAAATGGAAGTATGCACCTGGAAAATGGAAGAGGTTAGAGTGAAGATTGTAGATATCCCAAAAAAATTGCAAAATCTGACTTTTATGCCTAGTGGGACACTTGTGCCAAGTTGGGCGACCTAGTTCTTTTCCAAGGTGATTTTTAGAAAACTACTTCAGGGCCTATAAATGATAGATTTTTCTGTAAACTAAAATAACAATGTCAATACCAACAACAAAGAACGAGGAAATAAACTAAATAAACTAAACAAATTAATGGAAAGCTCTCACCGAATATGCATTCACTCCTTCGAATTATCTCTATTGCTCTTCTCCATTTTTCCTTTTCAGTATTCTTGCCCTCAGATTTCTGTGTTTGAATGCAAGTATAGCTTTGTCGAGTGTCTAAGAAAAATATTGAAGAATAGTTTCTCTTCTCAAAAGTGTATGATTTCGGGAGGAGGAATAATGATAATGACAGGCAATTTTATAGATTTTGGGTTTTCGAATGATCGACTCATATTGAAAGAGAGATTGACAGACGAGATTGATGAATGCCATGTGATGTGATTTCTGTCTCAGATAGAACGTGAGTTAGAGTGCGAGTTAGAACACGAGTCAGGAAAGACTACAAATAGAGACTAAGTTAGAACGTGAGTTAGAACACAAGCTCAACATCTTAATCTCCAAAAATAGAAGAACTGGACTTTGAATGTCAAAGATAAAGTTAGAACTTGAAGATGAAGAATCTGAATGCATAATTAATTAATTAAATAAATATATTTAATTAATAAACGCATACATACATATGAGTTAGAACTAGTTAATCGACTAGTTGTGATAGAGAGTCTTCTCGTAGAGAGAAACAGGTGTTGAATTCAGAGATAATTGGAGAACTAAAAATAGATCTCGAGTCAGAAGGTGAGTGAATGAATTAGATAACTGAATGATAGAGGAATGCGACATAATTAATTAAATAAATGAATTAAATGTTAATTTAATTCAATCATTCGAAAATGAATTGACTAAAATGAATAATTAAATAATAAATATTTAATTATAGTTGGAAAAGTATGATAAAGGGGGAATTAAATAACAAATTATTTAATTGATAGATAAAGGGGGTTTAATTAAATAATACATATTTAATTAAGAAGGAAGAATTAATTAGTTAGGGACATAATTAAACAAATATGATTTATTTAATTAATCAAGTTGAATAAAGATTAGTAATGAATTAATTAAAAAGGGATATTTAATTAATAGAGGAAATATGTGTTAGAAAGATTAATTAAATAATTAACATTATTTAATCAAGACCACAAACTATAGAAAATTATGTCGAATGTGTACTCGCAGGCCTAGACCAATTTTTGGTATCTATAGTTTGCCCCTCTTTGATACAATGTTGGTACGGCGTTGTGTCAAACAAAATATGACCTGATCGTGCCCCAACATGAAACAGGTTAAGGTATGCCCCCTCAGGAAAATTGACAATTTTTGAAAAATTCCAGATAAATTAGGAAATATTCCCGATAAGTCAATTTGATAGTCAGAAATGCTTTGGAGTCGACGGAATTGAATTTGGAGTTGATACAGATGAATACGGGTTGTTGGAAGTTGAAAGGTTATGCGGCCGATAGATTAGGTCAGAAGAAATGCCATTTGAAACCCACCTATAAATAGAAATTAGGGCTAAACCTAATTCATTTGCACCCGGAGGAGATAGAAAAAGAGGAGTTTTTGCTCTGACTGGCTGACGAAATGGCACCTATTACCTACATTGCATATCGAGGTTATCAGATCCGAACGTTCAGGAGGCAAGCTGACGTAGGACCACCGGTATGTACCCAAAAATGAACTTGTTAAAATTATTTTTGCACGTATTTTTAGGCATTAGAAAAGTAATTAAGCAAATGCGGTGTGTCGTAAACAACGCATATGCCGTCGTATTTGCCGCATCTGACTACGAAACGACGCATTTGCTAAAACACGTCTAGGCTAGGTTGGGTTGTTTAGGGAATGATTGCATGTGAACTAGAATGCACTGCATGTGTAGTTATCCAATGCATTTTCATTAGGAATAGATGCATGTGTGGTTGTGAAACGCATATGCATTTTTGCAACGCATATGTTGTAGATAGGTAAGTCGATGGAACTGCACCACATTTGTTACAAATGCACCGCATTTGGTTTAGTGAACCACATGTGTAGTTGGATGAACGGGGTTGGGAGAATATGTGACACATATGCAATATGCACCACATGTGAGGCTCTGTGCAACGCATTTGCAAAAATGCACTGCATCGATAATTTGAGCTGCATTTGACTGGTAAAATTTTCAAAAAAAATTTCTAAGTAAAATTTGAAAATTCTTGACATCATGGTTTAAATGCAGGTTGTACTAGATCCTATATACACGTGGGAGTCACGTCCAGATACATACGATTTGAGAGATAGTCTGCCTAGTGGAGAGATAGGACTACTGTCTAGACTTGGTTTGCGTCATTGCCTCTCGATGCTTGCGATTCGGGCAAACAGAGGGATGCTTACGACATTATGCGAGCGATGGCACTCAGAGACTTCATCATTCCATCTACCGATTGGGGAGGCCACTGTCACATTAGAGGATGTGTACAGGATTTTGAGACTGCCGATCAGAGGTGAGCGGGTGATGTACGATACCTAGCTAGGATTGACAGAGCTTGCTAGATTTTATCAGGTAGAAGACATTAGGATGCTCAGGATCGACCATTATGAGATCAGGTGGCCATTTTTAGCAGATAGATATGATAGGATTGACTGCATTTTATGTACATTGATCGGGGGTATAGTTCTACCAGACCGATGGGGTCATGGCTTTCCTGTGGGATGGGGGGAGATGTTGGTGGGCATGTTGGAGAGAGATGAGATATGCATGGGGTCCATGTCTACTCGGGATGCTATATTTTCATCTGCATGACATTGTTTATAGAGACGCACAGTCATTGCGTTGTGGGACTACTTTACTGATGGTGTGGGCTTGGGAGAGAATAGCTATCTTTTGTCCACCAATTACTATAGAGAGACCAGAGAGACATCCTTATGTGTTTTGATATATAGGACAGATCACACAGACACATGTTGGGGACACAGGGTATTGGAGACACGCACTGGACATTCTAGATCAGTTTACATGGAGACCGTACATGGATTGTGAGGAGTGGCTGGATGATCTGAGAGACATTTACTATTCTACAGACAGACACAGTATCTCATTGGGAGGACTGTTTCGAGTGTGCATATTATAGAGAGGCATCTACCAAAGCAGGTCATGAGATAGTTTGGAGAGGTTCAGGATGAGCCTCGAGGTAGAGCAGAGTTTGCTCGGTCATTGAGAGAGGTTCCATGGTGGGGACCCATGATTCCAATGGTTACTGTGGAGGTAGACATATAGGCATTATAGACATTACATTGGGGTTGGAGTGATGGATTAGCAGATCCAGGGACTACGGATGCATATGATGCATGGTGGGCAGTTCATCGCCCGATTCCTTATATAGATCTTGACCAGCCAACACCAGTCGAGAGACGAGGCACTGGGCTGAGAGGATGATGGAGAGGTGGAGGTGCTAGAGTGGGTAGAGTTGGTGGTAGAGGTGATGGAGATGATGGCAAAGGCAGAGGTAGAGGTGGGAGATGAGGATGGAGAGTGGGTGAGGCAGGTGGACATGCACCTATTCAAGAGGCAGTAGCAGTCGATGTATTGATGGCAGACATCGGAGGGAGAGTGGATGTACAGGCTGGGGGTGAGCATGTTGCAGCGGAGGTAGTGGTTGAGGAGCATGTAGAGGATGTTGCAGAGGACTTAGATGTCGGAGTAGAGGATGTTGTAGAGGATGTAGATATGGATGTGGCTATAGACCCTCTGGGTATTTTGGCAGGTTATGGAGAGGAGGATATTGAGGATGATGTTGAGGAGGAGGCACCGATGCAGGAGCAAGAGAGAGAGCTCAGAGATCAGATTGTAGAGGGGAGATGGGATGAGGATGCTCCTAGAGATGGTGATAGGGAGGCTTTGGAGGAGAGACTCAGACTTATGACTGCAGAGTTTGAGGCAATGAGACTAGAGAGAGACAGTGCCTACACAGAGAGGGATAGTGCATATGTAGAGAGGGACAGTGCATATACCGAGAGGGACGGTGCTCATACAGAGAGGGATAGTGCTCTCATGGAGAGAGACCAGGCTATAGCGCAAAGACATGAGATAGAGCAGTAGTTCACAGAGGTTAGACGCCTTTGCAGTGGGTCCTCATCTGATGGCATGGTACGAGAGTTGATCAGATCGGTGGAGAGAGCTATGTACTATAGAGATCTTTATGAGGTAGCAGTGCCAACAGATAGACGAGGTCCTACATTTTTAGAGGTGCGTAGTTAGAGCAGGAGTCATACTCAGAGTCAGAGGACACAGAGTACCGAGGGGGTGATAGGACCATCGAGGACAGGTCCATATAGGAGGCCTTCCACCACACAGAGAGCACCTTCGAGTCTTTTTCCTCCACCATCACCACATGACAGTAGGGGTAGCGGGACACGATGATAGGGTTACATATGTAGACATTTGTATTTTTGATCAGAGAGCCTACGAGCTCATGTTTTATTTATGGTTACATTCAGAAATTGTACTATGACACACTATTTTTGAGCGATATATATATATGATTTTGGCGGCTTCTACATGATATGCAGTTCCATGTTATGGATGATGTTTTATTTCTATATGATTATGTTTCCTAGATGATGTATGTACATGTGTTATGAATGAATTTTTCTATATGTTATGAGTTATGCATTTTATAATGATGTTATGGATGTCTTAATTTACTTATGATAATGGATGCAAATGTTCTATATGATGTTTATTTACATGTGATGGTAATATGTACATGCAATGTTTACATTATTTATGCTATGTCATAATTTTGGATGCAATTCAACTATTTGAAATGCTAATGGAATGTATGCAAATTCCAATAACCTAATGTCTTTAACTGTGTCACAGGACTTTATCATCATGTTTGAAGAAGAGAAATGTTAGGATGATATGAATTCGGAATGTTAGTAAGGAACAATTGAGGTTGATTGATTAAGAAAAAGATATAATGAAGGTTGATCGATTGGAGAAAAAGACATAATCTTTGATACATTTCCAAATACGCTATACTTGCTTGTTATCATCATTGGGCGAGACATGACATAGATGGATAGTACACACTATGATATGATATAGACCATAGTGTACAAAGTCATCCATCTGTGAAAAATAGACAGTCACAGACAAGGAGTGTCTTAACTCATACTCAAGACAGAATTGCCCTAGTCGATTTGTTGAGACAAACCACAGACAACAGACAAAATAAAAGATGGGTCATGAGACGTCATTACTCCTCTAAATCCTTGATCGTACATCCTTGAGGAAACTAGTAAAATGACTTAAAAACCAATGTTTAAAAAGACAGTTGACAGACAGCAGCCAAAGAAAAAGAGTCCTAAGACATCCTTGCTTCTCTAAATCCTTCAAGGGACATCCTCGAGAAAGCTAGTAACTAGACTAATTCACAAATCAATAAAAAGATAAGACAATGTATGATATAAAGTCATAAAGCCAAATAAATGTGTTCACCAAAACTTGATCTTGTGGGATTGTTTGATGTTGATGTTTGACATAGCATAATGTGAGAGAATGACACATACTGCATAAGACATTGAGTCTAGTTTTGACTTAGTGAATTCTGTATAAGGCATGACAAAGCCTGGTTTCAAAAAAGACAAGTGTCGTATAAGACGTTGGAGCCTGATGACGTTGAAGTGTATAAGACAAGAAAGATATATCTTACTTAAGACATAGATTGATCACTTTGACAATGTGTTTGATATTGACTTGCTGACTTTGAGATGTTTTTCCTTGTTGTTGCATGACTTGTGTTGATTCTTTGACTGATAAAAGTGTGTGAGTGCTGACAGTGTATGACATGAAATGATACCCTAAACTATGATATGCAACTTGTGTTATAGTGATTGTGAATGAATCCTATTGGACTGACCTAGTGTGGTCTCAGGAGCTCATCAATTGATTAACCTTGCCTACGTTGTACACGCAGAGACCTCATAGTTCGACATGACCAATGACTTTGAATATACAAAGAGTCATGATTTAAATGTGTGTGATACATGAAAAACCTAGACTGACAGACCTAATGCCTCAGGGGCACATCGATTGATGGCCTTTCCTACATCCCAGTCACAGAGGCAACATAGTTCGACTATGTCTATGGATAACTTAACATGACTAACTTGACTCTGTTTTTTGGATTTTCTAACATTTTTTTTATTTTTTTTTATTTTTGAAGTTTTCTAATGTTTTTGGGATTTTTTTTAGGACATTTTTTACGGTGTGACATTATGTACATGATGTTAGGGCATAGAACAAGGATTTTCCCCCAGTCGGGAATAAGATTAGAAAGATGGAGTGGATGATGTGATGGTATGGACGTTAGATGTCAATCATTCCAAGTAATGGATAAGACAACCATTTATTATGAAAGATGGTGAAAAAGTTCGAATAGAATGATGGTAGACGGAAGAGCGAGTGTGACTACACATGGCGCCTGTTTGCCAGGTTTTCACCATGGTAGTTATCCATAGCACCACCGAATTGGTTTTCACTATTGGATGGATTATTTCTCTTTACGTTTTTTTTTATTTTCTCAAAAAAAAAATTGGTGTTACAAAGACGCCTGTTTGCCAGGTTTTCATCAAGGTAACCATTTTTTTGTTTTTCATTTTTTTTGTACTTTTCTAGATTAAGACACGGACTCTCAGAGACTAAGCATAAAACCTCTTTAGATGCAAATTGTTGATAGGTGACAAAAGCGGCTCTCCTTTAGGAGTAGAGAGTTGGTATGCTCCTAACCCAAAAGCTTTTGTGACAATATAGGGCCCCAACCAGTTAGGTTCAAACTCACTTGGTTTCTCTCATTCTGCTTGGTTCTTAGGATTCTCCATTAATACCAACTCACCAATGTGAAAGTGTCTATTGAGAACCTTCCTATTGTAGCTATGATGAAGACGATACTGATATGCTTGTAAATGATCTAATGCTTTCTATCTTCACTCATCCAGCAATTCTAGCTCTTGTAACCTAGAGACATAGTACTCTTCATCGTCAATATGACCCTTCAAGGATACCCTTAGAGAAGGTATTTCAACCTCAATAGGTAAGATAGTTTCAGACCCGAATATGAGGGAATATGGAGTGGCGCCAGTGGGGGTACGGATGCTTGTGTGATAGGCCCATAAGGTAGGGTTAAGTTGTAGGTGCCAGTCATTGACAGTCTTCTTAAGGATTCTAACAATGGTCTTATTAGATGCCTCAACTTGGCCATTACCTTGTGGGTAATATGGAGTGGAGAAATGGTGTTTGATGTGGAATTCTTCACATAAATGGCATACTTTTTGGTTCTTGAATGAGCGGCCATTGTCTGTGATTATGGATTGGGGCACACCATACAGACAAATGGTATAGTTTAGGATAAACTTAGATATTGGTGTGTCAGTTATGTATGTCATGGGAATAGCTTCAATCCATTTGGTGAAGTATTCGGTGGCGATGATGATGAATTTATGGCGATTGGATGATGGAGGTTGTATCTTACCTATGAGGTCGAGTCCCCATTGGGTGAAGGGCCATGGTGAAGTAATTGGACAAAGTTCCTGCGCTGGCACTCTTATCAACTCTCCATGTATTTGACATTGTCTACACTTCTTTACAAAAACATATGAATCTTTCTCCATTGTAGGCCAATAGTAACCTAGTCTCATAATCTTGTGGGCTAGAGTAGGACCACTCGAATGAGATCCGCATATACCCTCGTGTACCACTCGTAAAGTTGTTTGTGCTTCCTCAGCATTGAGACATCTCATTAAGGCGTTATCTAAGGTACGTCTATACAAGGTTTCATCGATGATGGTGTACTTAGCTGACTTTCAGATGAAGGTTCAATGTTGGTTATTAGACAAGTCTTGGGGTAAGGTTTGGTCAGTGAGGTAGTCGAATATGTCTTTATACCAGGGAGATGTAGGACCAATAATGGTACACACTATCGTAGTATCAGGGACATCATATGCGGGGACCAATAGTTGTTCAACCAAAAACTCGAACTTAGGCACATTACTTGGAATATCCAACAAGGAAGCCACAGTTGCCATAGCATCTACAGCTCTATTCTGGATACGTGGTATTTGTTGAAAAGTTAAGTCATTGAAATACTGCTTGAAACTATCAGCCATTCTCTTGTAAGGTGCAAGCTTCTCATCCTTAGTCTTGTAATCATCATTTACCTGTCGGATTACTAGTTGAGAGTCACCAAAGACCTTTAGGCTTTTAATTTTCCATTGAGCTGCCATTTTTAACCCAGTCACTAAAGCTTCATATTCTTCTATATTGCTGGTACAAGGGAAATCAATCCTGAATGATTTAGGAATGGTATCACCTTGAGGTGTAACAAATAAGATACCAGCTCTTGAACCATGGTTTGTATGTGAGCCATCAAAGTATAGTTTCCATTCAGTCTTAACATCAATGTTAAAGAGAAACTCATCAGGAAAGTCTACCACTAATGGATGATCTTCCTTCATAGGTGCATTAGCTAATTAGTCTGCAATCACCTGTCCTTTTATTGCCTTCCTTTCGACATACTGAATGTCATACTCGCTAAGTATCATAACCCATTTAGCCAACCGGCTTGTTAAAGCTGCCTTAGGAGGTATTTAAGTGGATCAATCTTTGCAATTAACATAGTTTGTCGATTGAGCATATAGTGTCAAAGTTTTTGGGTAGCAAAGACTACCACAAGACAGGACTGTTCTATATTGTTGTAATTCAATTCAAATCCCACTAAGGTACGACTGATGTAATAGACGACTCTCTCACGACCTTGATCATCGTGTTGTGCGAGAAGATCCCCTAATGCCGACCGTGTTGCTGAGATGTATAATATCAATTGTTTTCCCTTTGTAGGTGGCATTAAGACTGGTGGAGTAAGCAAATAGTCCTTAATTTGTTGGAAGGCTTCCTGACATTTAGGTGTCCACACAAATGGTACTCCTTTCTTGAGTAGATGCTGAAATGGATGTATTTTATCTGCCAGTTGTACTATGAAATGCCTAATGGACTGTAATCTCCCCTTTAGGGTTCTAAGTTGACCAATGTTGACTGGAGGAGGCATTTCTATGATAGCTCTTACCTTCTCTAGATCTACTTTAATGCCTTTTCGAGAGATGATATACCCTAACAATTTCCCTGATTTCACTCCAAAGACACACTTCTTCAGATTTAACCTGACATTGTAATTCTCAAGCCTCTGGAATATCTTGTCTAAGACTTTCAAATGATCTTCCCTTGTTTTTTATTTTGCTATAATATCATCTACATAATCTTCCACGAGAGTATGTACAAAGTCATGGAAGATTGTAGTCATTGCCCATTGGTAGGTAGCTCCTACATTCTTAAGGCCAAACGGCATGACATTCCAACAGTATGTGCCCCATGGACATGTGAAAGTTGTCTTGTGTTGGTCTTCAGTTGCTATTTTAATCTGGTTATATCCCGAGAAACCATCCATGAGGGATATCATCTCGTATCATGTTGTCAGATCTACTACCATGTCGATATTCGGCAAAGGAAAGTCATCCTTAGGACATGCCTTATTGATGTCTCTAAAGTTTGTGCATATGTGAATGCCCCTAGTTGGTTTAGTCACTGGTACAAGATTTGATATCCAATCCGCATAGTCTATTGTCCTTATGAATCCTACATCCAAGAGCTTCTTAAGTTTTTCCTTGACCAATAGAGCAATTTGCGGATGCATTTTCCTTAACTTCTGTTTGATTGGCTTAATACTTGGTTGTAGTGGTAAATGATACAATATTAGGTCTGGATCTAGCCCAGGATGTCAGCATACGACCATGCAAAATTTACCTATCTCTTTGTGAAGAAGTCCTTAAACTCAAGTTTTTTTTGTCTTTGTTAAAGAAGCTGCAAAATATACCTTCCGAGGATTCTTTTCTGTACCTATGTTGACTTCAACAGATTCTTCTACTAGCATTGGTGACTTTTCTTCTTCAATGGGGAGAATATTTAAACCTCTATCCTTGGGTGCCTCTGAGAGGTTTTTGCCCTTGGATATGTCCTTTATTTTGAATTTTTCTTTGTCCAAAGGCGCCTTTCGGTTTTCACCTAGGGACTCATCATTTTCTTTTTCATTGTCTTTTTTCTTTTTATTCTCATTTTTGCGACTAGAGGTGTAAATAGACCCCAAAATATGCTTTGTCATCCAAGTCTATGGTGAAACTGGCTTTATGATCCCCTCTTGGTATGCCTTCTCTAAGTCCCATGAACTCAACAATTGCTTCATCATTCTCAAATGTATCTATGATAGTTGTACTTTGTTGATCCCAGTCGATAAGTTCGAGATATACAAGGGGCATGTCATCATTGGAGTTCTTAAAGGTAGTTGTTGACAAGCTGAATATGGAATGGTTGACATGGTCATAGAAGTTTTGGACTAACTCCTTCTTGTTTTTCTTCCTAGGTGTAGGTATACTCTGATGTGGGACTATAGTGAAGGCGGAATCGTCAAAAGATGGTTTATCAGGTGCCCAAGATGCATGATCAAGGGTTTCCCAATAATAGTTTTCTTCCCATTCTTGTTTGGACAAGTGCTTCTTAGGATGAGGACTAGATAGTTTTGGTATAGGTTTGACATTTAGGTCCAATTCTCCAAATAGGGCATCTATGTTCATGGTACTGGTAGATGAAAGGGAATCCCATTCACCATCGCTTGAGTAAGGGGATTCATCAAAAACTGGAGGTTTTTCAAAAACTGAGGGTTTGTCGTGAACTAGGGGAAGTGGTTCATGAGATGTCTTGATGTCTATGTAATCACTCATTTCTTCTTGAAATGATGATGAAGTACTAGGAAACCCAATTCTAAGCGGTTGACACCCTAGCCCTAGATATTTCGGTCGTGGGTAGACAAGGATCGGTTCTATCCTTTCATTCTGATAGAGTCCTAACCCACTATGCCCATCATAGCCTTCATTTTGCATTATCTTAAAGCCTTTTCCATACTGGTCCTTAGCTATTTGAATAGACAGGGAGGGGTATTCATGTTCTTCTTGATACAACCAGGAATCACCTTGATCCACAATTTCGTCACTTAACTCTCCCCATTTGGACAATGTCATTGTAGGGGGAACATGAAATGTGACCACTAACTATCTTCTATCTGCCATGCATAGGCCATATGCCTTTGGTTGAATCAATTGAGTGACACAGTATGATGCCTTTATATTATATTCACCACAACCCTTGTCTTGGATCTCGAGTTTAGGAGTGGTTGATGGAGGTTTGAATGAAATGGACTTAGTGAGATGTGATGGGTCAACCTATAGGGATAAAGTGGATGATGAAGCTTCTTGGTTAACTGGTACTTGTCATGGTGGAATATCCTTTAGGCTTGTACAATACTGAAAAGGATTTGGATCACCATCAATAGTGATCTCTATGCCATTATAGGGAAACTTAAGACATTGGTGAAATGTTGAAGGTACAACTTTCATTGCGTGTATCCAAGGTCTACCTAACAACAAGTTGTATGGAAGGGTGAGATCCAAGACTTGGAAGCTGGTGTTCATGATTGCTAGGCCAATTCTTATAGGGTGTGTGACAACTCCTTTGGATGATCTTTCCTCATCATCGTAAGCCTTGATGACTATACTCTTAGAGGTATCTACGCAGTATTCTGAGAATCCCAATGCCTTAACCAATTTTAGGGTACACAAGTTCAAACCTGCTCCTCCATCTACCAAGACTCAACGGACTTTGTTTTGATGGATTAAGACTTCAAGATGTAAGGGGTCATTATGATTAGATTTCTCAGTCGAGTAATCCTATTGGGAAAATGTGGCATGATGCGAGTTGGTCAAATATCCCACCATTTCTTTGAAATGATTGACATCTAAGTTTTTAGGTATAGTTGTGTTCTGTAGAGCTTTGTCTAGAATGGCTCGATGCTTAGGTGATAAGGTCAACAATTCCAAGATAGATATTTGCGCGGGGGTTTTACTCAATTGATCAAGAAGATTGTATTTGAGCTTGGAAGCTTGTGTAGGTGGATCAAAAGAAGGCCCAAGAATAGTAATCTTAGTTCTGCATGTGTTCACATTACATTCCAGATGCTTCTTAATGGTGAAGGTATTGACATTCTCATTTGTGGCTCGGAGGTGATTTATGATCGTTCCTTTACCATAGTCATAATTGGTATTGTTATAATTGACTGCTAGATTATTCTTGGGTCCCGAACTGGAGGCTTTTCCTTTTGTGTGGTCATGTAACAGGTCCGTGAAGACCTTATGATCACTATTCTTGGTGTTTTTCTATCTACCGACCTCTATGGTTCCATTTTCAACAAAGTCTTGTATGATATTCTTGAGTTGGCAACATTGTTGGAGGTTATGTCCTTTCGTTCGATGATAGTCACAAAAAGAGTTATCGTCCCACCATGAAGGTTTGAACTGTCCAAGATCATATTCTCTTGGTTCCAAAGGTTCGTTGAGATTATGTTTAATCAACTCTTTGAAAATAGTCTTGATTGGTTGCCCTAAAGGTGTAAATTCACGTGTTGGAAATCTCCTCTATTGTGGTCTTTGTTGTTGTGAATTTTGGACATAGTTAGCTGTTTGATCTGGACTATTCATAGTGTCTTGATTGGAATTGTAACCTCTAAGTGTGATAACTGGTCCCGTATGTATGTGTTTAGCATCAACAATGTCGTTATTTGTAACATTCTTGTTCCTAGGCCAGAATTTGTTTCTATCATTTGGTGCGTTTTGATGTTGGACAACCAGATTTCTGCCTGGTACCTTAATCTATCCTTTGTCTATAAGGCCCTTCTCCAGGATGATGCCATTTTGTACCAAGTCTGAAAATGAAGTACAACAGTGTACCCTTAAGTCACTTCGCAATTTGGGGTTGATGTTCTCTAGGAATATTGTGACCTTTTGTTTTTCGGGTATTTCAACTGGACATCTACTAGCTAGACTTCGCCATCTCTAGAAGAAAGTGGTGAAAGTTTCACCATATACTTGTGTCGTGTGGCACAAGGTTGCAATTATTACCTCATTGTCTATGTTAAAAGCAAAATGTTTGACAAAATTTTTAGGTAATTCGCCCCAAGATCGTATACCATATGGTAATTTAGAAAACCATTCCAGTCCTATCCCGACAAGGGTTAATGGAAATAGTCTCATTAAGTATGTGGGGTCATATGATATGTCCATGCATGCTGTTGAGAACTCTCTAATGTGTTCTAAAGGATTCTTTCTCCCATTATACTTAGGAAAAATCGGTATAATGTATCCATGGGGGAAAGGTGTCATATAGAGCACTTTGTCAAACAGACATGGACATAGGTCTTGCACTGAAATAGTTCATTTTTCGGACATAGACATGTTGTCCATCTGTTGTTGAAGAGTTTGCATCTGGTTTTGAAGGACATCGACTTGTGTCAAGGACATGATGTTTGTGAAATTTGGATCAATGTATGTGTTTTGATACACCATGTTCTATGATGGGTTGTGATTGGGCAAGGGAATATATCCTATCAAAATATTCTAATTCAGTATAGGGATTCCCTGTCTGAATGGTTTGAGTTGGTATAGGAATGCTTCCTATCTGAATTGTTTGATTAGGAATAGGAATGCTTCCTGTTTGAATGGGCTAAGTTGGTATAGGTATATTTCTGCCAACTTTGGTTCTCTTACCGGTCATGTTGGTGCCAAAGGGATTGGAGGAAGTTTCCCCCGTAGTAAATTGTAAACCTTGTGTGATGTTAAAAGGGGTTGTGTTTACAATTGATGATGTTTCAGTTGGTATACCAGTTGGTATCGCTGTGGTAATTTGGGGAATAGAGATAGTTGACGTTGCAGTTTGGGATGGTTGAGTCGATAGTGTTTGCAAAGTACAAATATCAAATCCTATGGGTAGTTTGGCACCTTCTCCTAGCAAATTTGCTAGATAGCATTGGGGATCATTTGCAAAACATTCATCCATAAAGGATGCAAATTCAACATCTTGTACTACTGCGCCTATGTATTCTATGTAAATCTGACCATGTGTGTCTCTAGTGACATGATTTTCTAACAAGGGCTTGTGTGGTCGTTTACTTCCTGATGGTTGGTTTCCGAATGGATTGATGAATTCATTAGGGTCTATCATTGCTTTATGTTTCTTTTTGGACCTTGTTTCGACCATGAAAAAGTTGCTCAAAATGGGTAATGCAGACTATGTCTATATTTTTGGATTTTTTTTACCTAAATGGTGTTGCTAAAATGGTTTCTAAAAAGACATATTCTAAGATGACTTATGGTAGGATGGACAATATGCAAAATTTCGAATGGACTAATGATGATAAATGAGTCTAAGACTGGTATAATCTACCACCTATGGAATAAGTGCATGCAAAGATTTGTTTTTAACCAAGGAACCTAATTGTATGACAAGGACAGTTTTGACAAGGTGAATTTTCCAAACTAGACTGTTGAGTTGAAAAGATCCACTAAATGGGACTAAAATGACAAGGTTCAATGACTATGACAAACTGGAACATGAACGTTTTCTAATGATGAGGAAAGTTATCTATTCTGTGATATGTAATTTCCTAGGGAGTATCTATATGCATGCAACTTAGGATGACTATGACTAAGATGTATATGACACCTAATGATGCAAGGTTTTTGAGCAAAATTAACTAGTTTCTAATCCAAGGTTGATCCTAAAAACCTAAAGCAAATAGCGACAATAATGTTTCGGACTCAACTCATGGTTTTTGATGTTTTCTATTGACAGGCAAATGTGGTTCACCTAACAGTTGCGGTTCAAATTTTGATAGATGCGGTTTTCTAATAGTTATGGTTTTTCCTTTGACAAATGTGGTTTACTAAAACACATGTGGTTCGAAGTCTGACAAATGTGGTTTACCAGGACACATGCGGTTTTAAAACTGATAGATGCGGTTTGCATGCATCCATGCGACTCAGAATATGACAGTTGTGACTCGTGATATGTAGACTGTGAAAAGTGAATGTTTTGACAGACAGATGCGGCATTTCCCCTAACAGATGTGACTCGCTAATACAGATGCAGCGTTTAAACTGACAAATGCGACTCGGTTTTCTGACAGTTGAATTTTTCCCAAAAGTTGTTGACTGACTTTGTCTTTTTGATCAAGATTTTGATGAATACAACAAAGAGCAAACACAACAATCAATGTATTTTCAGTTTTTGTGATGAAAGGACTGTTATGACTCGAAAAACAATTACAACCTAGGCTTTTAGGACAATAATTGTTGAATTCTTACTTGGATTTCTCTATCTACGCATATTTATGGCGAATGACTAGTATGTTGACCCCACTAGCTCCCCTCCACGACACTCACTTATACGGGGTAGCCAAGCTACTGTATCCATGAAACTCCCATGGCATACATTTCATTTTTTACACATAAACCATAAATATGTAAGACGGCTTCACAGGGCCGACCCTGCTGCACCAACAAGTAGGTAGGATTTTGGTAACTCTACAACAAGGTGTTTAATAAGGGCATTCCATTCATGGGACACTATCCAACGTCGATGAGATTCCATTTCTGTCCATCTCATCAGAATAGTGCGAGTGATTCTTGGGCTTTCCCCAAGAATCCACTTTTATATACCGACTAGAAGTCACTTGGCTTTAGCGTGCTACTGGTCTGAGTTGTCTTGGGGTGAGTACTTTTTCCCATCAAGACAAGCCCAAGTTCTAGAGTCAGCAACCATTTCTCTTACACCCAGGATCGCATGACTACACAAGGGGAGAGGATACTTCAGTGTACTCGTAATGGTTACAAATGCGTGCAAAAGCACCAGACAAAGAAGACAATGGTTCTTTTTAATCCAAATGACAATTTTCTATCTATCAAATAGAAAATTCATTTTAATCCCACATGACGATTATCTATCTACCAAACAAAAGCTTGCTTAAACAAATAAATTAACACAAAGGCATTAGGTTGTGCATGCAAATTTATCAGTAGCTCATCGGTCTTCAGCTTTCGTCCTATAGAAAATTGTCTTAGGTTTTTTTTAAATGTCTTTTATGCTTCGTCTTGCAAACACTATGTTATTCCACCTTAACACAACTGAAACAAATATTAGCGAAAATCCAAACAACATAAAAAGAAAAACAAAAATATGGATGCACGAAAATCAATAAAAAAAAGGGAAAAAGTTTTACCTGGTAGATGCAGCTTTTGGAGCCACAGATGCGGTTTGACTGTTGACAGGCGGATGCGGTTCGTGAACAGGCGGATGTGGTTCTTGACTTCATGGATGTGGCTTATCATGGTGGATGCGTCAGATGTGGCTCGTAGATACAGATGCGGTGTGCCATATGAAAAACCTGCAAAAAAGAACAAAAAATGGAAAAACAGGAAGACGAAAATATTTGCGGATTTTGAAGCGTGTTCACGTCGGGTTCACCAAATGTAAAATGATAGATTTTTCTACAAACTAGAATAACAATGTCAATACCAATCAAATAATCTAAAATCAAACAACAAAGAATGAGGAAATAAACTAAATAAACTAAACAAATTAATGGAAATCTCTCACCGAATATGCATTCACTCCTTCGAATTATCTCTATTGCTCTTCTCTGTTTTTCCTTTCCAGTATTCTTGCGCTCAGATTTTTGTGTTTGAATGCAAGTATAGCTTTGTCGAGTGTCTAAGAAAAATATTGAAGAATAGTTTCTCTTCTCAAAAGTGTATGATTTCGGAAGGAGGAATAACGATAATGACAGGCCATTTTATAGATTTTGGGTTTTCGAACGATCGACTCATATTGAAAGAGAGATCGACGGACGAGATTGATGAATTCCATGCAATATGAGTTTTGTATCAAATAGAACGTGAGTTAGAACTTGAGTTAGAACACGAGTCAGGAAAGACTGTAGATAGAGACTAAGTTAGAACATGAGTTAGAACACAAGTTCAACATCTTAATCTCCAAAAATAGAAGAACTAGACTTTGAATGTCAAAGACAAAGTTAGAACTTGAAGATGAAGAATCGAAATGCATAATTAATTAATTAAATAAAGATATTTAATTACTAAACGCATACATACATATGAGTTAGAACTAGTTAATCGACTAGTTGTGACAGAGAGTCTTCTTGCAGAGAGAAACAGGTGTTGAATTCAGATATAACTGGAGAACTAAAAATAGATCTCGAGTCAGAAGGTGAGTGAATGAATTAGATAACTGAATGATAGAGGAATGTGACATAATTAATTAAATAAATGAATTAAATGTTAATTTAATTCAATCATTCGAAAATGAATTGACTTTAATTAAATAAATAAAGTAATTTATTTAATTTGACTGTTTGAAAAGGCTCAAATGAATAATTAAATAATAAATATTTAATTATAGTTGGAAAAGTATGATAAAGGGGGAATTAAATAACAAATTATTGAATTGATAGATAAAGGGGGTTTAATTAAATGATACATATTTATTTAAGAAGGAAGAATTAATTAGTTAGGGACATAATTAAACAAATATGATTTATTTAATTAATCAAGTTGAATAAAGATTAGTAATGAATTAATGAATTAATTAAAAAGGGATATTTAATTAATAGAGGAAATATGTGTTAGAAAGATTAATTAAATAATTAACATTATTTAATCAAGACCATGAACTATAGAAAATTATGTCGAATGTGTACTCGCAGGCCTAGACCAATTTTCAGTATCTATAGGGCCTGTTTTAGCCAAATGGGTATCCAGATCTGCAGAAATCTCTGAAAAATGTGCATAGTGGGACTAGGTCGCAACAACTGGTGGGAGTGTCCCTTTTTCCTTTTTAGATGGTTCGAAGGGGGAATCTATAGACCTCAACCTGCACTTCTACTCCTCCAAGTGTTTGGACAATAAAACTTGATTTTTGGCCTATAGGTGTCTTTTTGCAGAGTTTTTGCCCTAGATAACAAGAAGTGTCTTCAACAAGTCTTTAATCCATTCTTCAAGCCTTCCAAACTACCTAAATCTGCAAACACACCAAGAGGGAGAAGAGAATGTTGATTGTTAGGGCATGGGGTCTTGCCTTGGTCAAGCCCCTTTTAGATAATTAAATAAAATGATGAAACGAGATAAGAAAGCATGAAATGTAAAATAATGGATTTATTACCTTGCCATGATGAGAGATCTTGAGTTTCTACAAAAATGGTTGTGTTTTCAGCTCCTTGAATGCTTTAGAAATGTGTCTTGGTGACTCAGAATGTGGAAACCCTAGCTTGCTTGAGAAGAGTGGTGAATGAAGAGTGGAGAGTGAATGAGAGAGATGTGAATAATGATGAATTAGGGTTTTGAGGATTATTTATATGCAATCCACCTAAAACACCTATTATTTGATCCTCAAGGCCGACATGAAGGAGAAATAAACTAATATCCTAAATTTTCCCAATCAAAACCCTAAAAATAGCTCCAATGACTTGGACAATACTAATTCACCCAGATGGGTAACCTAGTCCCATAGGGGCCATTTTGCCAGCTAGATTGTTCGGGAGTGAATAAATTAGGTTTATATGATGATTTTATCAAATATTTGATCAAATTAAGCCTCGGGATGCATCATAAGGGGTCATAGGGGCCTATCAATGATGATGAAAAGGGTGATTAAAGGTCCAAAATCCATAGGCAAGGGCCCAAATGAGATACATGATCATGTGATTACAAGGATTAGAAGGAAAGAAGAACGAGGTGGAAAAGTTATGCTCTCTAGGGCCACAGAACATCAAGTCATCTGTGGGGTGAGTTGTCCAAAAGAAGTGGTTTAGGGAGAAATTCATGCCAATGTGTCAGATTCCAACCACATAATGAGAAATTCATGAATTTTTTTCGGCTTCCCGTTATACTAACCATACCAAAGTTACCTCGCTTGATAAGTTTGATAAGGCACCACAATGCTTTTGTAAATGCTTTTGAATATTATGTGAAGATTTTGTTGAAAAGGGATTTTGCTTCATTCATGCGAGGTCTTCTTATTAGGGAGCATTATTCCTAATGTCTCCAAGAGAGGAAAAGTTAGTGTGTCAAATCATTATCCATTGCATGCCTCATTCGCATCAGGCCACTTCAGTTGATCGTACACTCTTGGAAGGCATAGGGCACATCACAAGGAAAAATCATGCCATGAAATTTTGTGAAAAGATGTCAACTATAAATGCCCCCACTTTAAAGTGGTTGCCACACCATCTCTATGAGAAATTTCTTTAAAGTAGCCAAGGATGGGTAGGAAGACATGAGAGCTAACTTGGAAATCCCTATGCCAAGTCATATGTTTCCGAAGTAGGCTACTTCATGAAAAGGGAGAGTATGTCACATGCGAGTCAACTTAAGACATGTCGTCTACATCCCAAGCTTGCTCTTATAAGTTTATGAAAGGTTAACAACTAGTCAAAGGAGACAATGACAAGTGACATATGAGGAAAAGGATATTTAACCTATTGCCCCCAGTTAGTGCAGGATAAAGGTGATCCAAGAATGGATGACAGTATGTTGCTCCTCGCAAGGGATGCAAAACATACAATAGTGAGTATGCAAGGATCCTACAACTATTACATGATAAGCAGAAATAACTAATGTTATTTATGGAGATGAGTAAAAAAAGTGTCAGAAAATTTAGCCTTGATGGTATACACTTTGTCATATATGTGAGTAATGTCATGGTAACTTGGTTGAGGTGAAATGTTATGCTTAGGTGAGGGAAAGACTAGAGGATGCTTAAGAGTTCCAATAGTAGATGATGATCTAATGGACATTTGTGTATGCGTAACCTTAGTGGGTTGGGGTTGATGTATCTCTAAGAAAGGGAAATTGAGTATCATCTTTTTACCATTACCCAAGGAAGACACATTATTATTGCGTGAAAGGAGTGCAATCATGTTGTTTTCTTGTACCATGATGCCTTCCCTAGTAGGAGAGTATTTAGGAGAAATACAAATAAGATGTTTAGGACATTCATTATTTGGTTCTACACTATTGACTTCATCACAATTAAGGGAATGATCGATGGTTGGATCTTGTAACACCATAATATCTTATTTCCTAATAAGAGAGATATTAGGAGAGGGAGAAAGTTTATTGTTTTGATTGTTGATGGTTGCATTCTTTTCCTCTAAGGTGTTATTCTCTTGTGCCATAGTATCTATCCTAGGAGGATATCTTTTTGGAAAGTGGAAAATAATAGGTTAATCACATGTCATGATTAGATTTGGTAATGTAGCTTCATCGCTCATAGGAAAGGCATTAAGAGAAGGATAACTAGGAATTATATGGTTACCAATGATTGGACTATTTTGGTCAAATAGAGTCTTCCAAATGTGAGGAATATTAGGAAAGAGAGAAATAATGCTATAAATCTCAGTCATTGGATTGCTTGATACCGACATAGCCTTAGTTGATAAAGAATTATTGCAAATAAGGGAGGTGTTGGGAGATGAATGAAGGCTAGGTAAGGTAGTAACCTTAATTTTAGCTTCATGTGTTATAAGGTCTTTGCAAGGGGGAGGAAGAGGAAGACAAGCAAGACAATCATGATCTTCAATGGTTGTCTTCTTTCACTAGGATACCTTTGTCACCAATGGGAGAGATATCAAGAGAAGAACAATTATGATTATCAATGTTTGCATCCTTTTGGGTCAAAGCTTTAGTGGATGAGCAAGGAGAGATGAAGTTGTAGAGGGATTCATCTAACATGTCCAAGTCATTGCTACTAAATGGATTAAGAATGGTGTGAGTGGGTGCTTGTGATGTTGTTAAAGTGTTTTTTTCTTTTTTGTAATGAAGTTGATCTAAATGAATTAGGAACTAATGTTGAAAATGAAAATTACAAAATTCTAATACTATCCATAAGTGCCATGAATTCTATTAAGTGTAATATAAGCTATGTAAATGTAAAATGCAATGTAAATAAATAGGATGAAATGCAATTTTTAGATTCAAAGAAGGTAAATCACTGATTACATTATGCATTGATCTGAAACTAAAATGTTGTAATTGCAAAAGTGGAAATGTGTAATACATGAAATGGGATAATTTAAGCTATATATCATGAAATGCATGTTATAGAAACACAAAAAAAATGATACTTTCTTTTAGTCTACACATCCAGCTCAATCTATATCTGTATAAGCACTTAGTGTAAAGTCAGTATCTCTAGGATACCACAATCTATAATCCAAAATGTCATTCAAATATATGAATATTCTTTTAACAGTAGCAACATGTGTTTCCTTAGGATCTTCTTTAAATCTAGCCACAAGACAAACAACATGCATAATATCTGATCTAGTAGCAGTCAAATACAATAGTCCACCAATCATAGATCTATACTTGCTCTGATCAGCCTTAGGTGAATCATCATCCTTACCTAATTTTCAATTGGACACCATAGGAGTGCATATCGATTTGGAACCATCCATTCCAAAGTTCTTCAACATCTCTCTCACATACTTAAACTGTGAAATAAAGATTCCTTTCTCTGTTTGATTAATTTGCATACCAAGAGAAAAATTCATCTCTCCAAAAATAGACGTTTCAAATTCTTTTTGGATCTGTTCTACAAATAGCTTACACATAGTTTCATTTCCTTTTAAAATAATTTCATCAACATATACAACCACAATCAAGATTTTTTCATGTTCAAATTTAAAGTATAGGTTACTATCTGTCATACCTTTGTTGAAACCTTATTGAATCAAGTACCCATCTAACCTTGCATACCAACCTCTAGGAGCTTGCTTCAATCCATATAAAGCTTTCTTCAATCTGCAAACCATATCTAGTTGATTTGACAACTGAAATCTTTCTGGTTGTTCCATGTAGACCTCTTCTTCTAGCTCACCATTCAAAAATTTTGACTTGACATCCATTTGATAGACCTTGAATTTTTTATGAGAAGAAAATGCTAGGAACATCCTGAGAGCTTCCGTTCTTGCCAATAGAGAAAAAGCCTCCTGAAAATCTATGCCTTCTACTTTTGAGTAACCCTTACACACAAGCCTTGCTTTTTTTTTTCTGACCAGTTTCCCATTCTCATTCAACTTATTTTGAATACCCACTTTGATCCAATAATGTTTTTGTCTGCCGATCTTGGGACCAATTCCCAAGTTTGATTCTTCTTAATCTGTATAAGTTCTTCCTTCATAGCTTCCATCCAATTCTCATATTTACATGCTTCACTTATAGTCTTTGGTTCAATGTTAGAAAGTAAACACATATTTACTTCACCAACAACAACTTTGCTTCTTGTCAATACTCATTTTTTCTTGTCTCCAATGATCTTATTTTTTGAATGATTCTTCCACACATATCTAGGTATCTTAGGGAACATCACCAGAGCTTCTTCTTCTTTTTCTTCTTCTTCATTTGGCTTTTCTTTCTCATCATTTTCTTGTTCTTCCACAATTTCTTCAATTCTAACACAATCAGTTCATCAGATATATATCCATCAATGCCAATTGAATTCTTCATTGCTTCATCAACCTTGACATCTGTGCTTTCTACAATCTCCCTCAATATTTTATTGAAACATCTATAAACCTTGCCTCTAGTAGAATATCCAAGAAAAATGAATTCATCACTTTCCTAAATTTTCTTAATCCCTTCTAATATAACATTTGCTTCCAAATACCTTGAAATACTTAATAGTACTAGAATTATTCCACACCATAGTTCATAGGGGGTCTTTGTATTGTTTTATCTTGCTTAAATTTGATTGAGCACATAAAGAAGAATGTGAAAATATTCTCTCTAGTAAAATTCCAGTAGACCTACCTCAGTAATCATTGATCTAGTGGCCTCTTGAATTATTTTGTTCTTCCTTTCAACAACTCCATTCTACTGAGGAGTTCTCGGAGCAAATAATTGTCTTTTGATTCCATGCACTTCACAAAACATATTAAACTCATGGGAAGTGAATTCATCACCTCTGTCAGACCTTAATCATTTTATCCTCAAATTTACTTCATTTTCAACCGTAGCTTTGACTGTATTGAATCTATCTAATGCATCTGATTTCTCTCTAAGAAATTTAACCCATGTATATCTAGGATAATCATCAATCAAAAGCATAAAGTATTTTTTACCTTGTAGACTTCTCACTCTTGTAGGACCATAGAGATATGTATGAATTAAATCCAGTAGTCCAGTGGTGGGTTGTTCCTTTGATCTATAATGATTTCTTGCTTGCTTCCCAAATTGATAATTCTTGCAAATAGCATTAACATGCTTTGTAATCCTTGGTAAATCTCTCACGGCCCGAACTACAATAATCCTCGCCAAGCTATCAAAATTCGTATGAAACATTCTTCGATGCCACAACCAATTGTCATTAACCTGAGTCATAAAGCATCGTCCATTATCACCCTTAAGTTGATAGATATTTCCTTCATATTTCTTTCCTATAGCAATCACTATTTTGTATCCTTTTCAAATCTCACATCTTTCATCCTCAAATACAATATTATATCCGTTACTGCACATCTATCCAACACTCAAAATATTATTGCTTAAACCCTTAACATAATATAAATCATCATTATTATGCTTTCCATCAAAACTTACTATATCCCACAAATCTTAGCACCAGTATCATCTCCAAACATAACTAAGCCTCTAGGATCATATTTTTCAAGTTTAACAAACTTACTCTTATCACCAGTCATTTGATGTGAACAACTACTCTCAACAACCCAATAGTTCTTTTGTTTAGCATGTAGGGAAGAGATTAAAGTACCTTCATTTTTCTCCTTCTCTGAAGGGCATTCCTTCACCTATTTTTTAGAATTAGCAAAAGTAGGTTCATCTTTTATAGCCAAGAACAAGTATTCATTATCATCAATATCTCCATAATCAGATTCCTCATCAGATATACTAGCATCCTCATTCACATAATAATCTCTATTGATCTTCTTACCTTTCTTTTATTTCTCATATCTTTGTTTATTCCTCTTAGCTCTTTCCAAAAACCTTGCAGCATAATGACCTATTCCTCCATAACTAAAGAATTTAAAGGGTAAGTTACCTTCATACTTGTCAAAGCCTTTCTTCATCTTTCTCACAAAGTTAGCTTATAATTCATCAATATTTTCTTCATCGAGATCTTCATCTTTTGTAGCCTTAAAATCAGTTTCTAATTTGGATCTATTTCTCAAATTTGATTTTTTCCTAACAATTGATCTTTAGTGTAAGTTTTGTAATCTATATGTTCTTCAATAACACATACCTTTTCATTGTAAGCATCAGGGAGAGTTCTAAGAATCTTCTTTACAATTCTGGATTCATCTATTGTAGCACCAAGTCCTCACATTCCAGCTACTACGTTATCCAATCTTTGTACATAAGCTTTGAAATTCTCATCTTTCGGTCTAGCACAAACCATAGCATACATAAAACTTCCAACTTCACTCTGGTAAGGAACTTTAATTATGTCTTCCATCTCTAATGGAGATGTTGGATAATCTAAAATAGATAACTTTGTTCCAACAGAAAGGGGAACACACAATGGTCTACAATCCTGCATGATAAATCTCTATAAAATTAAATTGACATACTTAATTTGGCCAAGCCATAGCTTTCTGTTCACTCTATCTCATTTAATTTCCATCCCAAGAATATTCTTAGCTACACCAAGGTCTTTCATTTCAAATTTAGCAGCAAATTGAGATTTCAGTTTTGAAATCGTACCTTTCCCTTTGTCAATAAATATCAATCATCAACATATAATGCAATAAACAAGAAACGATCACCATAAGTTTTATAATAAACACAATGATTTGATTTAGAATGCTCAAATCCCAAACTCAACACATATGTATCAAATTTCCTGTAACACATCCTAGGACTTTTTTTTAAGCCATACAAAGATTTCTTCAATTTGCAAACCAACTTACTTTTACCTTTCACCACATTGTCCTTTGGCTGCGTCATATAAATATCCTCCTCCAAGTCACCATTAAGGAAAGAATTTTTCACATCCATTTTCTCAACCTCTAAATCATAAGCAACGACAATAGAAAGTAAAAATCTAAAGGATGTCATTTTTGCAACATGAGAGAATATCTCACCATAATCAACACCCTCAACTTGAGAGTAACTTTTCATAACCAACCTTGCTTTGTACTTATCAATAACTCCATCTCAACCAATATTTTTCTTAAACACCCATTTGCAACCAACAAGTTTCCATCCTTCAGGTAATGGTACAAGATCTCATGTATTTGTCTTGTTTGTTTTGAGACTTTGCAAGTTCTTGATGTTCGTTTGATCTAATGGTTGAGATAATATTTTTGAAATACAATTGATAAAACACAACAAACAAAGTGTATGACTTGATCGTGATGTTTTGATGAAAATAAGCCAAAATCAATGTAATTTACATTGGTAATAACAGTTCAAGCATTTTTATCCCTAAGGTCAAAGCTAGTGGTAATATTTTCATGCCCATAACTTGGAAGCCCCTTCAACTCAAGTGTAGGGACACCCAAATGGATGTATAAACTTAATTCTTTGCAAGAGTGGATAGATAGGGGCCTCCTAGCATGGAAGAATAACCCAAATCACCCTTTCCCTAGAAAGCTACAAGTAGCTCATGCTAAGTTGGGGATTTTTGTCTCAACTCAAAGGAGTTCACATGGTGAGTAAAAAGCTTCAGGGTATGGTGTGCATACCTTGCACTGAAAATATCACCAATACACGATCAATCGATAAGGTGGGCAACTACTATAATATTTCTAGTCGCTATTTAGGGAACTCAATGCCTTGCTAGCATCTAGCAAGCCACTTAATATTTGGTGTGGAGCCTAACCATTCTCCAAGTGGGAGATTGTTGAAATGTGGCGACTGATCATGCAAATAATCTACACTCTTTACGTATCCTTATAGGGGTTCATGGGCGCAACCCATGATTTTTTTTCCCCTTTTGCATGTCAAGGGTTCAATAGTTAATTTTTTGTTAACTGACAAATGAAAAATGACTTTAAAAAACCCTAATTCTATAAGCTTCCAAAAAGCTTTTTATAAGCGGTTGGGATGTAAGTTGTGGTATGGTATTTGTGAGATTGTAATATTTTTTGCATTGGATAGTAAAATAATTGGATGGCTGAGTTTATGTGGATGTGGCCCATATTGGATGGATCATGTTAAAATTTTGTGTTATTCTTCATTTTTATTTCTAGGTTATTTAATCTGCATATAATTGTTAATGTTTATTTCTCCAATCTTCCTGAACCCTAACACTTAAGGATTTAACAACTCCTAATAGGGAACTAGTTATACCTCACACAAATTTGGATATCTCCCCATTTTGAATGGCACTGTCGGCAAGGTACTCACTAGTTAGACCCAGGCTATAGCTGAAGTCAATTTATATAGAGGCCCAATGGAAATATCGCTTTGGGTAACCTTGAACTCTCCAGTGCGGGATGTAGCTCAAGGCTGGCTTGAGATAAAGGTAATGATGTAAAAAAAGAATGAAAAGAGCCCAAAGTGTTTCTTGTCACCCAGGATTGTCAAAAGATGCAACGGGAAAGGATACACACTTAGCTTGCGAGTCACGATGAACATAGTAGACAATTAATAGAAATTTGATTTTAAGCCCAAAAATGAAGTGTTTAAAGATAACATTTCATTTTTTATATGCACCAAGTTCAAATATTTGAGACTTCGAGCAAAGAATGCCACAAATCAATTGTTTGTTATTTCAATCAAAAAGGATGAAATATTCAATTTTATGGACCAAAATGAAATGAAATGATTGTAACCAAGTTTTAATGCACCAAACACAAATTTTCAAGTTGTCTTGTTCAATTTTAATGCACCTAAAACATAGATTTTTGGCACCTTAATGCTTTCTTACGCTTCTAGGGTTTTCACCTAAAAGGAGAAACATGGGCCAAAATGATAATATTACATTCAAAGATAAGGGGTTAATAGGGGTATGGATGTGTGTGAAATGTATCTAAGTGTTGGAAACCAATTAAATAAACTATTTATTGAATGTAAAATATTGAAATGCAAGAGTGTTTGAAAACACATAGAGATATGCAAACATTAAATTAAACAACCTATGAAAGCTTATCAAACAAGTTAGAAAACTGTAAAAATCGAAATATGCAAGTCTGGAAAATGGAAGAGGTTAGAGTGAAGATTGTAGATGTCCCAAAAAGTTTGCAAAATTTGACTTTTATGCCTGGTGGGACACTTGTGCCAAGCTATGCGACCTAGTCCTTTTTCAAGGTGATTTTTAGAAAACTACTTCAAGGCCTATTTCAGCCAAATGGTTATCCAGATCTGCAAAAATCTCTGAAAAATGTGCATAGTGGGACTAGGTCATAAAAACTAGTGAGAGTGTTCCTTTTTCTTTTTCAGAAGATTCGAAGGGGGAATCTGTAGACCTCAACTTGCACTTCTGCTCCTTCAAGTGTTTGGACCATAAAACTTGATTTTCGGCCTATAGGTGTCATTTTTGTAGATTTTTTGCCCTAGATAACAAGGAGGTGTCTTCAACAAGTCTTTAAACCATTCTTCAAGCCTTCTAAACTACCTAAATCTGCAAACACACCAAGAGGGAGAAGAGAATGTTGATTGTTAGGGCATGGGGGCTTGCCTTGGTCAAGCCCCTTTTAAATAATTAAAAAAAATGATGAAACAAGATAAGAAAGAATGAAATGTAAAATAATGGACTTATTACCTTGCCGTGATGAGAGATCTTGAGTTGCTGCAAAAATGGTTGTGTTTTCAGCCCCTTGAATGCTTCAGAAATGTCTCTTGGTGACTTAGAATGTGGAAGCCCTAGCTTGCTTGAGAAGAGTGGTGAATGAAGAGTGGAGAGTGAATGAGAGAGATGTGAATAATGATGAATTAGGGTTTCGAGGCTTATTTATATGCAATCCACCTAAAACACCTGTTAATTGATCATGAAGGCTGACATGAAGGAGAAATAAACCAAAACCCTAACTTTTCCCAATCAAAACCCCGAAAATAGCTCCAATGGGACTAGGTTGCCACCTCGGGTGACCTAGTCCACCTGGATAGTACTAATTCACCTAGATGGGTGATGTAGTCCCATAGGGGCCCTTTTGCCAGCTGGATTGTTTGGGAGTGAATAAATTAGGTTTATATGATGATTTTATCAGATATTTGATCAAATTAAGCCTTGGGATGCATCATAAGGGGTCATAAGGGCCTATTAGTGATGATGAAAAGGGAGATTAAATGTCCAAAATCCATAGGCAAGGGCCCAAATGAGTGAAAAGTATCAAGGCTACACTTTTTGGTGACACATTTATTTCCCACTTTAGTGAGAGGGCGAACTTGCTTCAAACTCACACTAAAGTAGCCCAATGGAGATGGTGAAGAATGATGGAGATGAAGAAGGCAGTCAAGCCCCCAGGATTCAAGATTCTAAGTCAAATCGACATCAGTGATAAAGGACACATTCAAGGGTGAATGATTTGTAGAAAAATGAGATACATGATCGTGTGATGACAAGGACTAGAATGAAAGAAGAATGAGATGGAAAAGTTGCACTCACTTTGGGGCCATAGAACATCAGGTCGTATGCAGGGTGAGTTATCCCAAAGAAGTGGTTTAGTGAGAACTTCATGCCAGTGTGTCGGCTTCCCACCACATAATGAGAAAGTCTTGTCAATTTTTCAGCTTCCCATTATATTAACCATACCAAAGTTACCTCGCTTTGATAACTTTGATAAGGCACCACAATGCTTTTGTAAATGCTTTTGAATATTATGTGAAGATTTTGTTGAAAATGAATTTTGCTTCATTCATGTGAGGTCTTCTTATTAGGGAGCATTGTGCCTAATGTCTCCAAGAGAGGAAAATTCAGTGTATCAGATCATTATCAATTGGATGCCTCATTCACATCAGGCCACTTCAGTTGATCGTACACTCTTGGAAGGCATAGGACACATCACAAGGAAGGAAAAATCATGCCATGAAATTTTTTGAAAAGATGTCAACTATAAATGCCCCCACTTTAAAGTGGTTGCCACACCATCTCTGTGAGAAATTGCTTTAAAGTAGCCAAGGATGGGTAGGAAGACATGAGAGCTAACTTGGAAAGCCCTATGCCAAGTCATATGTTTTCAAAGTAGGCTACTTCATGAAAAGGGAGAGTATGTCACATGCTAGTCAACTTAAGACATGTCGTCCACATCCGAAGCTTGCTCTTATAAGTTTATGAAAGGTTAACAACTAGTCAAAGGAGACAATGACAAGTGACATATGAGGAAAAGGCTACTGAACCTATTGTCCCCACTTAGTGCAGGATAAAGGTGATCAGAGAATGGATGATAGTATGTTGCTCCTCGCAAGGGATGCAAAACATGCAATAGTGAGTATGCAAGGATCCTACAACTATTAAATGGTAAGGAGCAATAACTAATGTTATTTATGGGGATGAGTAAAAAAAGTGTCAAAAAATTTAGCCTTGATGGTATACACTTCGTCATATATGTGAGTAATGTCATTGTAACTTGGTTGAGGTGAAATGTTATGCTTAGGTGAGGGAAGATTAGAGGATGCTTAATAGGTCCAATAGTAGATGGAGATCTAATGGACATTTGTGTATGCATTACCTTAGCAGGTTGGGGTTGATGTATCTCTAAGAAAGGGCGATTGAGTATCATCTTTTTACCATTACCCAAGGAAGACACATTATTATTGCGTGAAAGGAGTGAAATCATGTTGTTTTCTTGTACCATGATGCCTTCCCTAGTAAGAGAGTGTTTAGGAGAAATATAAACAAGATGTTCAGGACATTCATTATTTGGTTCTACACTATTGACTTCATCACAATTAAGGGAATGATCGATGGTTGTATCTTGTAACACCATAATATCTTATTTCCTAATAGGAGAGATATTAGGAGAGGGGGAAAGTTGATTGTTGTGATTGTTGATGGTTGCATTCTTTTCCTCTAAGGTGTTATTCTCTTGTGTCATAGTATCTATCCTAAGAGGATAGCTTTTTGGAAAGTGGCAAATAATAGGTTCATCACATGTCATGATTAGATTTGGTAATGTAGCTTCATCGCTCATAGGATAGGCATTAAGAGAAGGATAACTAGGAATTATAGGGTTACCAATGATTGGAATGTTTTGGTCAAATAGAGTCTTCCAAATGTGAGGAATATTAGGAAAGAGAGAAATAATGCTATAACTCTTAATCATTGGATTGCTTGATACCAACATAGCCTTAGTTGATAAAGAATTATTGCAAATAAGGGAGGTGTTGGGAGATTAATGAGGGCTAGGTAAGGTAGTAACCATAATTTTAGCTTAATGTGTTATAAGGTCTTTGAAAGGGGGAGGAGGTGGAAGACAAGCAAGACAATCATGATCTTCAATGGTTGTGTCTTCTTTCACTAGGATACCTTTGTCACCAATGGGAGAGATATTAGGAGAAGAACAATTATGATTATCATGATCATCAATGTTTGCATCCTCTTGGGTCAAAGCTTTAGTTGATGAGCGAGGAGAGATGAAGCTATCAATGGATTCATCTAACATGTCCAAGTCATTGCTACTAAATGGCTTAAGAATGGTGTGAGTGGGTGCTTGTGATGTTGCTAAAGTTTTTTTTCTGTTTTTGTAATGAAGTTGATCTAAATGAATTAAGAATTAATATTGAAAATGAAAATTACAAAATTCTAATACTATCCATAGGTTCCATGAATTCTATGAAATGCAATATAAACTATGCAAATGTAAAATGTAATGTAAAGACATAGGATGAAATGCAATTTTTATATTTCAAAGAAGGTAAATCATTGATTACATTATGCATTGATCTGAAACTAAAATGTTGTAATTGCAAAAGTGGAAATGTGTAATACATGAAATGGGCTAATTTAAGCTAGATATCATGAAATGCATGTTATAGAAACACAAAAATTTATACATATAGACAGTGACACAAAACATAAGCTTAAAAACAAGGTTTTCAGCCTTGTAAATGATAGTTTCAGGGGCCTAAAGGGACTAGGTCGCCCAAAGTGGTGACTTAGTCCTCATGGTGATATTTTTCAAAAATTATAGAATATTGTGATGGATTGAAGTGGTTTTTGTATGGGGTGATGCATACCTAACATGAAAATTCAAGATTTCATAATTTTTTAATGTTTTAAGATGCAAAAGATGCAACCTATATGCACTTTCAATAATGCAAAAGTTTAAACCCTAGAATGCAAAGTAAACAATGAAAACTCCAATGCAATGCAAATCTAGGATAATAGTGGATGCCAAATCAGAGAGGAAGAGTGTAGGAATGTCAGGTTCACTAAAATAAAACATAAGTTTTTGGCACCTTAATGCTTTCTTACGCTTCTAGGGTTTTTCACCTAAAAGGAGAAAGATGGGCCAAAATGTTAATGTTACATTCAAATATTAGGGTTTAATGGGGGTATGGATGTGTGTGAAATGTATCTAAGTGTTGGAAACTAATGAAATAAACTATTTATTGAATGTAAACTATTGAAATGCAAGAGTGTTTGAAAACACATAGAGATATGCAAATATTAAATTAAACAACCTATGAAAGCTTATGTAACATGATAGAAATTGTAAAAAATAGATGTATGCACCTAGAAAATGGAAGAGGTTGGAGTGAAGACTGTATATGTCCCAAAAATTCTACAAAATCTAACTTTTATCCTTGGCGAGACAATTGTGCCAAGTTGGGCGACCTAGTCCTTTTCCGGGGTGATTTCAAAAAACTGCTCCAGGGCCTGTTTCAACCAAATGGGTATCCAAATCTGTAAAAATATCTGAAAAATATGCACAATGGGAATAGGTCACCACAACTGGTGCGAGTTCCCCTTTTTCCTTTTTAGAATATTCGAAGGGGGAATCTATAGACCTCAACCTGCACTTCTACTCCTCCAAGTGTTTGGACCAGAAACCTTGATTTTTGGCCTATAGGTGTCTTTTGTGGAATTTTTTCCCTAGCTAATAAGGAGGTGTCTTCATAAAGTCTTTAATCCATTCTTCAAGCCTTCCAAAATACCTAAACCTGCAAACACACCAAGAGGGAGAAGATAATGTTGATTGTTAGGGCATGGAGACTTGCCTTGGTCAAGCCCCTTTTAGATAATTAAATAAAATGATGAAACAAGATAAGAAAGAATGAAATGTAAAATAATGGACTTAATACCTTGCCATGATTAGAGATCTTGAGTTGCTACAACAATGGTTGTGTTTTCAACCCCTTGAATGCTTCATAAATATGTCTTGGTGACTTAGAATGTGGAAACCCTAGCTTTCTTGAGAAGAGTGGTGAATGAAGAGTGGAGAGTGAATGAGAGAGTTGGGAATAATGAGGAATTAGGGTTTTGAGGATTATTTATATGCAATCCACCTAAAACACCCATTATTTGATCCTCAAGGCTGACATGAAGGATAAATAAACTAAAACCCTAACGTTTCCTGCTCAAAACCCCGAAAATAGCTCCAATGGGACTAAGTCACAACCTTGGGTGACCTAGTCCACCTGGAAAATACTAATTCACCTAGATGGCCAACCTAGTCCCATAGGGGCTCTTTTGCCAGTTGGATTGTCCGAGAGCGAATAAATTAGGTTTATATGATGATTTTATCAGACATTTGATCAAATTAAGCCTTGGGATACATAATAAGGGGTCATAGGGGCCTATTAATGATGATGAAAAGGGTGATTAAAGGTCCAAAATCCATAGGCAAGGGCCCAAATGAGTGAAAAGTATCAAGGCTACACTTTTTGGTGACACAACACCAAAGGAAAGTGAATTCATTTTAAGAGCACCAAATGTAAATGTTCAATTTGTCTTTTTCAGTTTTATTGCACCAAAGGAAAGTGAATTCATTTTAAGAGAACCTAATGTAAATGTTATAAAAATAATAAAAATATTCATACAAAATGCTTCAAAAAATAAAAAGCCTGGGACTGTTTGTCAACACTATAAGAAAAATGATTAGTTGTTCACAAAAAAATACACCATGACCATGTAAGATCAACACCAACAATGTTAAATAATCTCACAAAACACAACAAACAACCAATAGCTAGGGTTAGCTATATTGTAAATAAAAAAAAATTGCAAACTAACACAGATCCAAAAAAAAGAAATAGAAAACTTGTTACCTGCAATAGTGCATCTGCAGATTTTCCAGACGCTAGCGGTAGGATTTTAGGTTAGTAGCGGTTCTGTTTAGGATGAAAGTGGCTCTATAATGTTAGTTCAAATACCTATACTCATAAATCTACAAGACAAAAAGGATAATAGCGGCCTTTCCCCACAATAGCGACAAGATTTAGGTCGATAGTGGCCAAATTTAGGTCTATAGGGACAAAACAAAAGTGATGAACATGTTCATATTTTAAGACAAAAAATATTCAATTAGAAAAAGTGATTCCTAAAAAGGACATCCACAACTGAGAACCTACAACTACTCACCAAACTCAACGAAAATATTAAAGGTAAGGACCTAGGTCCCACCGGGCGTGCCAAAATGTACAAGGGGAAATTGGAAAGATGAAAATACAATAATGAAATCAAAACAAGATAAATCCCAACCTACTCATGAAATGTGATTGTAAAGCAATGAATTCAACAAGCAATGTTAGCATAAATGAGAACATAAACGAATTCAAAGATTAAAATTTTACCGTCCCATGTCGCGGTGTATTCATATTGGTAACAAATGTTGGGTTGCTAGATTAAAATGAAGCCTCCATTGTAAAAGCTTCAAAACTGGTAATAGTGATGATCTTGAATGCAAGAATGTGCTCAATAATCAATTTGGCATGACCTCTTCACAAATTCTCTAGATTATTCGATCGTTTTTTAAAAAGAAGGTTGTTTTATAGATTTTCAGGTTTCAGATGAATGATCGAGATGAAACAATGAAAGATCATGATCAACGATTGAGAAACGTTGGGAGGAAATAAGTTCAACTCCTCTGATTGATCCAATTAAGGGATTTAATTGAATAATCAGTGGGATTAGATTGAATGATTCGTGGGAATGAAGAAATCAAAATAAGTGCTTTGTGGGATTGAAGAAGTCAAGTTGAGTTAGGAAATATATTAAGAAATTAGTGATCATGATTTATTCAATCAAGATATGTGAGGATGTATTAATTAATTTAATAATTAATTAAAGTTTGAGAGGAACATGCAAGTTTTTTTTTACTTTAATAAATAAATTTATATTTATTAATTTGACCATGTTGAGTGATTTTGGGGAAATTGAATAATTGATTTAATTATTCAAATTTAGAGAAGGGAAAGTAGCTTAGTTAGATAATTAAAGATAACTATTTAATTAATTTAGATGAATAAGTATTGTTAGTGACATAATTAAATAGCTTGTGTTTGTTTATTTATGTTGGCATTGTTGGACTCGAGGGAACACTAAGAGGGGGGGTGAAACAATTTTTAGCAAATCTTAACTTTGTTACTCTGAAACTTAAACCATTTTCTCATTACACTAAAAGAAAGATATAAGCATTCAAAGGAAACATTCATATCACCATGACAAATATTTTTATATGGAAACCCTGTTAGGGGAAAAACCACGGTGGAGGTTAATCCACAATTTGAGTACTCAAATAAAGTTTTACAAAAGAGAATGCACTTACATTCAGGCACACTACCTAGAGCTCACTACTCAAAGGGAAGGTTCGTTGCCTTAGAAAATTTTATATTAAAACCATCTGAAGGATGAACTAAGATAGTAGCATCTATTCATGCTAGGTTACAGTTCTGGTGAAGCTGATAGATTTGATTCTGGATCTTCTTCCTAACTCTGCACTTTGCTCTGCTCTGGTTTGCTCTTTGCATCACATAGACAAATTTGCACTATTACTTTGTTGAATTTTGCACCATATTCACATTCCATATATTCACTATCTTGACACCCTTCTCCACATCTGACACCCTCAAAATGATAAAACCGATCTCATATATATATCCACTATCAAGGATTTGATCATTCTTATGTCAGCTTGATAAAACATTAAGTTCTTTACAACTTGTCGACTAGATCCACCACTAATTCTGTATGTGCATCCTCCAAAGTTAGTTAAGACAAAGATATGACCTAAAAAAACATATTTCAAATATAATAACATTTAATTAATTATTCCTTATACATCCATTATTGCTATATTCACCAGGTCAACCTTCTAGCACATATAATCAACAGATTAGTGCACCGGATCTCCTAGATTGCGTACCAGTGAATGTGCATCATCATATCTCATGAATATTGCAATACAAACATCAATAAACCTTTTTTCATTATTTATATTGATAGAGTAGTTTGACACATTTTTGCATTCATTTGATTTATGACCGAGCTTTTTGCATTTGAAACACTCACCATAAAATGATGAATCTCTTGATTTCATATTACTTCTACACTGAGTAGCCATATGGCCAAATTTATTTCAATAAAAATAGTATCCATTAATTTTTTGAGTATTAGGTTGTCTTACAAAATACCTTCCACCTTTGTTTATCAGGTTTCCTTGTCTGAAATTCTTTTGTCCAGGTCTGGAACTTTCTACTTTTTCATATCCAAGACCTCTCTTATCATTTCCACTCTTTTGTCCTTGATTCAGATCATCAAGCTTTACTAAACTGATCTTAAACTTTTCCTTGTATTCATTTTTAGTAGTAAGTTCATTCCCGAGAATAACAATCTGCTTACCAAGTTCTTGTTCATTGTTTCTGAAATGTAGCAGTTCACTTTCCAACTGAGTGAATTCTCCATTTATTCTTCTGCATTCATCATATTTCCCCCATAAGGACTGAGCAAGATTCTCTTCATTCTTCTTCATTTCTTCAATCTCTTTATTCATCTTCATTACCATAGATTCCATCTCATGTTTTAAAGTGGCATTGTTTTTGGCAAGCTTTTCATATTCTTCAGTTATTTCCTTCAAGGTCTGATTTAGGTGAGTATCATCCATGTTTTCACTCTCTTGTTGTTATATCTAGTCACAAAGATCCTTCCTCTTTTCTCTAGATCTAAAAATTTGATCCTTCAATGATTGAATAAATTTCTTAGCATCCCTATGATTTTCTTTCAATTCATGTGTTTCTTCTTTAGACTGATCAAGGTCATCAACTGCCACCAAAAGCTATTTTTGAAGACTACTAGAGTCCATTACATTCCAAGATCCACCTCAAGCTTCTAAAATTCTTCTAAGGAACCAGAAGCTCTGATACCAATTGTTGGACTCGAGGGAACACTGAGAGGGGGGGTGAATCAGTGTTCAACAAATCTTAACTTTGTTACTCTAAAACTTAAACCATTCTGTCATTACATTAAAAGAAAGATGCAAGCATTCAAAGGAAACATTCATAACACCATGACACAAATATTTTTGTGTGGAAACCATGTTAGGGGAAAAACCACGGTGGAGGTTAGTCCACAATTTGAGTACTCAAATAAATTTTTACAAAAGAGAATGCAATTGCATTCAGGCACAGTGCCTAGAGCTCACTACTCAAAGGGGAGTATCACTGTCTTATAAAATTTTAGATTAAAACCATCTAAAGGATGAACTGAGATAGTAGCATCTATTCATGCCAGGTTATAGTTCTGGTGAAGCTCATAGATTTGATTCTGGATCTTCTTTCTGATTCTGCACTTCACTCTGCTCTACTCTTTTCTGCTCTTCGCATCACACATAGAAAAATTTGCACTATTACTCTCTGAATTTTGCACCATATTCATGTTCCATATATTCGCTATCTTGAAACACTTCTCCACATCTAACACCCTCAAAATGATAAAACCGATCTCATATATATATCCGCTATCAAGGATTTGATCATTCTTATGTTGGCTTGATAAAACATTAATTTATTTACAACTTGTCGGCTAGATCCACCACTAATTCTTTATGCACATCCTCCAAAGTCAATTAATAAAAAGAGAGGACCTAAACAAACATATTTCAAACATAAGAATATTTAATTAATTACTACTTATACATCCGTGATTAGTATATTTGCTAGGTCAACCTTCTAGCACAGATAATCAACATATTAGTGCATTGGATCTCCTAGATCGCATACCAGTGAATGTGCATCAACATATCTCATGAATAATGCAATTCAAACATCAAAAATCCTTCCAAAAAGATCCACAACCCAAAATAATAGTCTGGTGAGATGTTCAGATCAACTTTTATGCTTATAACCGGATGCCCTGTTCTTCATATTGTTTTGCTAGTGTAAGCCAAAACTGTATTGTAGATCGGATGCATGGCTTAGGTTGCCATCAATGACAACACTTACAAGCCATATGCCAATAGGTGTAAATAAAGTCTTGTACCTAGTTAATTCATTACTAGGGGACTTATTTACATGTTAAGTTCACTTAGGTCCTAGGAAGGAATCTTTCTAGAAGGTGTTAGTTGTCATTAGTTGTTATCTTATCTTTTGAATTGTTTCACATGTGACCTAGGTAAGTGTTGTAAGTTTTCTCGTGTCATATGATTAAGAAAATTTTCATAATCCTATTAAATCTTGTATCTCACCTTGGCTATATAACCAAGGGGTCTCTACTACAACACATCAACATTGAATCATAATTGATGAGAATATAGTTTACTCTTGTCATATTCATATTCTCTCTTGTGCTTTCTATTTGGCCTCAAGATCTTGGTTGGCTATCTTCATAGCCATTTCTAAAAAAAAATCAAGAAGAATAAGGTTAAATTAGTTGATGACATAGTGAATTAATTAAATAATTTGAGATTATTTAATTAATAAAGGAAAATAGGGTTAATGATATAAATGACATTAGAAAGGGGATTAATGATGTTAATGAGATGAAATGTAATAGTGATAGTGAAAGTGATGTCAATAATGGAAAAATATAGTTTAGGATATGTGATATTCGTTAGGTTATTTTTACATGTCTGTAGTTTAATGACCAATTGAGAATCACCAAATATGTAATTATGTTGAACACCTAAGGATAAAGTTGCATGTATTCCATAAATTAGGGCATCATACTCTACAATGTTGTTTGTACATAGGAGGTTTAGATGGTAAGATAAGGGAATATGGTTTCATGAAGGTGGTTTTAATATAACCCCTACTCCGGAGCCAATTCGACACTTAAAACTATCAAAGTACAATTCCCATGTCTCCTTTTCAGTTTTCAACACACTGGCATTAGGGGATGAGTCCATATTAGGTAACGTTAATGGAGAAGAAGCATCAACTAACTAGTTAGTCAAGGCTTTCCCTTTGATTTCCTTTTGGGAGATAAATTTAAGATCAAACTCAATTAACAACATAACCTATTTAGCTAAGCCTCTTGATAAGGTTTTTTTAGCAAAGAGATGTTTTAGACCATCAAATTTTTAACCACATGCACTTCCACATTTAGTAGTGTCTCAAATTACTAGTAGAAAACACAAGGGCCAAACATTGTTTTTCTATCATTGTGTATTGATTTTCGTAATCACTTAAAGTTTTGCTAATGCAATAGACAAGATGTTCTTTACCATTATCATCTTGTTGAGACAACAGTGTTGCTAGAGCATGGGCAGATGTTGATATATAAATAATGAATTGTTTTCCTTGAATAATAGGTTGTAAAACAAGAGGATTAGATAGATACTCTTTCAAAATTTCAAAATCTTGTTTACAATCCTCATTCCATTTAATTTTGATTCCTTCTTAAGAATTTATGTAAAAGGTAAAGTATGATCCACCAAAGATGCTACAAAATGATGAATAGCTTGAGTCCTTCCTTATAAAGTACATAATTGAGAAAATTTATTTGGAGGTGGCATGCTGATGATAACATCAATCTTCTTTATTTCCACCTCAATGCCTCAGTGGGACACTATAAAACCCAAAAGAATTCCGCTATCCACACCAAAGACACTTGTTTTGGATTCAATCTAATGTTGTACTTATGCATTCTTTTAAAGATCTTTTGCAAGATTTTAGCATTGTCTTGATGATTTAAGCATTTAGCGAGAATATCATCAACACAATCTTCTAGAATTTTATGTATGTAATCATGAAATATCAATTCCATATCCCTTTTATATGTTGTGCCAATGTTCTTTAATCCAAAAGGAATCACAACCCAATGTAATGTTCCCCAAGGTGTAGTAAATGCTATCTTGTATTGGTCCTAAGGGTTGATAAAGATTTGATTATAGCCTGAAAAACCATCCATGAATGATAACAAGGCATGACCTGTGATTGAATCTACTATAATTTTAATATTAGGAAGGGGAAAATCGTCTTTCAAAGATTCTTTATTAAGGTCGTGAAAATCCATACACATCCTAATACGATTGTTAGGCTTTGCTATTGCTACAATGTTTGAAATCAATGGTGAATAATAAATAGGATGAATAAATCCAACATCTACAAGCTTCCCAATTTTAACCTTAACCAATAATGGTATCTTAGGATTCATCTTGTGTATCTTTTGTCTTACCAGTTTAGCATCCTACTCAAGGACAATGTTGTGCATAACTATCTTGGCATTAATACCTAGAATATCCAAATAAGTCCAAACAAAAAGTTCAATAAAGTCGTGTAATAATGTTGCATATTCTTCTTGTTCATCATCATCAAGGCACTTTCCTATTTGAATCACTTTATCTTTGTTAGATGTGTCCATTGGTATGTTAATTGTATCTCCCACAAGTAATGTACTTTGATTTGGTATTTTAGGAGTGTGTTCTTCTTCATCTTGTTCAATATCAATTGTATTATTTTCTTCACCAAAGTATCCCTTAGTGATTAAGGCACAAGTGAATATTCGTTTGTGGTGATGAGTTGGTAAATTGTCATAGACTCCCAACATTTCTCCCAAAGCTTCACCATGTTGAAAATATTCCAATGATTCCTCACTTGTGGTATTAGTTAATTCAGGATGCTTTAATGTGAGAGTTGTCTTACAATAATCTTGCATAATGGTGTTGATGTTAAGTGAAGGCCTTTTAGATGCTTTTGTTATCTTAGAAGGGAAATATCTAAGACCATTTTTTGTTTCTTGTATGTTAGGCTCTATAGGGACACAAATCCCTTTTCTTTCACACCACATCCTTTTCCACTATAACAGAGTTTCTTCAAGAGTTGATATCCTCTTCCATAAAGAGCTTCGATTTCTTTTGAAGATGACGGTTGCGCATGATCAACCTCATCATAACTTGTTGTGTAACTTGTGTCTTCTTCTTAAACTTTTGAGTCAAATGTTGTTGATGGTTCTACTATGTGTTGTGTTGACATAAATGTTTTTCCTTTTTCTTTTCTTGATTCCTTTGTTGTGATTTTATATTCACCCATAAACATAGGTGTGAAATCTAGTGAACCCCAATCATCATCCAATAACTTTGTAACTGTTGCAAAAACTTTATTTTTTTATTTTTCTTCCACATGTTCTACTTGTGAGGTTGGTATTAATGGTTTCAAAGGACTCTCTTTATTTTTCTTAGTTTACACTTGCAAATTTTTGATTGGAGGTCAGCTTTGATTGCGTAGACCTTATTGTTATAAGCATACTTCATTAAATGATGAAGGGTTGAAGGGACTCCATTTATTTCATGAATACATGACCTGCCCAAAAGAATATTATATGAGAGATCATGAGGCATGACATATATAGGAGTTTGCAATGTAACTTTTCCAACTTTCACAGGTAATGTTATCACACCAAAAGGTTTCTTTCCCAAATTAGCAAACCCACAGATAGACAAGGATCAAGAGGTATATAATACACAAATTAAGGGTCGAACCATTGTCAATGAGAGTTCTTTGTATTCCATGTCTATTAATAACAACCAATAGCATCAAGGCCTCATTTTGTTTTTGTATCTCCAATGGAGGTAACTCATGTTGACGAAAGACAATATCAATATTGACTGAATTCATACCTTGGATTAGGGCTGCTACATCGTTTGGTTGCACACTAGGAGGGACCACTACTTGTAAAGTATTTTGAAGCATGTTATGGTAATTAGGTGATTCCTAAATAAGATCCATAAATAAATCTTAGCAGGAATGTTGTGAAGTTGTTCCACAAGATCATACTCGTTTCCACTATGCAAAGAAAAATGAGGAGCACTAGGAATGATAGGTTGAGGTAATGGTAATGAAGTAGGTATGGTTTTTGGTTGCCTATTTTTCCTTGTGTTGTATGTATGAGAAACATTATGATAATTAGATTGATGTGAAACATTGTTACTAGTTATTTGTCTTGCAAAGTTACAGATACTTCCAATAGGTTGAGGCTTGTTTTGAGGTGGTCCTATGATAAGCACAGGTTTTGTTTGAACTTGGTGTTGGTGTGAGGATGGGTAAATTGTAAGTTGAGGTATGATTGCATTTACTTCCCTTTGTTTTTTTTTGTCATGATAAGCTTTAGTGGAAAATCTTTGTGAGATGAAATCCTCAAGGGCTTCATCTAACATGTCAAAGTCATCACTAATAAAAGGCTTGAGGGATATGTTAACTTGTAGAAAGAGATCTGACATTATCAAATAACTATGCTTTCTCCAAGTGTTTTCATTTATTTATGCTTTTTGTTTTCATGTTTTAGGGTAATTTATGGTTTCCAATGATTGAAAAATGTAAAGTAAGCTATCTAAACTATGAAATGATGCTGAAAATAAAGCAAATATATATAGATCTGAAACTATCCACAACTTAAACATGCAAAACAAATTCAAATTTGTTTCAATATTTAAGCAAAAAGATAACTATCTTGAATGTGCAAAATAATTTTTTTGAGAAACGCAATTCTTAGATTTGACAGTAGAATTAGAAAGCATGGATAGAGAAAAAAATCCTCCCAAAAATCTGGCAGGAAACCTGTACAAGGACAAGTTTTCCCAAGGGCGAATGGGTCCTTGTTCAAGGTTCTGAAAAATGAAAGATATTAAGTTTGAGTTACTATTAGTGATTTTTGTTTCAAGTTGCAAACTGTGAACTCCATGATATATTTTTCTAGTTTCATGTGTCTTAATACAAGTGCAAATAGGGATAAATAGTGAGGAAAATGACAACTTTTGGAATGCAATTTTGAACTAAAATTGAATCTAAATGGTTGAAGGACACACTTAATGCAACTATAATGCAAGATGTTTACAAAATGAATGCAAAATTTCTTATTTATTTTATGAATTTGAATTATGCAAACATGCAAAATTAAACCCTAAATGCAATGCAAACACACTAATGCAAACCTAGATCTAGGGTTTTGAATTTCTTAAAATTAGAATTTACGATATACAAACTCAGGTTCACCAAAATGAAATGTAGGAAAAGGTGGAGGGGTGAAATAGGAAGACCTAGAAATAAGGGACCTATGCCAAAAAGTAAAAGGGACATCCACCTAATGACAAATCCACTTTTCCTATGTTCATTAGGACAAGGGATAGTTTCACAAATGATTAGAATTGACATACAACCCTTAAGGTGAGTCGACCCTAAGTTTGGACACTATGCTGCCCTAACTTCCTTATGACAAAAAATAGTAAAATATGTATGAACAACAATTTTGGGAGAAGAATAAAATTACATTGATAATCAAACTTATGAGATCTAACACTTGAAACATGAAGTATTATGATAACACTATCAGAAATAGCAACCAACTGGTAGATTTGAGAAGGTTAAGATGGCATTTTCCTAGCTCCAAAAGTGTTCCAAAGTGTCCTACTTAGGACTCATTCACCCTAACACATATGAAATATTATTATACCTTGCTTTAGGTAGCTAGTAGAATGAAGATAGAAGATGGGATCACTTAGGAAACAATTCATTAGGTTAGGAAGAATGGCTAGGTGCATGTCCCAAAACCTAGAATCCATCATGATCCTCCATAGGAATCAATCTTCAAATCATGAACAATGCTTGATCTAACTTTGCAAAATGAGCTTGAAGACTTGCAAAAACAAATGAAATGTTGCTCCAAGATTTCAACCTTGCTTACTTAAATGTTCTCTCCTTGCTCTTGAGTGTCAATCTTGTAAATATCTTCTCAATCTCTTGTCAACCTGGTTTGAAATGGTGAAAAGACTAGGCTTTATAGGCTTCTTCTCTAATCAACTTCTCTAATTTCTTGATTATTAAAACCCGATAGCCAACCCTTTGAACCTTGAATTTAGATCATTAAAATGGCACCAAAAAATAATTTTAAATTGGGTTTTGGCACCTAAAGGGGACCCATTCGCCCTTGGGAAAATGGGTCCTAGTCTAAATTGCTAAGACTCATTTATTTTGGGGCCTTTAATTTATTAAATACATGTTGTGGTGTTGGAAATGATAAAAATAGACCTAGGGATGTACAATAAAGGGAATTAGGGGCCTATTTTGAAGAGTAAAAATGCATAAATGGGAGGTCACTAAATAGTTCCAAATTAAGTGTGAAATTGTACTATCACTTAAAAAGGAGTACAATTTCCTACACTATAAATACATAAGATTATAAAGCACTTCACGGTACTCAAATTTATATTAGCCATGCATGTTTTACACAAAACACAAAGTTTGATCAATCATCAAACATTTTATGTGAAATCAATATAATCATAATGTATAAGAAGTCACTCAACTACATATATGCAATTGGAACCTCAAAATAAAATTGATAGTACTTACATGCATACTAGCCATGCAAATTTTACACAAAACCTATAACACGCATTCAATCATTAGACCAAACATGCAAAATCCATGTAATTATAATGTACAAGATTCACGGATCACTCAACCATGATGCATGAACATCCGTAGTAGGTACATCATTTTAGTTTGAAATGAACCTTAAACAAAACCCATACAACTTCATGACATTTATATCATTAGACTATTCACAAAATATAAATATAATCATGATGCACAAGAGACAATGTAACTTAAGCATGATGTATGAACAAGAACTAGGAACACCATAATACAATGTTCAAATAAAACTCACACAACTTAATGACATGTATGCCATTAGAACATTCAAACAAAACCCGTACAACTCATTGACATTTATATCATTGGATCCTCCACACATAAGTCATACAATCACCATGCACAAAAGAAAGTAACTCATTGATGGTGCATGAAAAATCACATTAAAAACACCATATGGTTTGATGCATCCTTCAAAAAAAACCCATACAACTCAAGATTCAAACCTTCACACAAAATTCATACAATCATTATCTATAAAATTTAATGTCATTGAACAATGTTCAATGCAACATTGAGTTAAAACCCATACAACTCAATATTATATCTCATTAGACTCTTCATAGGAACTTATTACAACAAATTATACCCTTAACACAAAATTCATGATAAAAAGAATGTCACTCTACTATGATGCACAAATAAGAACACTATGCACATCATAGGAGTTTGATGTAACCGTAAAAAAAAACCCATACAATAATCATGCACAAGAGTGAGTTTCACTAACCATAGGAGCTTCATGCACACTAATCACAATGCAATATTCACACAAAAGCAATGACACTCATAGGATATTATGCCATGTATTCCATTCAACACTAATCCACAACTCATGTTGTATTCCATTAGAGCCACAACACATGAGCCAAATCTCACACTCATGATGCATGACACTAGGCATATCAGACAAGTTTGATGTAACACCTGAAAAAACCATACAACTTAATTAAATAAATGCCATTTGAAACTTCAAACAAAACAGATACAACTCAATGAAATGTATTCCATTGACCCTCTACACAAAATCCATTCAATCATCGTGCACAAGTGTGATATTCATTAACCATTAGAGTGTCACATACATTAATCATGATGTGAGCTACACAAGAACCAATGAATCTCATAGGATACTATTCCATTCAACACTATTTCACACTGTATGTCATATTCTAATAGATCTGTGACTCTTAAGAGTCAAATATCACATCCATGATGTATAACAAGAAAACTAGGCATTCCATACAAGTTTGATGCAACCTCCAAAAAAAACCCATACAACTCAATTAAATAAATTTAATTTGAACCTTACAACTAAACCCCTAAAAACTAATAATATATGTCAATATCCTTCACAAAAGTCATATAATCATGTAAAAGATTCAATATCATTTGATCATGATATAGTAACCAAAAAAAATCATGCAAAGTCCATACAAGTTTAATGGTGCTCACAATCTTCAATCAGATTTATCTAAAACCATAATAGATAAGAGTCAAATGTCACACCCGTTTTGCATGAAAAATCACACTAGGCACGCCATATGAGTTTGATGTAACCTCCTAGAACAAAACCAATACAACTTTATTAAATAAATTCCATTACAACCTTCAAGCAAATCCCATACAACTTAATTATATGAATTTTATCATAACCTTTAAATAAAACCCATACAAATTAATAACATATATTATATTAGAACCTTAAAAAAACCTAGAAACTTAATGATATATATATATATATATATCACTATATCATTCACGAAAAATTCATATAATCTTGTAGGAGAGTCAATGTCATTCAATCATGATGCACTTTCAAACAAAATCCATACAAATTCAATGAAATTCAATGAAAACACTTCCAAATACCTCTTTCACATTGTCATGCCACAAACAGCCATCGCAAACCAAAAAAAAACATAACACTTCATCCCAAAAGCACAAAATACACAACTAAGAGATAGAACATTATCAAACCAACTTGCAGAACACTTCATTACATGAAAATTAAATTGAGACACTACACAAGCACTAAGAGATCATTCACCAAGCTTTGTAAGAGCAGAAATATCAATACAGTGAAATGTAGAGTATTTTCTAGATCAATCTAGACAACCAACAAAGCTATCAACTCGTTGCAATTACCAAAGACCTCGGTAACATTGGTGACCTGAAAGATAGAAATGCAACATCCATAAAACGTAGACACTAAATCCCAAACTGCAAGACCTTATCTTCAAAAGCAGAGGAATGCGGAGCATTCTCCCAAACAATCTTCAAATCAACTTCCTACAATAAAAACCTTCACCAACATTTGGAGACTAGAACCTCCTTCTAGCAACACATATTTCCCCAGGAACAACAAGAGAGGGCATAAAACATACTAGAGACCATCTCCCAAACATTAGTATTTCTTTTAATTCTCATCTTAATACTTCTAATCTCCATCTTAATAAATCATCATATATTCTTGCAAACAATAAACATACTCAATACTACTTTAATTGATATCATACAAGGCATGACATCCAACCATGAACATCAGAAACATCAATGACAACCTTAACATATGTGAATAAATCTCCCCCTTTGGCATCGATGGAAACACACTTTCTCATTCTACCCCTTTGACATCAAGGACAAAGGGAAAACAACTACACGTCTCCTTCAAGCAACTGTATATGCTCCTCTTATTAGCAACCAACCAACTACCTACTCCCCTTGAGAGATAGAACACATCAATCCAAGAGAAAAGGATATGACATGAATTTCCCCCCTAGATAGATGCACTATATATGCATCTAGTTACGATAAGGAGGGGCAATACCCCATAAATTCTTCAAGAGATACTCAAAAGTATCCTTTGAAAGTGCCTTAGTGAAGATGTTTGCAATTTCATTCTTAGTAAGAACATACTCCAATCTTACTTCTTGTTTTGCAACCTTCTCTCTTAGAAAGTGATATCTGATAGAAATATGTTTGGTCCTTGAATGCATCACTGAATTCTTGGAAATGTTTATTGCATTGGCATTGTCACATAATATGGGAATGAGCTCATCCTACACCACATTTATATCCTTCAAAGTTTGTTTCATCCAAATCACCTAGGTGCAACAAGATTCTATAGTAATATACTCACGTTATGTTGTGGATAAGGACATTAAGTCCTTTTTGATAAACCAAGAGATCAATCTCTCCTAAGAAAATGCACTTCAACTAGTGCTTCTCCGATCATCCACACATCTTGCCCAATTAGCATTAGTATAGGCACTCAAAGAAAAAATTTCATCCTTCTTATACCATAAACCATAATTCGAAGTTCCCTTCAAATATCTAAATATCCTTTTTACTTCCTTCTCATGAGTTTTTTTAGGAGTGGCTTGATATATTGCAACCAAACATACTGCATGCATAATATCAGGTCTAGAAGCAGTCAAATACAATAATCCTCCAACCATAGATCTATAAAGAATCTAATCAACCTTAGGTGACTCATTAGCCTTGCTCAAGTGACAACCAGTAATAATAGGAGTACTTATTGGTTTAGAATCCTCAATGCAAAATTTCTTCAACATCTCTTTAACATACTTAACCTGAGAAATAAAGATACCATCATCTAGTTGAACAATTTGAAGCCCAAGGAAGAAAGACATCTCACCAATCATGGACATCTCAAACTCTTTCTACATCTCTTTTGTAAACCTCTTACACATTATCATCTCCACCAAAGATGATGTCATCATTACATACAACCACTATCAAAATCTTGTCTTCCTCTACCTTAATGTAATTATTACTATTTGCAATACCTTTCTTGAAACCTTGATGAAGTAATTACTTATCCAACTAAGCATACCAAGCCCTAGGGGCTTGCTTGAGTCTATATAAAGCTTTCTTGAGTATGTGCACTATGTATGGATTTCTGATAGCTGAGAACCATTTGGTTGCTCAATGTATACCTCTTCCTCTAAGTCACAATTCAAGAAGGGTGACTTGATGTCCATTTGATAGACCTTGAAATCCTTGTCAAAAACAAAGGAAAGAAGCATCCTAATTACTTCCATCCTGGCTCCCAAAGAAAAAGTCTCCTCAAAATCAATACCTTCAACTTGTGAATAACCCTTACACACCAATCTTGCTTTGTTTCTCACAACTTCACCATCTTCATTCGACTTGTTCTGGAACACCCACTTTGTTCATATAACATTCTTATCAGCAAATCTAGGAACCAGTTCCCATGTCCGATTCTTTTCTATTTGATTCAATTCTTCTTCCATTACCTTCGACCATCCTTCATCTTTGTTAGCATCAGTAAAAGTTTTGGGCTCAACCTTTGACAGTAAGCACGAATTAACTTGTTCATGTGTTCTTGCAAGCCTTCTCCTAGTCAACACTCCTTCATTCTTTTCTCCAATGATCTTATAGATTTTGGGCTCAACCTTTGATAGTAAGCACAAATTCACTTGCTCATGTGCTATTTCAAGCCTTCTCCTAGTCAACACTCATTCATTCTTGTCTCCAATGATCTTATATGTTGATTGGTTCTTTTGAGCATACTTTGTTGGAGGCTTAAGGGTCTTTCTATAAAAAATTCCTTCTCTTCTTTCTCCTCTTCTCCTTCAATGTAGAAGGGTATATCAAATATGTAAACCTTTGGTTCTTGTGAGATTTGGCACAAATCTTCATCTACCTTAACATTTGAGCTTTCAATCATCCTTCACAATCTCTTGTTGTAGCATCTATAGGCCTTGATTTTAGATGAGTAACCAAGGAAGATCCCTTCATCACACCTTGAATCAAAGTTTCCAAGGTCTTCTTCATCTCTCTTGATGTAGCATTTGTTGCCAAAGATCTTGAAATATCTAACAATGGAAGGTCTTCCATACCATATCTCATAAGGGGTCTTAGTGCTATTGACCATCAATTGTACTTTGTTAAGCAAATAGACATCAATATGAACTCCTTCCTTCCAATACATATTAGGCAGATCTGCATCTTTCAACATTGTCCTAGTCATCTCTTACATAGTTCTAATCTTTCTCTCCACTACCCATTTTGCTGAGGGGTCCTAGGAGTAGAAAAATGTCTCTTGATACCATGATCTTCACAAAGTTTTCAAATTCATTTGAAGTAAATTCACCTCTTCTATCATATATTAAGCATTTGATCTTAGCATTCATTACATTCTCAATCATTGCTTTGAAAACCTTAAACTTATCAAAATTTTCTAATTTTTCTCTTAGAAATGTAACCAATCATTTGAGAGTAATCATCAATAAGCAGCATGAAATACCTTTCATCATGTTGACTTCTTGTCCTTGTAGGTCTGCATAGGTCGGTGTGAATAAGCTCCAATGACATTGCAAAAGAACACACCTTGCTCTTGAAATTTTTGCTTGTTTGCTTTCCCGTTTGACACTCCTTGCATGATGTGTTTTCATGCTTTGTTATCTTAGGCATGTCTATTACTGCATGAGTAGAACTGATCTTAACCATATTTTCAAATTTGATGTGTCCCATTCTCTTGTGGGCCACAACCAACACCCAACGGATTGAGTCAATAAATAGGTTCTTCCATTTGCTTCCTTTAGATGATAAGCATTTTCATATGTCCTGGTACCTTCTACAACTAATCTTTTGGATCCTCTCTTCTTTATTTCACAACCTTTGGCATGAAATGTAAGGTTATATCCTTTATTGCATATTTGATTGACATTGAGGAAATTATGCTTCAACCCTTTGACAGAGGACATCCTCAATCTTACTCTTTCCATTAGTAGTTATAGCACCCTTTCCACAAATTTGTGTTGACTTATCACCACCAAACTTGATAGCTCCACCATTCCACTTCTTGAGACTGATGAACTTCCCCTTGTCACCAGTCATGTGGTTATATCAACCACTATCAATTACCCAAGCATTTTCTTCTTCTTTTGCATGAAAGGAAGTCCACACAACCATACATTTTTCATTATCTTTGTCAGCTTGCAAGGTACTAGACCTCTTACATTTTGCAATATCTCTTTTTTTCACCAACTTTCAAGGCCATGAAGAGTGTTTCATCATTCAAATCATCATGATCCTCATCTTCTGAAGAACAATCCTTGGAATAAATACTTCTTTTGAATTTATCTCTTTTGTTACTATCCACTGATTCTTTACAAGGGCGTTTAGAGGCAAAATGGCCAACTCTTCCATAATTGAAGCATTTGAAAGTTAACTTACTGTTATATCTTTCAGTGCCCTTCTTCATTCTCCTCATAAAGTTTTCTTCTACCGCATCGAATTCATCATCTTAATTTGTAGTTCATCTTTTATCTTCTTGCCAACTTTGAAAGTTGCCTCCTTCTTTGGAGCATCTTTGTCAAACTCTCTCATTTCAAAGGTTGTGAGAGCACCAAATGATTGATCTACTGAATAGTTAAGCTCTATAGAATTTGTAGGAGTGGCAAGAGCAGTGTAACCATCCTTGATAGATTGTCAAATACCAAACCCTAGAGAGGATAGATAGTCATCCATCCTTAGCTTCCAAAAGGCGTAATTTTTTCCATCAAACTTAGATGCCTGGAGAGATCCATCATGTGCCATCTTGAACCTTCATCAAGCCATCAAGCTCCTTTTGAGGAACTTGGCTCTAATACCAATTGTTGGACACACAAAGATATTGAGAGGGGGGGTGAATTAGTATCTTCTAAAACTTAAAGCCTTCAACACAATGCAAACATAATCTTCTAGCCATATCAATAGTGAAGGATAAGGCAATTCAATCTTCTAACAAGGCCAACAACCCTTAAGCAAATTGAAAACAATGTAAGATAAAGTAATTCAACCTTCTAACCAGATCAACAACCCTTAAACAAATCAACAAAAATGAAAGATAAAGCAAAGAACACACATGCACAAGATAACACCAGATATACATGGAGAACCCAAGAAGTGAAAAACCATGATGAGAGTTAGCTCACAATATATGAAGCTCATTGCTTACAAGAATTATAATGTTGTTTGAGGCTAATTGATCAATAGACTTGTAGACTAAGTGGCACAACCTTAGGGAAAAATACAAAGGACTTGCAGGCTAAGGCGCACAACTCCAGGGCAAGATACAAGGACCTGCTCACACTCAATTTTTCAAAGCAGGATACATGAAGATTTAGAATTTATCATATGTCAACAATACACTTTGTTGATTGATGCATTAAAGAGCATCTGATCTATCATTTTCATAGCTTCCATCTCTTTCTACTTTATTCCACACATTCCACACTTTTGTACTTTTCAACTGATTTGTTCTTCCTATTATATCCTCTACAACATCACAAAACATCAATTAGGCCAACTAGAATAAGAGATAAGCAATGATTTCAATAAATTGGCCACAAAACATAAATGCGGTGAAAGTAGTCATATCCAAGAGATAAAGAGGACCAAAAAACAACTTATTACACCTTCCAATGTGATCCCAAACAATAAACACGCGACACATAGCATCCCAAGTCAACAACAAAGAAATGTGTAGAAGACATGTGTAGTACTTTACCAGTCAGCCCAAAAACACTACTTCCAATTGAATTTACTCAATGCAGTTCACAAGATACATCAGAAATAAAATAAATCTTAACATAACCTTAATTGTTGGCACAAACCCCAAGCACATAGCATAAGCAAGAGAACAAGATATGTCAGTTAGACATCAATAAATTACCCAAAAAACCAACTCAACAATATGTGACACCAAAGAGATTAATCATGATGTGTGGACCACAAAGAGACATTCCATGAACATCCAAAAATACTTCCAAATACTTATTTCACATTGTTATACTATAAACAACCACCACAAACCAAACAAAAACAAAACACTTCATCCCAAAAGTACAAAATACACAACTAAGAGATAAAACATTATTAGACCAGCTTGAGGAACACTTCATTACATGAAAACTAAATTGAGACATCGCACAAACACTAAGAGCACACTCACCAAGCCACAGGAGCAAAAATATCAATGTGGAGAAATGCAGAGCATTTTCTTGACCAATCTAGACAACCAACAAAATTGTCAACCCACTACAATTACCAAAGACCTTGACAACACTGCTAACCTAAACAGATAGGAGTGCAACATCTCTAAAAACATAAACACTAAATCCAAAACTATGATATCTTATCTACAAAAGCGAAGGAATACAGAGCATTCTCACAAACAATCTTCAAATCAACTTCCTATAACAAGTCTTCACCAACATCCAGAGACCAGAACCTCCTTGTAACAACACATACGTCCTCAAGAACAACAAGAGAGAGCATAAAACATACTAGAGACCATCAACATCTCCCATACATCAATATTTCTTCCAATCATCATCTTGATATATCAACATGATATCATCTTGTAGACAACAAACATACTCAATACTACTTTAATTAACATCATACAAGGCATGCCATCCAACCATGAACATCAACATCAGTGGTAACCTTAACATATGTGCAACAATCTCATCAACATAAGTATCACTGGCAACCCAAAATGAGTGTTACCATCAATGACTACCAAAGGTAACATATGTGCAACATGCTTGTCACTCAACCATAATACATGAACAAACACACAATGCATAACATAGGATTTTGATGCAACCATCAAACAAAACACATACAACTCAATGACATATGCCTTTTGACATTTTACACAAAATCCATATAATCATCATGCACAAGAGCAAATGTCACCAACCATAATGAATAAATAAACACACTAGGAAAAGCATAGGCGCTTCATGCAAATTGATAATGATGCAAGCATCACACAAAAATAATGACACTCGTAGGGTTCTATGCCATGCACACCATTTAACCTTGATCCATAACATATATGCCACATTTCATTATAACCATCACACGTGAATCAATTTCACATAACCTTAGTCCATGAACAAGAAAACTATGCACGCCATACAAGTTTGGTGCTACCTTCAAACAAATCCAATACAACTAGATGAAATATGCCATTAGAACCTCTAGAGAAAACACATACAACTCAATTATATATACTTCATTAGAAACATCATGTAAATGTTAAATAATCATTATGTAGAAGAATTGATGTTTGTCAACTATGATGATGCATGAATGAGCACACTAGGAACATCATAAAGTTTCAAGCAAACTTCAAGAAAACTCATAAATCCATGACATATAACCTTCATTCAAAATCCATACAACTTAATGACATGACATGTCCTTAGACCCTTCACACAAAAGTCGTATAATCATCATGCACAAGAGTGAATATCACAAAACATGACCTATAAATAAGCACACCAACCATGATGCAAGCTTCACATAAACACAATTGTAGTCATTGTCCATACATATATGTCATTCATCCCTAATACACACCATATATACTACATTTCGTTAGAACCATCACACATAAGAGTCAATGCCACTTAATCATGATGTATAAATAACAATACTAGGCCTGCCATAAGAGTTTGATGTAAATTATCCCTATAATAAATGATATCTAACTGGAATCTATAAGGGCACTAGGATGCATCATAAAAATTGATGGGATGTTGCATCCCTTTAGATACTTGTTGGAAGAGATATATAATGAATTACATATAGTAAATGTCATTAACTCTAATGCACAAGAATACAAAGCACTTGACTATACTTAGATGCAAAATAAGCATGAATTTTTTTCCCAAAACTCACAAGACTCGAGCAATCATCAAACCCTTCACATAAAAGGCATGTAATCATAATGTATAAGAGTCATGGTTGCTCAACCACATATACACCATTAGAACCTTAACCAAAAAACCATAGTACTCAAATGCATATAAGCCACAAACTTTTCTCAAAACCCATAAGACTCAACCAATCATCAAACCTTTCAAACAAAAGCAACGTATAATGTATAAGAGTCAAGGTTTCTCAAAAATGATGCATGAACAAGCACATCGAGCACATTATAAAACTATGATGGGACATTGAAACAAAAACCATATTACTCGATCACAAATATACCATTGTAACCTTCAAATAAAACCCCTACAACTAATAACATACATGTCATCAAACCCTTGAAACAAAAGCAATATTATCACCATGCACAAGATTCAATATTTACACAATCACGATTCATGAACAAGCACTAAACACATCATAGGAGTTTCATGCAACCTTCAAAGAAGTCCCATACAACTAACATATGTAATTAGATCCTTCACACAAAGCCAAACAATCATCATGCACATTGAATTTTACATCTCAACCATGATTATGCAAACAAACATAACATGCACACCACTAAACACATCATAGGAGTTTGATGCAACCTTCAAAGAAGTCCCATACAACTAACATATGTAATTAGATCCTTCACACAAAGCCAAACAATCATCATGCACATTGAATTTTACATCTCAACCATGATTACGCAAACAAACATAACATGTACACCATAGAAGCTTTATGCAAACTTCAAGCAAAACCTATACAACTCAATGGCATATATGTCATTAAAAGAAAAATGCATACAACTCAATAACATATTTCATTAAACTCTTCATGCAGACATGCAATCATCGTGCAAAAGAGACAATGTCACTTAGCCATGATACATAGGCAAACACACTAGGCATGCCATGGGAGTTTGTTGCAACCTAAAATCCATAAAACTCCGAAAAATATATGGAATCGGTCTCTTAATTCAAAATCCATACAATCATCATGCAAAGGAGTTAATGTCACCAACCATGGTGAATAAACAAGTATGCTAGGAACACCATGGGAGTTTGATGAAACTTTCAAACAAAACCCATACAACTACTCAATGAGATTTTTATTTAAACTTCAAATAAAACGCATACAATCATCATGCATGATAGTGAATGCCACTATCAATGATGCATGAATAAGGACACTAGATATTGTCATATATGTCATTCAACCCTAACACACACCATGTCATATCCACAATTTAGTCAATGTCACTCAACCATAGTGAATGAACAAGCACACTAAATACACTAGAGATAAACAATACTAATCAACCTTAATGCATAAGCATACTAGGACACAACATAAGATGGCATACATGTCATTAGACCCTTTATACAAAAAAAAAATTGTAATTAATGTCTTCAAATCCTAATGCACAAGAATACTAGACAATCCATAGAAGTTAGATGTATATTAGACATGCAAACATTACACAAAACCCATACGGCTCAACAAATGTTATATTTAATGAAACCCTTACACAAAAACCATATGAATAATTTGTGATCAATACAATTTGTAATTCTATTATACCCTTGCATAAAAGTCAATGTCAATGCATACAAGTCCATACCTTTCGACCCTTGGAAACACATCATTGAATACATGAAAAATATAAAGTAAATAAAATGTAATTCACAAATTCAAAAATATAGTTCACAAATGTAAAACCTTAAACATTATATTTCCAGAATTTTGTAAAATGTAACCCAAGCACTTATAAACCCTACAATTAGAATCACACAATACAATTTCATTAAATAGTAAGCATGCATAATCTAACAAATGAAATGCTAAAATAGAGAACAAATACTAAAAAAAAAATTCACTTGAATAAAATATTAAACAAATTTACATAGTAAAACCTAAAATGATTTTTTTATTTCCACTAATTTGAATTTCTACAAGAAAAAAAAATAATATACATACAACAAGAGTTTCTTGGTACTTCTTGCCATAGACAATATACTTAAGAAAAGTGTAAATATTTTCTTTATATATATTCAAATATGTGCCATAAAAAATACAACATTATAAGAACATACACTAAGAATATAAAGTTAGTTTGAGTGAATGAGTTGTTATCTTTTCCTTCACCTCTCTTAATCTCCTCATCTAAACTATACAAATCTCATAAACAAAAAAAGATAGTCCTTGTTTTATAGTTTCATTACTGTATATATAAATTGTCTAATTTACAATAAATAAACTATTTTAATTAAAATTTAAACCATATATTTAATTAACAACATAACATAACTAATTAAAAAAATAGAAAAACTAAAAGTAGCTTAAAAAGAACAAGAGAGACCTCTTACAGGATGTCTATAGCCATCCTTAAGAGTTTGTAGAAGGGTATTTCTACCCCCCTCAAAAAACAATACATCTTTTATTAATTATAATTGTAGAGCAATGTTGACAAGGGATTTAAGCCTTCCTCCAAACTTTTTTCAAGTTTTCACTACTATACAAAACCATTTTCAAATAAGATATTGGCATCTTTTAATCCAAAAAAACTTGGAAAGTGCAAATTTATTTCTTGCAATCCAAAATTCCTGCACAATATCAAGAAAATCAACAACAAAATTAATAACATCATCAATACCATAAAAACATATGCAATCCTTGATCTTTATATTCTTTTAGTGAACTTCAATATTGTTGAGATGAAAAAAAATATATCTCAAAAGAAAATCAACAATAAAATTAATAAAACAATCAATAACATTAAAGCATATTCAATCCAAAAGAATTTTGCACATTGTATATTTGATGTTGAAATGATGTATACATATATCTCAAAAAATAACAATAAATCAATAACACCACAAATTTACCATAAGCATACCAAATAGTTTGAGAAGGTGCAGTATTCTTCATTTTAAAGGGAAAAAATGGCAATGAAATCTTTAAAAAAAGATATTTTGACAAACACACTCATGATATAAACTTTTTGGTTGAAGGGTTGTAACACACTCCTAGGATAGACTTTAAACTTTAAAGTTTACCACTCTAAAAGTTGAATCTAGCAACTACAATTATCGCTCAATGCTTAGAAGGAAAATGACAAAATCAAATTTTCAAATGACTATTAAAAGGTAAATTTATATACAAAAGTTGAAAACGTGTATATATATATATGTTCAAAATCTAAATAAATACGCATTGTTTTTTCAAAACAAAATATATGAATTAGAATACCACCCAAAAACTTTGAAGTTTGATAACATAATTTTTTTTCTTTTTCTAAAAGATTAAAGTAAAATTGCTTTGTAGCAACTAAGATTAAAGGTTAATATTTGGCAGCAACTAATAATAACTAATAAGAGTATAAAATTAGATAGAGAGGGAAAGATAGATTTAAGATATATGTAGTGTTTTATGAAGCATTCACTATTTTTGCATGAACATCAAGAGAGCATTCATGATGATTTAAAAACTATGTTGCACGGGTGCATGTTTGTGGCCCTCAAACAACTGTCCCCATCCCTATCCCTAATGACATTTCAGGTATGATAGGATGGCAAGGAATGTCCCTATCTTCAAATCTTCAAAAGGTTTTCCAAACATGTTGTGGTAATAGAAAATGTCATGGGGATGTTTGAGACATCCCTCACTATCCTAGGGATAGCCAGATGTCCCTAACAGCAAGGCAAGTCTTTATAATGTTTAAAAAAATCATTCATGATATTAAAAAATGTCGTTTAATATATCATGACTTTATAACAACAATTTAACATAACATTATAATAACAACAATAAATATATCATGGCAGCAATATAACAGCAATAAAATTAATCATGACATAAACAACACTAATATGACAGCAATAAATATACGATGATTCAGATTCATAGCTAATGATATAAGTTATAGAACAGTTAACACTACATCAATAATTTTTGATTTCATTGTTCAAACTTTAACTCCAAATCTCAACGTTTAAAATTTTTGATATGGTATTAGAGTTGGTCCTTATTGTCAGTTACAAAAGAGATTAAAGGTGCACTCGCCATGGTTTGGTACTGTGTGATATTGTGTGAGAAGTACAGAAAAACATTTTTTTTTGGAATATGATTCGTGTGCAAGCTTCTACAGACATTGTCTAGCATCATTTTAACTATATCATATTATATTGTTGTTGTTATACTGCCATCATGTTATATTGTTGTTAATTAAATTCATTTGAGTCTCTCTATATATCTATATTCCAATAAATTCATATATTTAACCCATTCCAAAAACATTATGGAACATAGTTTTTAAATGAAATTTAGTTGAATTATCAAACCATAGCCCACAACCAAATACTACACAAATGTTTCCCACTCTAGCCAGTGGCAATGAAAGTGGCCACAAACAACACAAAAAGAACTTTAAGTGAAGCATGTGGGGGAATTTTTTTGAAACAGGTGGTCTCATTCTTCTTGCACCATAATGCTTCAATGAATTAAAAAAATGATGGTAAACTTGCACTCCTAAACCTCTGCTTCCTTCCTTTCTACATCCATCTAAGGGATGGCAGTGAACTAACGTTTGACTGACCTAAAGGGAATAATACACTTCTCCAACAGGCCTGAACCTTATTTACAGGGTAGTAAAAACATACTACAGAAAATAATTGACTATAAATAAAGGAAATTACTATTTAGATACCCAAAACAGGCAACAACACAAAGATATATATATAAAATTCAACAAAATAAATAAACTAAATTATTTGAATATACCTTAGCAATCAGCTTTGCAGCTCACTGTCAACAAACCGAACTCCTTCAACCTCACTTGAAGGAATATAATCTCTACAAATAAACATGTACTACACTTGTTTGAATCTTTATTTAGGACTGTAGATTAGTAAAACATAAGCAAAATAGAAAACTAGTAGCTATTATCATATTCAGGATCATTTTCAATTTATTTTTATCTTATTTTATGACTATCTTTCAAGATCAAATATTCCATTCTACAGAATTTTTGTAATATTCTTGCCAGTTGTACCTTATCTTTTGGTTCTTAACAATTGATTGCCTCCCTAGAGATGATAATATGGTGTAAATATACTATGTAAATAGTTTGTTCATGATAGACTCAACTTCTGCTTCTTACTAGAGAAGACAGTTGTCTGTTGTCATATACTGCGCTTGCATAGAATAAAGTTAATGTTTATTCTCATCTGCTGAGCTTGCATCCAAGGTCAGCGTCCCCCGTGCTTTTGGATTTTTATGGTAATGGTAGAAGTATTGATACTATAAATATTGTTTTTCAAGTCCACGACATTTAAAAATATATGTGAGATGATTGGGTTTTTACTTTTTACCTTATACAGAGTTGGGGTGATTCGTCCCACCTTAAGGTGTTGTCTATGGGTCACATAACGTGTTTCAGTATGCATCGTGAGCAGAGTTTATCTACAGGTCAACTTTGATCTGAGGCAACTTGATATTTGGGCCCCAATCCTCACCTGGTGAAAATAGAAAAAAGGCAATCTTTAAATGATTCCCATCTTAAATATTATTGACTGTACATAAGAAGAAAATTTGCATAGAACATGACATCATTAGAATCTCTCCTTAAGTTTACAGTGCTTAGCAAATTTGTGCATTCTTTTTCTTTGATGACTGTGTTCATTAAAACAACAAACCAACATCACATGATGAATCAATCAACCACATAAGAAATTGAACAACTCATGAACATGGGCATTTTCGAATTCTCCAGAAGTTAGAGAAAACAGAATACTAGGACAAATTTACACAATGATAAGTATTTCATTTTAAATTTTTTTTGTGTATGAGCATTAATGGTAATGATTATCTCCAATAATTCTAAAAATGGGAAAGAACCAATGACACACACATACAAATATATATCTACTTAACTCAATAGATCTCTTTTGTGTATTATGTCATGTGATCTACGATGATTTAATTATTTGTATGGAAATATGGATCTTTCTAGCTTGCTCGGTTGAGAATTTCTGAACAAATTTTATTGTTTTTGGTTTTATGTTCTAACTTCTAACTACCAATGACACCATCCTATTCTTCCTAGCCAGAAGTGGTTTCTCTAAATAGTTCAATTCTACTGTCATGCTAGAATCTAACAAATAGAGTGTTACACCCCGATTGTATAGCTACTATTGCATAGGGAAAATGAGTGTATTGTGTGAATCTTTGATATGAATAAAATGTGTTTTGTTATCAAAATGAATGTTCTCTATTTAAATGACTATCTCATTTGGTTGGTACTTCTATTGATGTTATGTTGCATGCAAAGTATTGAATTGAGAATATTCTAACTTAGACGTTTTGTATACTGTTGATGTTATGAACAAGTAACTGTCGAGATTGTATGTCTGTGGATGTAGGAACAGGAACTATTCCTCCAGGCAGAGGGGAGACATCACTTGGGAGAGGGGCTTGGTCGAGTAACCGGTAAAGTTGATCAAGCTGAGCATACACACACTTCACTGAGAGTTTTGGGAACTGAGTCAGATTAAGTTGTCATGATAAGTCATCCTTAGGCTTAGGAGTTTCTGATTACTTATTTACATTTTATGAGTGGTGCTCCTTGATTGACTGAGTTATTGTTCTGTGAACCTTGAATGTGAATTGATAAGTTACTGATGCCTGGAATTTACAGTTAAATGTATACATACGTGTTTGTGCAATTACGTCTATTAGAGGTGCTTTGACTGGCCTATAATAACGTAATTGGAGATTTGAAAATAAACATGTATAGATATATTTAAGTGTAAACTGAGTAAGTTATTAATATATTTAATAATATATTTAATATCAATATTATTATAGTTTTACCGATAATATAGTAATATATCTAATATAATATTCGAATATTATATAGATATATTTAAATAAAGGTAAATTAAAAACTATATTAATATTATATTGAATATAATACAAAATATATTAATACATTTTAATTTGAATATTAAAATGACTAAACCTTTGGAAAGATTTGAAATAGACTTATAATCTTTGGTAATTATTTTGCATTTACCATATAAAGGTATTTTGAAATTTTCAAACTTTGGAAAATACGTTGAAAGTATTGAAAGGAAAGGAATTTCGAAATTTACTAAGACCATTGGAAATTCATAAAAATTAATGAAGGAAATGAAAGTTTAAACTATGGACTATTGAAAGACTTAAAATGAAATATTTAAAAATCGCGGATTTCTTCCCGTGAAGAAATCGCGCGACTGTGTTAAGCTGAAAATGGGGAGAAATGGCAACATTTGCAGATCCACGCCCAGCTCGCACTTAAGAGACTTGGTCGCAGATGTTAAGGCGCCACCATTGTGGACGCGTGGGTGAAAGAAAGAAAGAAACGATTGCGAAAAACCCTTGACATTTTCAAAACTGTAACTAAGAACGCCATTTGTGCTGCAGTCTGCCATTTTTTAGGGCAAGTTTAATGTTTAAACCTGTACATGGTTGCTTCACGAAATTCAGAAGTGATAAGTTGAAACATTCCTGGAAAATATGTTGAATCATCAACTCTTTTGCTGTGTGTCTGGTTATGCGATTGCCACTGTAGATTTTGACATTTTCAAAGGAAGAGGTGTCAAATTCTCATGCCTACAAAGTAGTAAGCATGAGAATTCAAAACCTATAAATAGGTTCACTCTCATTGTTGAAAACACTCATTCACTCATTCTCTCACTCCCCTTTGCATTGGAAATTTTGAATTTCATATTATGGTATTTTCTGTGTTAAATTTCCACTTTGCTGTTGAATTCTGTGAGAGCTTTATCCACCATCACTGCTGTTGCATTTTTAGTAGGCTGTAAACCATCATTACTATTTTGTGAGATAGATTGTGAGAGCCATTTACCATTTTGTGAAAGCCATTTGCAATTTGAGACTGTATTGCTGAGAGCAACTTTTCCTCATATCAAATTGCATTTACCTGAAAGTAGTATTTGTTCAAGCTGAGAGAAGGCTGCGAAGGACGGTGGAGCAAGAACTGAAGCTACCGATCGAGCTCATACGCAAAAGGAAATCAGGCATGAGGAATATCTTTGTAGAAATTCTGTCATTGAATTTTAAAATGAGTTATTAGTTTGCTTGATTATGCCTTGCATTATGCTGTAGTATGAAAGGAAAATCATTAGGAAGCCTCTATGTTTCTAAGAGCTTGTTGAATTGGGAATAGCTTAAATTTCATTAGAAAAGGCTTGTGGAATTGGAAATAGCTTAAGAGCTTGCTGAATTGGGGAATAGCTTAAGTTTCATTAGAAAAGGCTTGTTGAATTAAGAAATAGCTTAAGAGCTTGTTGAATTGAAAATAGCTTAAAAGCTTGTTGAAATGAATTAGTTTGAATTCATAGGAGAATTTGAAAAGGAATAACATAAAAAGGGAAATGTTTGATTACTTCTTAGTAAAAGTACCTTATGTTTTGTATCGCTTGAATACTGCTTGAACTCCTTAAATAAAGGAAAGGGACTAGTTATTTAAATACTAGGACGAGGGTGGATTCAGTACCAAGGTAATCTAAAAGCTTTAGAGTTAAATAGGTTAACTAGAGAAAGCTATGTACTCCATGGATAAAGATTTCCATGTTAGGAAGTACCAGAGGGACCCCTTGTTGACTGTACTCCATTCCCTATTTAAGTAATTGAGGTAGGATAGTCTGGGATGATTGACTATCCAGTGAAGGACTAAAACCTACGCGTAGTGTAAGATAGCCTTAAGTCAAATCGGCCCTGAGTAGTGTATATGATAGATGACCTTCATTCGAAGTACTGAATGAGAATACTTTGGCCAAAGTAGTGGAAGGTACGACATCCACTTAGATGTGAGATAGTTGAGACTACACTGTCAGTTCATTGTGATCCATCATGCTAGTTCAGGATTGTGAAATAGCAAGTTCTAGATGTATAGGACACAACACTATGCTCAGTTGGGTTGTCGCAGCCGGTTACTTTACCAATCTCTTCGTTCGAAGGGAGGGCCATTTATCGAATGATAGATGTGCGGGGGACCGCATTAACAGTCCGTGGTTGGCGGAAAAGCGCCTGAGTGATGTTTCTCCTCCACCGCAGGCGACGGATACACCAAGATTTGAAAGGAAGGGAACCTGGACCATCTTACTACTATTTGTGCAAAAGCTTACGAGCTATGTATGTAATTTATTTTACTTTGTACTCTGATTTATATTTATAATGAAAATGGAATTCATGTGGAAATATATATTGTAACTTGCATGTAATTATCAATAAATAAAGGAATAATTTTATTGCAATGTCTCTGTTACTTGTTACTTTTATATGTTTGGAAAGAAATGTTAGAAAAATTTTGTTTACCCGATTTTGGGGTCGTTACATAGAGGGAGGCCCAAATAAATAAGAATCCCACCTGACAGCCCTGGATAACTCACACTCTAAGTAGATGGATAAAAGCTCACTTTCTAAGGCAAGCCATTATCGAGGGGAAAATTCTTCCAAACAAAAGACTATCAATTCATAATTGCCACAAGAAACTTTACACACAACAGAATTTCTACCATACATAGAGGACCTTACCAATTATAATGGCTGGAAAATATCAGTTTCTGGGAAATTTTACAATGTTCATATATAAGGAAAAATGAAAGAACTAAGTCTTCCTTATCTATTGTAGCTGACTAATCTCCTTTTTGAGACTCTTGGATAGAAATAGTTGTCCTTTCCTCAGGAATACAGTCTCAGCTGTTTCAAATGTATGTCCATGACCTTGCCAAGTAAGAAATACCTTCTAAACCATGGTAATCACTTATTCTATATGCCAACAAAAAATTCCAAATGCTAAGTCTTTTTCATCCTACCAAACACTTCCTAACCTGGTTGTCCTGTAACAAGAAGACAAAACTCACACGTTTTAGACTAGCAGTTTATCTGTATTATTCTTGATAAGTAGGAGGTACTTTCCACAATGCATCAAATTATGATATTGCTATTAGGATTCAATCATGAATTTTACAAATCAAACTCATTGACCCATGTTTCATGAGTAGTGGTTCACAAGAACCCATCTCTCATGATAATGAATGGTCCACTTAACACTCATTGCATCTAGAAGTATTATTCTTCCTACTTATATTCCCATGCACCCACTCTATTTTTAATTTCTTCCCCAAAGACAAACCTCATTCTAACAATAAATATTGATGCTATTTTTCCTTGACTTGAGATTGAGTCTCCTATCAAAATACAAAAAATTGTGTTGCAGTTAGCAATATATGGTCATTGTGCCTCTCTCTCTTCTGTCATGCATGCCAACTATATGTAGGAACTGAAAGACACTCCTCGAATAAGGGGATGAGTAATAACCATAGGAGAATGGTAAAAAAGATCCAAGGTTTTGAGCAGTTACATTATTTATTATTATTATTATTTCATGATGAGGATTACAAAGGATGCTCCTGTGTCAAAATGTCTCAACTACAGATATGGTCTCCATTTCTAATATTTTCTACCATTAATAGAGATGAAATCTTTTGTTTCAATGTTTATAAGGTTGTCATGGCACTGGCACTGCATGTTAGATCTTTAGAATTTTATGTTATAGTGGTCTCTATTTTTTTAATATGAAATTGTGAAGTACAACTCATGATATTCATTGTTTCCCTAGTTGGAATTGACACCATCAAATTTGCAATGACTACAACCACTTTAGACCACTACTCGAATTAACCGTTGATTTTCCAAGACAGTTGAAATTGTAAATCACTTACAATCAGGGAAATCGAGGGACATGTCCCCCACACCCCTGAAATACCCCGTCCCTATCCTCGAAATGTCTTAGGTATAGGGGGAAAGTTGGGGGACGGTCCCCTGGCATGCCTCTTTTGCCTAGAAAATTCAGAAACCATCCCCAAAATAGGGGAATGGGGTTGACCAAATGGGGGACGACTGACCATCCCAAGAATGGCCAGGCCGTCCCTCAACCGTCTCAGGGACAGTCAGTCGTTCCCCATGTTTTGCATTGATTTTATAATGTCCCCTTTTTGGGATAACCCTAAATTTGCCCTAATCTATTGATTTCCAGTGATTATCTTGGAGTTTGGGAACGTTTGTAGTGTGAGTAGACCCCTGTAAAACAAATTTAGAGAATATTTACAAGATAATATTAATTAGGATTCATATATAAGAAAATCAAGAGAGCATGGTTAGAGATACAACTACCTGTTTAGACCTGCAAATATGTTAGAAGTCATTTATGAATAAAGATAATATCAAAATAAAATACATTGAATTCCATAGATGCTCTAGTTCATTCTTCCTTGGTCATAATGGCCTAATACGATGCCCTAGAAACCCTTTATCCTAGGCCCAAGGGCAGTAAACCCCTTGGCCCATGTGGCCCTTGCCATCCATATGGGTGGGATACCTAGTGAGGAGTCCTATTACCGTTCCCTGATCAAGTGTGCAACATATTATTCTAATCAATTTATACAAATTTCATGTACCTTTTTGTATGCAATATGTTCAAACATTTAATCTGTTTATTGCAAACTGGAAATATACACATTTAAAATGGTGAGCAGACTTACATTGGCTACTGCTGGAGATTCCCTTTGCTGCTGCTCAGTATATTCTCTCTTCTACCATTCGATCCCTTCACTCCTTCCCTTGTCCCTCCTTTATAACCTTTCATGAGCCTCTTGGATGTGCCTTTTGGTACAACCGTTGCATGCCCTTTGAAGTCGATTCATTATTTGACTCCATCGTGGCTTTTAGTTAGGTATTATATTTTATTTTAATTCTTTTATTTATTTTATTTTGTCTGTTGTGTGAAACCATATAATTTTATTATATAAGTTATTGTATTTTATATTTTATTTTATTTCATTTGTGTGTTGTATGATATTATATTAATTTATCTTATAAGTTATTGTTTTTTAAGAGAACAAATACAATAGTAATTAGAATTATATTTAAATATCAATTGTCCATATTGGGATTTCAATTATTGTTTGTAATTTGATACATTTAGGGTAAATATTTTTAAGGGACATGGCAGATTTTAATAAAAATAAACACAATTTTAAAAAATTGACGACCCTGCCTACGTGGCTATTGTGGGCCCCATTGGTGTTTGCTCTTTTATGAGGAGAGAGAAGCTGCAACATTGAAGGAGAAAGAATAGCAACTCGAAGGAGGAGAGAGGTTGAAGTTAGTGATGTTGGGAGTGAATATACACCAAAGAGGTATGCATTTCGTTTCCCTCTTTTTTTTCAATTTTTTTGCAAAATCTCAAGCATACATTGTCTGATTTCTTTTATTTTTTTGCATTTTTCAATTGAAACTTACATTCAAAATATAAAAAACATGAGCAACAGTGGGGGTGGGAGTGATAGTGAAGAGGAATTGCAAAATAGAAGGCAAAGTGGTGAGGGTGTTAGTGGAGAGCAAACAAACCCATACCAATGCCATTCAACAATCATGGAAGGCTATGCAAAACACCCTTTAAACAAAAAAAAAGACATTCCTTCAATATGTTACACTTGTAGGCCAAAGACAAAAAAATTCAAGGGGGAGTAGGGTGTGGTATTGCCATGTTTGCAAAAAAGAATTTAGGGGCAGTTACACAAGGGTAAGGTCTTAGTTTTTGGGTGAGGCAGGCCATGGAGTTAGAATGTGTCCTGAGTTAAAAGATGATCAAGCATTATAGTGCCAAAGAATTCAAATGGAGTTGGAAGGTGGGGTTCAATGTGGGTCATCTTCTTTCCCAAGTGCACAATCATCTATGCCTGATCCTATGCCTTCCGTGGTTGGTAGTAGTGGAGTTGCCTCAAGAGGAAAGAGTAAGGTGAGTGGTAGTGGGAAGGGAGCTTCAGCTGAGTCTACGTTTAATAACCAAGCACGAGAAGCCATCGAATCTTCCATTGATATTTTTTTTTGCCCATGCCATTCCATTTCATGTGGCCCATTCATCTTATTTCAAACAAATGGTGAAAGATATAGCCACTATTGGTCCTTCATTCATACCCCTGGAGATCATAAGCTACGCACCACCCTCCTAGACAAACAGTACTCCAAAGTTAATGTGTTAATGGAGGAGATAAGGAAAATGTGGATGAGGATGGGGTGCTCTATAGTGATGGAGGGGTGGACTGTTATTAGACATCGGTCACTCATCAATGTCATTGTCACATGCCCTACTTGTTCTTATTTTTTTAGAGCCATAGATTGTTTGAGTAGACGTGAGGATGCAGACTTCCAGTTTTCCATTTTGAGAGATGCCATAGAGGAGGTTGGGGCTGCTAATGTGGTGCAGGTGGTCAACGATTCAACACATGTGTGAAAATTTTTTGGTTTGATGGTGGAGGGTACTTATAGGCACATATTTTGGACCCCATGTTGTGTTCATGCATTGAAAGACATAGGGAAGTTGGATTGGGTGAAGCAAGCGGTGGCAAAAGCTAGAGATATTCAGATGTTCATTTGCAATCACCACACCTCACTTGCTCTCTTAAGATAATTTTCAAAGAAGGATTTTCTCAAACTTGTTGAGACAAGGTATGCCACTTCATTTTGTTTCACTTTCAAGTTTTCAAATTTTGAAACTTCAAAGTTCAAACATTTCAATTTGTATTCATAATTTGATTTTGTTTTAATGAACCGTTGAATCAATGAATGTAGATATGCCACATACTTCATCTTGTTGGAGAGGACAATAGAGGTACATGAGCCTCTACAAGCTATGATGGTCAATACAGAGTGGACTAGATGGCCTAATTCAAGTTCCGCTCAAGGAAATACCATCAAACAAAAGATCCTCAATGACAATTGGTGGTCCAATTTGAGGTAAGACATATTAGATTGCTGATTTTCATATTAAATTTCTGATTTTAATATTTTCATTTTATTGTCCAATGTTCCAACTTATGAAGTTTTTAACATGTCAATTAATTATTTTGAACTTTTTTTTTGCATTTTGTAGATATATTTGCTCCTTCATCTCGCCTATTGTAGATGGCACCCGATATGCTGATACAAACTCTCCTAGTCTTGGAGAGAAATAAGAGACATTTGACAGTATGCTTGGGAAGATCAAGCAAACTATTTTGGAAAAGGATCCCACTTCAAATTTATATGAGCAACACACTAAGCACATTGTGATGCGGAAATTTGGTGGTGCCTGATCGGCCAAGGAGAAGATTGAAAGATAGTTCAAAATCAAAGAAACAAAAGGAATCTTCCTAAAATTTCTTTCCAAAGGTGTTTTCATCATTGAATGTTGAAATGAGGAGGAAAGGGACCAAATTCTACAAGAGGGGCCATGGACACTAGACGGACCAAGGGTTTATTTCCATAAGAATACCACAATTGCTCATCTTGGAACAAATTGGCACTGGGGTATCCATGCTAGAAATTTACTCAAATCATGATCAAAACTAGAATGAGTAGAAAACTTAACCACATTTCTTAAGAAGAGTAGAAAATAGAGTGAAGGTGAATAAATTTTGGATTAAAAAGGAGCATAACTTGAAACAAAAGGGAATGAAATTTCAATAGGGGATCCGACAGGGAAAACCCATTGATAGCGGCTTCTCCTTCATCCAATCTAGATTTCAACAACTAGAGAGAAGAGAAAGAAGATCACCAACTCCATTTAGAGATGATCAAAACTGTCGTAGCTAAAGCTATGTTGAGGTTGTCATAGCACACCAGACATTCCATAACAATTATTGCCATCAGATTGGTGCATTATACAAAGATGTCACCAATGAGAGGGTTCTTGATCTTTGGGAATCCCAAATCCCAAATAATCCATGGTGGAGGTCATACCCCTCATGACCTACCAAGAGAAGTAGATCCTTGTCACCTCCACTAAAAAAATTCCAAGCTAGAAGGAATGGTGGTCTTTAGGAACTTGGATTTCAGAGGGTAGGCCAAGGCATGAAAATCGACCATCAAAATTCCACTATGGATACTTGAAAATAGGCCCTTCTATGGAAAGCCCTAATTGGGAAATTTGGTGGTGCTTGATCGGCCAAGGAGAGGATTGAAAGATATTTCAAAATCAAATAAAGAGAAGCAATCTTCCTGACATTTCTTTCCAAAGGTGTTTTCATCATTGAATGTTCAAATGAGGAGGAAAGGGACCAAATTATGCAAGAGGGGCCATAGACACTAGACGAACCAATAGTTTATTTCCAGAAGAATACCATGACTGCTCATCCTGGAACAAATTGGCGCTTGGGTATCCATGCTAGAAATTTACTCAAATCATGATCAAAACTACAATGAGTAGAAAACTTACCACATTTCTTAAGAAGAGTAGAAAATAGAGTGAAGATGAGAAAATTTTGGATTAAAAAGGAGTGGAACTTGAAACAAAAGGAAATGAAATTTCAATAGGGGGTCCAACAGGGAAAACCCATCGATAGTGGCTTCCCCTTCATCCAATCTAGATTTCAGTAGCTAGAGAGAAGAGAAAGATCACCAACTCCATTTAGAGATGATCAAAACTATTGTAGCTAAAGCTATGCAGAGGTTGTCATAGCACACTAGACATTCCACAACAATTATTGCCATCAGATTGGTGCATTATACAAAGATGTCACCAATGAGAGGGCTCTTGATCTTTAGGAATCCCAAATCCCAAATAATCCATGGTGGAGGTCGTACCCCTCATGACCTGCCAAGAGAAGTAGATCTTTGTCACCTCCCCTAAACAAATTCCAAGCTAGAAGGAATGGTGGGCTTTAGGAACTTGGATTTTAGAGGGTAGGCCAAAGCATGAAAATTGACCATCAAAATTCCATTGTGGATACTTGAAAACAGACCCTTCTATGGAAATCCCTAATTGGGAAATTTGGCGGTGCCTGATCGGCCAAGTAGAGGATTGAAAGATAGTTCAAAATCAAATAAAGTGAAGCAATCTTCCTGACATTTCTTTCCAAAGGTGTTTTCATCATTGAATGTTCAAATGAGGAGGAAAGGGACCAAATTATGCAAGAGGGGCCATAGACACTAGACAGACCAAGAGTTTATTTCCAGAAGAATACCATGACTGCTCATCTTGGAACAAATTGGTGCTTGGGTATCCATGCTAGAAATTTACTCAAATCATGATCAAAACTAGAATGAGTAGAAAACTTACCACATTTCTTAAGAAGAGTAGAAAATAGAGTGAAGATGAGAAAATTTTGGATTAAAAAGGAGCGGAACTTGAAACAAAAGGAAATGAAATTTCAATAGGGGATCCAACAGGGAAAACCTATCAATAGTGGCTTCCTCTTCATTCAATCTAGATTTTAGTAGCTAGAGAGAAGAGAAAGATCACCAACTCCATTTAGAGATTATCAAAATTGTTGTACCTAAAGCTATGCAGAGGTTGTCATAGCACATCAGACATTCCACAACAATTATTGCCATCAGATTTGTGCACTATACAAAGATGTCACTAATGAAAGGGCTCTTGATTTTTGGGAATCCAAATCCCAAATAATCCATGGTGGAGGTACCCCTCATGACCTACCAAGAGAAGTAGGTCCTTGTCACCTCCCCTAAACAAATTCCAAGCTAGAAGGAATGGTGGTCTTTAGGAACTTGGATTTAAGAGGGTAGGCCAAAGCATGAAAATCAACCATCAAAATTCCACTGTGGATACTTGAAAATAGGCCCTTCTATGGAAAGCCCTAATTGGGAAATTTGGTGGTGCCTGATCAGACAATGAGAGGATTGAAAGATCGTTCAAAATCAAATAAAGAGAAGGAATCTTCCTAAAATTTCTTTCCAAAGGTTTTTTTGTCATTGAATGTTCAAATGAGGAGGAAAGGGACCAAATTCTGCAAGAGGGGCCATGGACACTAGACGAACTCACAGTTTATTTCCAGAAGAATACCACAACTGCTCATCCTGGAACAAATTGGCATTGGTATATCCATGCTAGAAATTTACTCAAATCATGATCAAAACTAGAATGAGTTATCTTAGAATTCTTAAAGTGAATTTATATAATATATGGCTTAATATCGCACTGCGTTGAAGCACGAGCCAGTTGCATAAGAATTTAATAGGTAAGATTTCCTAAAGCTTGATTGTGGATTTGCATGGTACTAAAATGGTTTTAAATTATCGGATTTTAGACTCTTAATCAAGTATGCATTTCATAAAAATTAAAATATCACAATTTAATCTAGATGCATTTGCATGAGCATTATTTTCTTTTCCAAGAAAATGCAAAAATAATGATTACAATTCCTAAATGAAAAATTAATGCTATTAGAATGCAATCAAAAGGTATCTCGAATGTATGTTATCAATTAATGAAAATAATTGATAAAATAGCCAAGTGATTACATAAGCATTTCAGGATGAGCAAAAATCCTGCAAGTGATTTCAATTGATAATAAATATCCTTTTAGCAACTTGTATGGAAGTTTTTTATTGAAAAAAATGGATTGGTGCAAGTATAGTCAAATTAAGCAAGAAGGAATGATTTGATATAATCTTTGAGGTGAGAGAATAGGCCACTGAATTTTGAACTTGGAAATGCATGAGTATTAAAGACTAAAGGGTGAATCCTTCAATAGTGCACTCAATTAAATTGTTGCTTTGGTGTTTGTTAAGTAATTGGATTAAGGGACAATTTTGCGATGCTTAGAATGGGTAGCAACTGATGAAATAAGGTTTGGGAAACTAGGAATTTAAGAATGTAGTAAAAAAATAAGATCTAAATCCTTATTGTAATATCGCTATATTTGTTTGAATCTAATTTCTGGATTTGATTGTGTCAATGTTTTTCCATCAAATGTGATGGAAAAACATTGACACAATCAAATCCAGAAATCAGATTCAAACAAACAAGATGGATTGTGGAAACTTGATATCTTTATATTGCTATATGTTTATTTCTAAATTATGTAACCAGTATGGTTTACTTAGCTTTAAAAGGAATTATATATGTTGGATCCCAAAGTTAAGATTTCTTGAATTAGTTGCGGAATAGTGAATATATGTATTGGGTGAGAAATCTAAAGGTTTTCCTTTCCTACCACTATAATTCCTAACTTGATAGCAGGCTTCAATGCTAGCAATTTGAAAAGGAGCTTCAAAAGAAATATCAAAAGAAAGGAAAAATAAAAGAAAAAGAAATATCAAAAAAGAATTCAACTCTTTAAGTTATCCAAATATCTCTATCGGGGCTATGGACATCTGGCTCGTAGTAGAGCTATGTTTGGAGGAATTATAGAGATAACCTTGTTGGAGCTATGAATGTTTGACTGGCAACAAAGCTCTATCCAAGGTTGGCTTAAAAGGATAAGCTGAACTATATAGCTCAATACCGATCTACACTAATTTCTAACTCTTACAAAAAAGGGAATGAATCACTCATTGTAATAAGCCAAGCATTGATTCCATATATAATTAAATGAGACAACAAAGAATTAATGAGCACTCAGATGCTAAACCAAACACAGAGCAACAATGGTGAATTTCACACTGGTGACTGGAAATATTGCTAATAATTTGCATTCAGATCTATCAAATAACCGATGACTCCTGACAACACACTACAGACTTGAACTCAAATAATATGTAATACTTCGAGCGAATACACCCGAAACAAACACTCATGTCTGGGTGGAAACCAAGAAAAGTTTGGTATGATTGATTTGATATCAAATGTGGCAGATAGACCGAATAATACACTAGATTAGATCGAATGCCAAAGAGGATCCAATGAAGTTCCATGCACAGGGAAACACACATAGACCGACTCGCTTCAGGTTACACGCGGTCCATATGGAACCCGATTGCAACAAGCTCCTCGTTAGAAGATTATATCGGCACTAGGATTGTATCAATTGATTAACAGAGGCGGACTTACTGGGGTCTTGCAGATCGATAATCTTCGGGCACCCGTGCAGAGTAGTCTTGGCAATTGAACGGATTTAAACTAAGATAGTGTTCCCGATCATGATACAACTTGGATTTTCATTAGCTATCAATCTTCCACTCGACGCTGTTGAAATCACTGCTCAGGCAATGACCAATTCATAAACTCAAGTCTTCGGATAGTTAGTAATGCTAATGCAATTATAGTTCGGCTCAATGGAGGCTCGAAGTGACCTATGTGAATGATACCACACCTGCAAGTCATCTCAAGGAACGCAAACGATCAGAATGTGATGGCATCGGCTTTCTGTATCGTCATGTTAGTGATTTGTATTTGAGCCTACAAGCACCCTTCCAATAATAGCAATGAACTACCGTGATCCTAGGAAATCTCGTGGAAGGGTTGGAATGAAGGTGACGAGTCTGGTAATGATGCCGAAGAGCTGAAAAGGGGATACAGACATAGATGAGGGCTACGCCCCACCCTGTGGAAAACTCATGGAGGTTTGCATCCCCACAACTTCATATTTTTGTTTCTTCTCTTCGATACCTTCTTCATACATTTGATTTGCAGAAGGTATAGGCCTTAACGGTGCCTTTCCAAATGGGTCAGCTCAAAATTGGGTCTAGACCTATAATTAAATTTAAATATTATTATTCAATAATTTAAATTTAATTTAATATTACTTTAAATAATTTTATTATTTTAATATTATTTTAAACATTTATTAGAAGCAGATTAGTGTTTAAAAACACTTTCGTAGTTCCTTCCACAACTTGTTTTGAATTATTCGGGGTCATGACACTCGCACACACTTAAGTTCATTAAAGCTTTGTCTTCTATATTGATTGCATGATTTTAGAAAATATATATAGGGGTGTATTGTTTTGAGGAAATAGAAAGCATATGTTCAATGCATTTTTAGCCTCTATGGTATTTTAATTTTATTTTATTGGTTTCTATTTTATGTGTGGTCTCACAACATGCCCCATTTTATAGGAAAACCCGTGCTACATAATATTTCACTAAATATCAAACTACTCTTCCTTTTTCCTTTCAAATCAAGAACTTCTTGGTAGTATTTCTTGTGAAATTTTTGAAGAAGTCCAGCTTCATAGAGTATTTATATCTTCATTTTCTTCTTTATATTAAATGATTTATAGAGGATACATGAGAAATTCCTCAAAAAGCTAAGTTGGGATTGTCGTTGAATCCAAGCATGGTGAAGAGGTCCCCTTCTATGGGGTTGTTTTTGGCATGAAAGCTAGGCTTTTGGTGATATTGAAATAGATATTTTTGCTTTATACATTGAGCCATGTGCTCCTCTTGCTTCTCCCAAACCAAATCTGCCCTCTGTAGAAATGATGATGCCTCTATAACTTCCCCAAAATATTGAAGTATTCAAGATTGTTGATCTTTTGGGCAACAAAATATGTAGAAAATTGGCAGTCATCTCTAACTATGACTGTAAGTTAGCCATGAGAGATATAAGGGGGGGTCTTTAACAAACCTATAATGAAGGACAATGTTACATTAAGGAAATATATATTGGAGCCCCCTCCCATGAATAAGATTTTCTTACAAAAAATTAAAAATAATCCTTGCCTGAGCACTAAAACATTGCAATGCAAAAATTACAAATTCTATTTTCCATGACCAAAATAAGGGACTCCAAAAGGCCAAAAAACCAATAAGAAACTATCTAAACATCCACAATCCCAACATGTTGTACTAGCTACCATTCAAAAATATTTTCTCACAACTTGATGCCACCAACTTACTTGACCATCTCTTCCCCCATCTGCAACCACAAATTGATGGACCAATCTTACCATCCTTAACCATCTCAGTTTCCTAGCCACCTTCTCCAACCTTGTCTTTCTTATTCTCTTTCCCTTTGAAACCATGGATCTTCACCCTAGGGTCTAAATAGTGGTTCTATTTGGAGTGAGTCCTTCCCCTGAAAGAGGGGGAGTGAACAAACTAGCAACTCCTAAATTACCATCTTTGTGGACCACCCTTAAGTTATCCACACACAACCAAGTCCTTGTAGAAGAACAATAGATCATCCTTTTGCTCAATCAATCTAAATTCCACTCTTTAAGGGCCAAAATTTCTTCCTAAAGACTCATTGTCAAGCCATACTTCTACTAGGAAAATTCATTCTCCTCTAGTGCTCCTGCCATAATAGTTGAGGATGAAGGAAAAATATACTTCAAAATCCAATCCAATACATCTTTATCTACCACCCTCACTTGCAATTTATCTCTAAAGTCTTCCATAATGGAGGCCTAAGTACTCGATACACCTATATTGGCCAACCCTTTCATACCTAAGATTTTCTTAATGAATTTATGGGAGGCAAGATCAAGGATGAAAAATGTATTCTTTAGCCTCCCATCAAATAATATGCCTTCATAATGTGTGTCTTTGTTTCTAGTAGTGCACAGAAAGCTTCATCTCCATTAGCACCTCCCAAAGGCCCACATGCCAACTATAAGCCTCAAAAGAAATGCACAGGGAAATCTACATGAAATCTGAAATGGATCTATCCCCCATAAGACCCTACACCCACATGTCACATAATGGACGAAGGGAAATAAAGAAATATTAAAATTTAAGACATGAGTTATGCTAACAAAATCCAATATACAAAAAAAATAAACAATGGCACACACAACTGATACAAGATTTAACTAAAAAAAAAACTTTTGGGAAAAAAACCCAACAAGAAATATAGCACCACTCTATATATTAACAAATAAAATGTTAATGATAGAAAGAGATTTCCTTGTGTTGATCATGTACCTTCAATCCTCTAATCCATTAACATTCACCCTTTGTCAACTTGTGTTCCAACCTATTCCAATTACATACTGTAGCTCTAGCCTACTAACCAAACACAACACCTAATTGCTTGTATTTATAGGCACAATGCTTGCTCAATAACACCAACTGGAAATAATCCATGGATAAGAATCCACCATGCAAACCCAACCACCCCACCAAACCCATCTTCTCTTTTTAACTATGAGAGATTTCCATATATTGACCTAGTGCCAAACTGGAATGTAAGTATAACTCATTCTCTTAATGGCCTTGTAGGGCTAGATCAGTGAAAGGTCAAGCAAGAGACTGCACAAGCAAAATTTGAGGGAAATGTGTAGGGATTTCCTGATATGAAATAAAAAGATGAAGAAATGAGGGGTGAAGAGATGCAGATAGGTAATCCAGCTGAGAGAGGCCATTTGTATCCAAAGGGTGGTGATAGGGACAATATGGGTCTCAATGAGGATCTAGTTTACCAAGCTTTAGTTGTGGCTGCTAAAAAAATGAATAGGAGAAGTAAGAGGCTTGAGATTGCAAATGTTGTAGAGGTTTCATCTGATTGAGTGTGGCTAACTCCAAATCTATTTGTATTTTGTCTTCTAGTTCAGATCTTGCACTTGCAAATGTCCTTCCTATTGTGTCTTGGTATGGAAGGATAATTCCTAGAGTTGTTCAGATGATCATGGAGAAGATGCTCAAATACATGATTGAGGAGGTTATTAGTCTCTGGGATACACTTGAAGAGCCTTGGCCAATGGAAATCTTTTACATGCCAGAGGCAAAGGGACTTGGTATTGGTGCACATGCCCCTATTGATGGTGATGTTGCTACCATTGTTCTAGAAGATAAGGAGGCTTTTGATCCTCCTAGTTGATTCTGCTTCTCCCTTAGTCATAACTTTGATACTTTGCTCTTGTTTCATATAATGGTTGTCTCTTGAAAGCCTTTGACTTTCTTTTTAAACTGCTAGTTATCTATGGATTTTAAACTAGCACTTAAGTCTTTTTGGAACTATCTAGATTCTGAACGTCCATAGGAGATATATCTCTTTGTAAACTTAATGTACCAATATTCAAGAACAAAATCTTCATAGGTACCTTAAGAGGATATAATGTGATTACAATAAGCATAGATGACCATTGAAAAACTACGCAAAAGGAAAGATAATTCATATGGTTGATCATTGGTGAATTCCACAAATAAAATAGATCGTTACCAGTTTGGGTAGCTAGGTTATCTCTTTGCATTCCATTGTCACATTGAAATGAACTTTATGGAACCCATATACTTCTAGAAACAAACTCAGTTTACCAAAAACATTTTGCAGTGTTTAAGCAAATAGATAACTTTACAATCCCATTTCTTCTTTTACGACAGTGCAAATTTCTTGAATTGAAATACTATTTACAGTATATTGATAGACTAAAATGTGGATCAAGTAGAACTTTAAGCACTAACCGTTCCTGAGATAGTAAATCCCTTCATCCACTTCATAAGTGTGCTAGAGGCAATTGAAAATTGCTTCACAGGAAAGGAAAAAGTAAATCCAAGCTCCCTTTGTCGACCAGAAGGTGGTCTCATATTCTCATCTCCTGTGCAACAAAAAAATTGCTAGCTCTGAAGCAATGTAATCAAACAATTCCTGTGATCAACATCAAGCAAAATTACTAGATTAATTATAAACAAAATAGAAGAAATGACCACAATGACTCGAATAGAAAAATATGTCTGGAAATGTATTCTCTTTTGAAGTTAATTTATACCGACCTCAGTTGTGCTGCTCATTAGCTTTGGAGGAATTGAAACTTCTTTAAACTCTTGGTTAACAACTCACCTTTCCTTACCGCTTAACTTTTACAGCTAAAAGACACTATTATAAAGGCTAGGCATCTTTCTTTAGTTTAGGGACATTAAAACAATTACTTTTTTTCGTAGTTAATGCAACCAAAAAGCTGAAGAATTACAAGTAAAATGCAATTTTAGTCTCAGGTGACATTGCAGATACCCGTTAAGAAGCCTTAATTTACAAAAAACCTCTCAACAACAAAATCGTGAATCAAGAAAGAGGTCAAATGGGAACTAATTTAATTATCAGTTCATATCAGGAAAATAATGTTGCTAACTTGTTGCATGTATTTCTGTTTGTTATATTTTACTATGGCCTTGTTGTAGACTCTAGTTTTCTTTTGCTCTTGCTTTGAGAGCCTATTCATGCAATATAAGCATTCACCCCAATAAAGGAAACTACCATAAATTTCCTAAACACGTAAGACATGCAAAAAATAGATTGCCAACCCTCCCATATGGACCAATGATAATGACTAGTTGATTTTAAACAACATCAAGTTCAACTATCTCATTCATTATTTCATGTCTAAGCACAAAATGTTAGCCATTGAAGCTTGTAATCCCATTGTTTGTGTCAGAATTTGGCACCAAGAATATTCTAATTATGGACTCAACTCTCAATTTTCAAGTTTTATGTCCTATACTTCAGAAATGTTGCATGCAAAGTAGAAAAATCACTAAAATTTAATCTATGAAAAGTCAGTTATCAAATTTCGCATACAATAAATAAATACCCAGCTTTCATGTAAGTCTTGTAGAATATACATAATGTAGAGAGACTTATTTGGTTTTAAGATGAAGATTCATGCATATCATAAATGGAATGAACTTTTTTGCGTGTCTTTCATGTATCAGACCAGGACTAAGAAAGAAATCAGCTGAAGGTAAAGCAATTTTCAAGATATCTTGTTGTGTATGCCACATACTATAGGACAAGAAGATTAACAGAAAAATAAGAAATAATGTGTGAAAGGGTTAATGGATTGAATATCTTTAATACAACTACAATATCCATACCAGGATGCATATCTTACAAACTGATTACCTCAGTTTTCATTGTAAAATTAATTAAACACTAAGCATTGTGCCATGTGGTATTGCACACAAAAATTAGAGAATGAGTCCAACAGTTACTCATCACATCAGCCAAGAAAAATAAAAAACACACATATCAAAGAGACGGGAAACATAACTTTCAAAGTTAGATTACCTTGGCTTTCTCTGCCAACTAAACTAAACACTAAGCATTCTGCCATGTGATTTTTTTATATAAAGGATAAAGAATACCTCCAACAGTTACTGGTAAACTCACCTAAAAGACACAGATATCAAACAGACAACTCCACCCTGTGTTCTAGTTGAAGATAATTATAATAACAAAATTAGATACAAAAGGTACCAAGACTATCCTCCAGAAGATAGAAGGGTTAAAAGTAAGTACTAACTGTATTATGAAAGATTACGAAAAAAGTATAAAGTACTGAAATCATATTCACTGATAGAAGATAACAAAAAAAAATCAACAATATTGTTTTCCTTGAGTTGAAGTTGATCATATCAGGTCTGTAGGATATAACAAGATAAACAATTTAACCAGTGAAAACGAATGCAATCTCTTAAGATATTCATTTCTTTTCAATTTTAAATGTAATAATTGCTGGTGTGGAAGATTCTTACATCAAATTAAGCATGTTCCCATTCAGTTATGTTATACAAAGACTTGGTTCTCGTGTAAGGCCTATGAAATAGAAAAGTGGAAAGAGAGAGAAAAAAACCCAAAAACTAAAAGAAAAACAGAGACTAGATTCGATTGCCGTATAAACCCTTTGACATGAAAAAGTTAAAATAATTAAGAAAAAGAAAAATAAACGCCTAGAAACCTAGAAGAACATCATTAACTGAATCAATCTTACTCTAGCTTTAGCTAAAAATAAATACAATATATTGTTTGGAACACAAATTCTGAAGAGTTTTTCTTTTGCTTAAGGTAAGTGGAAGACCATATCATCCATTTCAAAGGCAGACCGTAAAACTGAAAAAATAAATATAGATTATCCAAAACACCTGTAAGGCCTTAGGTTCTTTCCTCTCATATAAACAACGTATTTCTCTTACTTAAGTGGAGAATTACTTTTATTTGTAGCGTAAATCTTTCTGTAAATCTTTCAAAGGAGAATATAAAGAACGCAGGCAATGATGCGAAATTCGATATAACTCAAACAAAATTGTACCATAATACGAAGGCAAAAGATCACGACAATGAGAGCGTCTGCCAGGGCAGAAGAGTCTGACTCGTTCATCTCGACAATTACTCATTCTTGCAGAGACAAAGCTTATGAATATTGCAGAGTCATGGTTGTGGTAGTGTTGGTATACTTGGCAACGTATAAAACTTCTATTATTGTCATTGTTTGCATTTTCTTTTAGATTCAAAATTAGTGTGAAATGATATTTTCCTTGTTTATCTAAGCTCTATACTATAAAGAGGGGTAGGTTTTTATATTTATTATGTTTTATTTCTAAAAAACTTATTTGGCGGGAATTTATATGTTTGAGTAATGGGATTTTCCTTTTGCAACACAATGTTTTATGGAGTTTAGATAATTGTCACTAAGGAAATCGAGGGTTCAACTCATAAGGGATTCGGATAGAGAGAATTTTAATTCTAATGGAGTCATACCAATTTCATACCTCATAAGTCAATAATGGGTTGTAATGGATTTTGATGTAGAGGTTTTAATAGAGAGGAATTACAATATGTGATCCATGGACACCATTGTAATTGTCACTTGTGGGTGTCAATAATCATTTCTACAATATAAATGTTTTGATGGGTATTTAGGTGTTTAAGGATTTTCCTATTTGCAATGGAATGGATTCATATGGAATTCAGGGAATTATCTCTTAAGAAGTTATTCTTTCAGCTTATGAGGGATTTCACTAAGAACTCGGGTTTGTTCTAATTGATTCATGCTAACATCATACTTGGCATCCTCTAATAATGGGTAGTGCTAGATTTCAGGATGAAAGAGGCATTTCTAATTATGAAATAATAACACTCATTGTTCTAGGTATTGGAAAATTTTCAAGTTTTGGTGTTGGCAATTCTATATGGAAATCCTTTAATGCGCATTCAAAGACTTGGATATTGGGCCTCTACCATCTACAGGGCTAAAATGATTAGGTTCGATTTATAGCTTATCCTAATTATTTACATCTCATAAGTGAAACAATTAGGCTTTCACTCGGTGTATCCTAGTAGCTTGGTAGGGTTTCAAATTGAGCATTAGATGTGGCCAAATCAACTAAAAAATATAGCATGTAACTCTAATTCCTTCCAACTTTTAATTGAAACATTTTTGTGTTGAATTCTTAGGTGATAAATCTATAAATGGTGATCCATCATTTTTTATGGTTCATCTTGTTCAGATATTTAATATTTATCAACCAATAAGTATAGATTGAATCTTAGACATTTACTACTTCATTGTTGTTAATATATTATTTTTAGTTCAATTAAGAATTTATGAGTCAATGCCAATGAATTTGTAGCATCCACATGACATAATATATTACCAAACAACAACTTACATATAATCATTTTTATTACATCTGATTATTTTTCCTCAAAAAATTCACATTGCTTCCTATAAAAAATTTTCCTCAGTTTTCTATATTGTATCATTTTTTTGAAAATTTAGAAAGTAAATCCCACTATTCCCCTAAACAGTATTCATAAAAATAATACTTACCTCCTAAGAAAGCTAATGAATCACCATTGCTTGAGACTACTCTAGGTTATTGGTTGTCACAAGTTCTATGCTTAGATTGTTAATACTGGAGGATGTAGTGGATTAAGAAATTGTTGAATTGCTATTTATAAGATCTTCTTATCATGAAAAATCTTGTAAGTATGAGATATCCTCCCTATTATAATCTCAACTTTGTTAATTGAATTTACATGGCAAGAAAATAATTACATATTTTTTTATGAGTTTCTTCTTAATTTTTGCAATGATAAGTGTTGAAAATTTGAGAAAATATTTGAAGTTATTTAAGTTAGAATATGACCACTAAGGCCTCAATTTTTTTTTAAGTAGGGACTCAAAGAATTTGAGAGAATATTTTGGATTACTATAGTAGATTTATCCTACATATTTGAGTACTTCTTTGATGAAATCAAGTCCTTTAAAGTAAATATACAATGAATGAAGGTGAATATGGTAGTTATGGACTACAATATGTCATAGCTCACAAGTTATGACTTGATCAAGATAGTTGAGGTATTTTGCAATGCACATCCTTAACTATTGTTCAATGATTTTATTTATAAGATGTTTTTTTTTCTCATATCATATGGCTAGTGGCACTAATAAATTTAGAACTATAATAGGGCTTGAGAAAGATGTATTCTTACATAATATGTTTTCTTCCTTTTGATCTCTAGTAAAGTTAATTTATCAATCATATCATGTATATTTAAATAGCATGATAGACTATGACATGTAAGCCCGATGTCAATTCCATGCAAACAAAATTACATTGGGATTTATGTCTAAACATATGGGTTATATCTACTTAAACATAGTAGTTTTGATGTTGATGCACTTAGATGAGATTTTTTTCAAGCATAGTGTGTTTTCTTTAAGGTTTATAATAGCTAGAAAAAATTTACATTTCAGCTCATAAATTTCATTTTTTTAACAATTTTATGTATTCTTTCAATTTCATAAATAGATCAAATTATTTAAGGTTCTTAAAATTAAAAATTAAAAAATGGAAAGATAAATCGAATGATAAAAATGATAAAAATTAAACTAAGAAACAAATAAAGTCCCTCTCAATTGCTAATGTCTCAAGCTATAATCTTAACATATTTTATATAATTGTTAGAAGCTTATAGACATACCACTTTTGTATTTCATAGAGAACCTTCATCAAGGAAAGAAGCATATGCTAAAAAATGTAAATATTTAATAGAGAATGTTCATAAGACTGTAAAAACTTCTAAGAAATGTTTGATGATTACATAAATTGACTTGTGAACTCCACATGTCATATTTTATAGTTTATTTCAAGAAATAAAATTGAAGGATAAAATTTCATTAGAATTTATTTTATTTTAATAAAAAGTACCTTTAGAATTTAACCTATAATTTGAAATGTCAATACTAATGCCCATTATTTTATTTGTTTAATGTTAAAATTTTAGAAATAACATAATTATGTATGATTCTACAAACCCAAAGACACCTTTTCACATGGTATCATATAATCCCCTTCTCATATATGACTATCACAAGATAATATTCAAATCTATTATCATAAATATGAGTAATACACTATCTTAAGGTTATATTTCAAATTATATTCATACATCAATACATTTTTTTATAATATATATGTATAATGTATATATGTATAATATGCATGGTATATATAGAAACTATTCACAACTTCATATATACAAGTAAATATATATCTACAATCATTTAAAATTATATTTAATTAGTACTATCATAAAAATAAAATAATTTGTGTAGAATGTAACTTCTAACAAATTTTATATATAAAAAGAGAGACTTCAAATAGTGTGGTGTATCTTAATAATTAAATAAATATAAAATTGTTATGAATTTGTAATATGCATTAATATTATTATATATAATTAAACTATTTACTACAATATTATCATAATATTTATAAAATGTTAGAATTGTGAAAAACACAAGGCATAGGATCAAACAACGAACAAAGACACCTTCCACACAAGAGATCTACAAACAATATATGCAATATTCCTCAACAAGAAAAATCTACAACAATGAATCTCAATTTTCTTCAAGGAAAACAAAATTTCTCAAAGGCATGAAAGCTCCAAAGAGCATAAGAGAGATGATATAATGAGGGTTGAGTATTATATAGGATCAACCCTAAATGATAAAGGGATTAGATCAAGACAAGTGTCAACATCACATGTGATGAGACAAAATGATCTAATGATAGCTCACTTTAGTTAACATATAAAAGCACTTAGTTAACTAAATAAAGAACTCCTAAGTTTAGCTTAAATGCATGAGAACAAATTAGACTAATAATTAATTAAAGATTAATTAATAATTAGCTAATGCATGATTACTCTAATACCCCTCCTTAAGATGAACTTAGGGAGTAGCTAAAAATCAAAATCTTTGGTCTGCACATGTGGAAAAATAACAGATTATAAAAATAATTTTTTAAAAAATATGCTAAGGCTGGGTATTGATGTCCTTGATCCATTAAAAAAAAAAATATTGAATTTCGATTCATACAGAAAAAGTTATGTTGTATACAGTCCGCCTATGTCTGAATTGCAATTGGTTTGACTTTGAAACTTGATTAAGGAAAAAATATTCAATAAAAAACTATTATACCAAATTAAAGTGCTAGATACCGTAGTTACAAATTTAAATTCGAAAAAATTAGAATTTTATCCTACATACAAAAAAAGTTATGTTGTATACGGTGAGCGTCACTTTTTAAAAATGTTGTTTTCTGAAAAAAACTAGTTTTTGTGGGAGATGGAAAAAAATGTGCAATCTGATTCAAAAAATTTTGAAAAAAATATTTTTAGAATCTAGAGACAAAATTTGATGAGACTCTAGTTTGCATCATTTTCAAATTCCTCACGGTTTAGCCGCTACAAGATCCCGAAAGTGAATATTTAGTTAAAAATAATAATTGCAGTGTCCAGTTTGCCCAAAAATTGTAAACCACTATTGTGGGATCACCCATAGGTACACTAAAACTTTGTGAAACCAAGAAGTGCATGTAGGAGAAATAACTTGCAAATAAAGGGTATGCAAAATAAGGCACACACACATGAGGCAAGAATCATTGGGATTCACTATTGTCATGGAAAGGACACTCACTTGACAAAGGTGTGATGGCAAACCAAAGACAAACATCAAGCCCCCCATGGCACTTTATATTATAGTGTGAGTACAAAAGGCATGACAAGATGTCCAAAATCCCCAAAAATTATACACCAGAATGGCACTTTATCTTAGTGCATAGATACAAAATGAAAAATGCATACAATGGAAGCCAATAATGTCCATAAAAGGAATACATGGTAAAAATATAATTATCTTATAGAAAATAAGGAAAATGGTAGCACCATGATGAAGTAGATGAAAAAACATGTACTTTAAAGAAAAACCCAAAAAGGAGTCCAGATGCAGAAGATATGGCCTGTCAAAGTCTCCAAAACAAAAATTGAACAGCAACAACACTAAGAAAATTGGATTCTGAAAAAAACCAGAAGTCCAAACTGCAAACCACCTACACCACTGCGAAGAGCATGAAATTCTACCCCATTTCAAAACACCATCGTATGGTCAAGATATTGTTACACCCCTAGTGATATTACCTATTTAGTATTACCATGTTTGGTTAAATTGCTTGAATAAAAGAATGTGTTTTATGAATCTTTACATGAATGTGTTTTCTAAATATTTATATGAATATGTTTAATGAATCTTGAGTAGAAATATGATGAAATGTATGTTGTATATGTTTTAAGTAGAATGTGAACCAATGCATGATGTTTGGTAAGACCAAGTCAAACAAAGAGTAAGCACATATGAGATTATGTTGTTGTGTAAAACATTTTAGAAGGGAATTAAATGTTGTTTGAAAACTGAGAATATGTCAAAAGGCGGCGCTATGAAGGTGGCACAAAATATAAAAGTTGGTCATAGTTGCTAGTGTTTGGAAGTTAAAAGAAGTCTTTGAATATGCATTAACCTGAAAATAGTGTTTAGACTTACTCAAGTGCAAACTTGGCAGCATTTCATAAAGGAATTTGAATTAGGAAACTTGTGTTGAGCTTGTTGTCTCATATATCAAGTTGAATCAACCATTTAAATGGTGAGGAATGTGATGTGTTTTAAACCTATGAGTTAGACTAATGAGTCGTTCATGAGGTTAGAAAGGTGACAAAAATACTAACTTATTTGTAGCCTTCAGTTGCTCACAAATTAGTATAAATAGAGATTCTACAAATTGCTAGTGATTATTGTGAGATTTAGTGAGAAGTTAGAAGAGGGTAATCAAGTGGATCTTGGAAGAAGTATCAATCAAACTTGAGGGTTCATACTAGATAGGAGTTCAATCATTTGGAAGCATTATACATGCATGCTAGTTTCTATACCTTTGTTGTTATGTTGGAAAGGTTAAGTAAAAATATTTCTATGTTGGAAAATAATGCTTTGAATATGTTGTGATGTTTGTTTAAAGATTGCATGTACTTGATTGTGCATATTGTTATAGATCCTATTGTAATGGATATATATGTTTGTACCCTATATAATGGATTTTATTTGAGTGCAAACATAATTTATTCTATACAAAGTTGTCATCGCTATATGTAGGATGTCTAAACTATTCTTATGTAGCTAAGAGTAAGAAGTTGCTAAAATCACCTTTGTACTAAGTCATGTTGTTTATGAGATGTTATGTGGGTTATTCCTGGGGTTTTTCCGATCCATGGGAAAGGGGGTAACCTAGGTATAGAGTATGAATGGTCATTAATCAAAATCAAGCTAGGAAGGTGTGTGAATAAGAGACGCCCACTTTAAGTTTTGGGTGATGAATACTTTGGCCAAAGTAGTGTAAGTAGCCATTGTTTACACTATTTTGATTAAGGGGGAAAATAGGTTTTGAATGGACCTGAAACCCTTAACAAGCAGGTTTTGATGAGGACCCAAAACCCGCACAAAGAGAACGAGCTGCTGAAGAATGAAACAAAGCCAACCAATAGCCAACCAGAAGCAAACTATAAAATATAGTATTTAAATCTCAAATTTGCACCAATAAAGGTTAAAATGGGAACCTTAAGCCCAAAACAACAAAAAACAAGGGATATAAACCCAAGGAAAACCTAAATCGGTCAGGCAATCATTAGCCTAAAATAGCCAGACTACAGCATAATACTTAACAACATCAACCATCAATGAACAGCCAAGTCACCACCCTGAACCAACCAAACAGTAGCAAAATACTTGTCAACACCATCCAACAAAACTAACCACTCCACCTCAATAGGAGAGTTAGGAATCTGAGAAAAACATTGAAGAGTCTTCGCAAGTACACAATACCAATCCACCCACAACACCAACCCACCCTCCACCTCAATAGGAAGGGGCTCCCCTCTATAAGAGAGAATGAGAAGAGACCCAAAACTATAGAAAAAAGAGCTTCCCACACAATCCACAACACACCTCTCCACCTTAATAGAAGAGGGCTCCACCTCCAAAGGAGCATTCTCCACCTCAAAAGAAGACCATAGTTGGAAAAAATGAAGGGAAGCAGCTTCACCCATAGCAAGGACCACCAAAACATCCTTTGGAAAGTGAGTAAACTAGAGCAAAGAATAAGAAACAAAGCCTTCCTTAGACATCAGCACACCCCCAGCCTTAAAATTGAACTTTGAAGAACCAAACATGGGAGAGCAAAGCATTCAACGAAACCAACAGGCATACGGTCAAATAAAAAACCCCACACCAAGAGAAACACTCCCCACCGAGAGCAGAAAGAAAACTAACACTGCAGTGTAATAGGAGCCAAAGAGTATAAGAATCCCTACCCAAACAAGTAACCAGAACCAACAAAGAGATAATGGGCCTCGAAAGAGGGGCAAGGAAGAGAAAGCCTCCAAACAAAGGGAGAAGAGAGCCGACAAGACAATGTAAACCAACCTCCAACCCTACTTGTCAGTCAAGGTTTGAAACATGCCAAAAGCAATCCACAACCAACTCCACCAGAGGCAAACCAACCATCAAAACCCCAAGCAATAAAAACACTCGAATAGAGGCAAAAAAACCCCAAAAGAGCCAGAGATAGCCCTGAAAGCTAACTAAGAGAGAAAGAGGAGAGGAGGCACAACAAAGAAAAACCACTTCCAACCCAACATGCTAGTTAAGGTTAGAGATAAGGCCACAAATCTCCTCCAACAACCCCACAACAAGAACTCCAAGCACCACAACCAACACCAGCACCAAAGGAGAGACAAAGGGACCCAAAAGAAGGAGGAAAAGGCGAGGAAAACCACCAAGCAGAGAATGTACAAAGCTAGCAAGACAATAAAAAACAACCTCCAACCCTACATGCCAGTCAGGGTCTGAAGCATGCCATAAACATGCCATTAAGTCCTTAGTTGGTGGAAAATTTCTTTAGTGATGCTTCTCCTCATCAGTTGGAGGCCAAATATTTGAGGGGGACTTCCTGGACCATATTTTCTTTATATATTATGTAAGCTTTTTTAAGCTATGTATGTATCTCGTATCCATTTTTATGGGAATTGTAGGTGGTGCACACCTCTCCTAACAATGTACTTGAAAGTCGTAGAATGGGTTGTGGTGCTCATAAACCTTCACAACACTCCAGTTTACAATAGTCACTAGGTGTGGAGGAAAATGTCTCAACATAAACAAACAGATAGACGTTGTTCATGTCAGGTTCACCAAAAATGTAAGGTAGGGGGACCAACCACACCAAGGATCTAGTTCATGAAGAGATAAGAGTGGAGGGTTTCCCTATCGTACCTCAAGCTAATGGGTGTTCAAGGAGAGGATAGAGAATGAAGAGAACTCTCAAGTGCTTATGTCACTCTGAAGATCTAAAAACCTGAATGGGGCTAGACGAGCCAATTTCTAGAATCTGAATTGCACCTCAAATAGCTCTATGCCCGAGGACGACAACATACGTCAAGGACGATACTGCGATGTGATGACATTTCACTGGTGTGTTGGTTTTTGTACGACAAGAAAGTGAAAAGCATGGTGTAAAATACTAGAAAACCTACTAATGACATAACTAACTAAGTTTAACGAAATGAACATAATGATAAAGTATGAGAAATAACTATATAAATGGTAAATAAGGTAGATGAAAGTAAGGGTGACGAAGACCAACTCACTGAAAGTCCAATTTTCCAGCAAGCTCCACACACACATTCACCTACACACAACCAAGATAGGGAAAAATGTTGTGTTCTATAGGGGTTTGCCTCAGTAAAACTCGTGTTGTAGACACTAAAAAAATGTCCTGAATGATATCATGCACTCAAATCAAGTATACTAACATCATTTCCTCCTAAAATCCATCTTTTTTTTGCTTAATTGATTAAATTAGCCTAGCTATTTAATTAATTGCATCATTTTACATCTATTAACCTAATTCTTTTAATCAGGTTAAATCCCCCTTTTTTCACGCTAACATTTTATCTCATTAAATTAAATAAATCAAACTATTTAATTTTATTCCCTAAGTCTTCTTATTTAATTAAATAACCCTAAGGTATTTAATTAAATGTCATTTCACCTTTCCCCCTTTTCATTAAATCAATTAATTTAATGAATATCATCTAATTCTTCTAATTCCCCTAATTGCATGATTAAACCCTTATTTAATTAGTAGTTATCTAATTAATCTAATTTCCCCCCACTTGCAAGGGAATATTTTAAGGGAATATTCCTCTTTTGCACATTCCTCCAAAAGTGGAATATTCCTTCCCCTTTTGCACATTTTAAGTTGGTTTTAATTAGGCTAACTAAATTATCCTTTTCTCCTCACCCATGAGAATATTCCAAAGAATATTCTTATTCTTCAATCATTTGAAAAAGGGATATTCTCACTTAGCTTCATGTGTAAGTTAACTTGTGGCTTCTTGTGCAAGTTAACTTTTGACCTCTTGAACAGGTCAAAAGTGTGCTTGTTTGAAAGAATGAGAGCCCTTGATTAAATCTCACCCGACATTCTCACCCGTTGATGAGAATCCATGATCCATGCCTCCAATTTCCTCCATCCTTGACCGTTGATTAGCCTTTTTATCTAAACCCTTCATTTCTCATTTGTTTTCCTATAAATAGATCACTATTTGGAGACAAATGGATCCATCTTTCAGAGAAAACTTATGTTGTTGAAATCACTTACACTCACACTCATATTTTAGCATCTTTTAGATCATTTTAATTACATTAATAAGCTTTAGCTTCCATTAATGGCTTCCATGATCACATAATGCATCCATTTTAGCTTGTTTATTAATTAGGGTTTGAATCTTTAGCTTCTAATCTATTTAGATTAGCTTAGCTTCTGCATATTTAGATCATTTTAGCATAAGTCATGGTAGATTAGCATGCATCATGCTCTTTTTAAAGTAAAATCATGTTTTCATACACATCTCACAACTGTTTCATCGATTCTCTTCAATAGAACCGATTGAAATAAGCTCACTGATCAAGGGATTAGGAAAGGCTCATAGTTCCACATCAACACGACACCACTCCCAAAACAGGATAAGTTTCAAATGGGTTAGAGTAGACATTTCAGTATTTTTCGTAACTTCAAATGCTTAGTTTCAATAAATGTTTAGTTTAACTTTCATTTGAATGATCTTGTTTAAGATTGAGTATTAGTGGCATGAATATGCTTCAATTCTTCATGGATCATGCATAATCAGTCCATGCTAATATCCTTGGTCACATTCTGGTGCTAGAAGGAGGGAAAACTAGTCAAATTTAATCAATTTCTATCTTGATTTTTGTTCGTTTTGATTTTTGTAGGATAGAGCGACACCCAAAACAATTTCAATGACACCTTTGCAGGGCATCGCCATACAGCGACACTATCATCATTTCAAAGCTTGATGCCTATTAAATGCACTAACACTGATTAAACAAACGATGATGCTAATGATTTTTAGAGGTATCAAATATTTGCAAATGATGGCACCTGACGAAACAGCAATGTTGTCATCGTCTCTGGTTTCTCTACAGAGCGACACCCAAATTCACCAGAGCGATGCCCTAGTTCACCAGAGCAACACTATCATGAATAGTGACACCCAACTCTGGTAAGGAATTTAGTGATTTTCTTTTAGCATGTGTTTTAATTTTTTTGATTCATCAGATTACTAACATGCCTCTAACTTTGTTTTGGTTTTTAGGCTAACTAGGTTTCACAAATTTGGAAAAAAAACTAGGAAATTATTTACCCCAACTTGTTGGGGTCATAACTTCTACTCGGTGCTCAAAATTTGAATCCGCTTGCATCGTTGGAAAGATCTCCAAGAGGAATAATTCAGTCCTTAAAAATCCAATGCCTATGACAATCAATTTTTAGAGACCGACTCAAGTTTCAACCCCAAATTCCACTCCAAAGGCCTCTAAAAATGTGATTTACTACAGCATAGAAAAACCGAAAAAAATTGAAAATTTTTAATTTCGGTTTTTCTTAGTTGTAGTTATTGTAACAATGTTTTGACACTTGTGGGGCAATTATAACCCATCATATGCTGCTTTGGTATATGTTTTAGGACCACTAAATTTCCATTGGGTTTTAAAACTTACAATCCTAAGACAACTAGCTTTCAATTGGGCTTAAAATTCACTTTCAAATTTGGCTAAAATTGAACACTCATTTCATCATTGTATTTTGGGTTTAAAATTGAACAAGACACTTAAAATTTTGTTTAGTGCATAAAATGAATTCATCTTAGCTTTAGTCGGTAAAATGAATGAGTATTTGCTTTGTTGTGACAACTTGTAGTGCGTGTATTGTAGAAAATTATACGCTCTTGAAAGCGAGGCAATTTCACACTTAATTTGGACCTATTTTGGAACCCTTGCATTAATTATCCTTTCAAATCATCATTTATAGGCCTCTAAAACCCATTATTTCAGATCTCGAGGCTCATTTCACTCAAAAATCCCATAAAATCACTTAAATCCTCAAAAATCCTGAAAACCCACCTCAAAAAGCTAAGGTGGGACTCATTCACCACCTTAGGTGAATGAGTCACCTTAGGTGGGACCCATTCGCCAAGTGTGACAAATGAGTCCCATTTGGGGTCTTTTTCAATTTTGAGCGGGAAATTTATATTTTCAATTCAAATTTTGGTGGATGTCGGCCTTTGAGATCTAAATAATGGTCAATTAGGTGTTGATGCCTATAAAAGCAAGCTTCTAAGTCATTTTTATCAACTCTAAGCACTTTGAGCAAGCATTTTCAAAAGTCAAGCATCAAGAATCTTCAAGCAAGCTTTCACAAGAGCATTCTAATTCCAAAAGCAAGCAAAGTTGAAGCATTGGAACAACAATAAAGTGTTTTTGTAGGTCTTCAAGCTCACTTTCAATCAAGATCTAGCATTGTCAAGGGTTGATCATGGTTGTCTATGGTGAATCATGAAGGATTCTAGGTTGGGGAGATGCAACTAGCCATCAAGCTAATCCTAAAGACTTGTTTCCTAAGTGATTTCATCTTCCATTGTCACTCTATATTCAGCCTAAGGAAGATGTTTGATATGGCTCACTATCCAAACAAATAAGTTATTGTATTTTATATTTTATTTTATCTATTGTATTTTATTTTATTTCATTTGCGTGTTGTATGATATTATATTAATTTATCTTATAATTTATTGCTTTTTAAGAGAACAAATACAATAGTAATTAGAATTATATTTAAATATCAATTGCCCATATTGGGATTTCAATTATTGTTTGTAATTTGATACATTTAGGGTAAATATTTTTAAGGGGCATGACATATTTTAATAAAAATAAACACAATTTTAAAAAATTGACGACCCTGCCTACGTGGCTATTGTGGGCCCCATTGGTGTTTTCTCCTTTATGAGGAAAATAAAGGCCTCATCTAATTCATTTATGGATTTGTTTGTTGTGAGCAGCCAAAGGTTTGAGAGAAAGAGAAGTTGCAGCCATTGAAGGAGAAAGAACAACAGCTTGAAGGAGGAGAGGAGGTTGAAGTTAGTGTTGTTGGGAGTGAAAATACACCAAAGAGGTATGCATTTCCTTTCCCTCTTTTTTTTCAATTTTTTTGCAAAATCTTAAGCATACATTGTCTATTTTTTTGCATTTTTCAATTGAAAATTGCATTCAAAATATAAAAATCATGAGCAATAGTGGGGGTGGGAATGATAGTGAGGAATTAGTGCAAAATAGAAGGGAAAGTGGTGAGGGTTTTAGTGGAGAGAAAACAAGCCCATACCAATTCCCTTCAACAATCATGGAAGGCTATGCGAAACACCCTTTAAACAAAAAAAAAACATTCCTTCAATATGTTACACCTGTGGGCCAAAGACAAAAAAATTCAGGGGGGAGTAGGGTGTGGTATTGCCATGTTTGCAAAAAAGAATTTAGGGGCAGCTACACACTTGGGTAAGGTCTCATTTTTTGGGTGAGGCAGGCCAGCGAGTTAGAATGTGTCCTGAGTTAAAAGATGATGAAGCATTAGAGTGCCAAAGAATTCAAATGGAGTTGGATGGTGGGGTTCAAGGTGAGTCATCTTCTTTCCCAAGTGCACAATCATTTATGCCTAATCTTATGCCTTCCACGGTTGGTAGTAGTGGATTTGCCTCAAGAGGAAAGAGTAAGGTGAGTGGTAGTGGGAAGGGAGATTCAGTTGAGTCTACATTTAATAACCAAGCACGAGAAGCCATAGAATCTTCCATTGCCAAATTATTTTTTTCCCATGCCATTCCCTTTCATGTGGCCCATTCATCTTTTTTCAAACAAATGGTGAAAGATATAGCCACTATTCGTCCTTCATTCATACCCCCTGGAGAACATAAGCTACACTCCACCCTCCTAGACAAAGAGTACTTCAAAGTTAATGTGTTAATGGAGGAGATGAGGCAAATGTGGATGAGGACAGGGTGCTCTATAGTGATGAAGGGGTGGATTGACGTTAGATATCATCCACTCATCAATGTCATAGTCACATGCCCTATTGGTTCTTATTTTTTTAGATCCATAGATTGTTCTAGGAGATGTAAGGATGCAGACCTCCAGTTTTCCATTTTGAGAGATGCCATAGAGGAGGTTGGGGCTGCTAATGTGGTGTAGGTGGTCACCAATTCAACACATGTGTGCAAATCGGCTGGTTTCATGGTGGAGGGTACTTATAGGCACATATTTTGGACCCCATGTTGTGTTCATGCATTGAAAGACATAGGGAAGTTGGATTGGGTGAAGCAAGTGGTGGCAAAAGCTAGATATATTTAGATATTCATTTGCAATCACCACACCTCACTTGCTCTCTTCAGATCATTTTCAAAGGAGTTTCTCAAACCTATTGAGACAAGGTATGCCACTTACTTCATTTTGTTTCACTTTCAAGTTTTCAAATTTTGAAACTTCAAAGTTCAAACATTTCAATTTGTATTCATAACTTGATTTTGTTTTAATGAACCATTGAATCAATGAATGTAGATATACCACATACTTCGTCTTGTTGGAGAGGACGCTAGAGGTGCATGAACCTCTACAAGCGATGATGGTCAATGTAGAGTGGACTAGATGGCCTAATTCAATTTTTTCTCAAGGAAAGACCACCAAACAAAATATCCTTAATGACAATTGGTGGTCCAATGTGAGGTAATACATATTAGATTGCTGATTTTCATATTAAATTTCTGATTTTAATATTTTAATTTTATTGTCCAATGTTCCAACTTTTGAAGTTTTTAACATGTCAATTAATTATTTTGAACTTTTTGTTTTCATTTTGTAGATATATTTGCTCCTTCATCTCGCCTATTGTATATGTCATTTGCTATGTTGATACAAACTCTCCTAGTCTTGGAGAGATATATGAGACATTTGATAGTATGCTTGGGAAGATCAAGCAAACCATTTTGGAAAAGGATCCCATTTCGGATTTATATGAGCAACACACTAAGCCCATTGTGATGCGGAAATTTGGTGGTGCCCAATCGACCGAGAGGATTGAAAGATAGTTCAAAATCAAATAAAGAGAAGAAATCTTCCTGAAATTTCTTTCCAAAGGTGTTTTCATAATTGAATGTTCAAATGAGGAGGAAAGGGACCAAATTTTGCAATGGGGAACCAAATTCTGCAAGAGGGGCCATGGACACTAGACAGACCAAGAGTTTATTTCCATAAGAATACCACAACTGCTCATCTTGGAACAAATTGGCATTGGGGTATCCATGCTAGAAATTTACTCAAATCATGATCAAAACTAGAATGAGTTATCTTAGAATTCTTAAAGTGAATTTATAGAATATATGGCTTAATATCGCACTGCGTTAAAGCACGAGCCAGTTGCATAAGCATTTAATAGGTAAGATTTCCTAAAGCTTGATTGTGGATTTGCATGGTACTAAAATGGTTTTAAATTATCAGATTTTAAACTCTTAATCAAGCATGCATTTCATAAAAATTAAAATATCACCATTTAATCGATATGCATTTGCATGAGCATTATTTTCTTTTCCAAGAAAATGCATAAAGAATGATTACAATTCCTTAATGAAAAATTAATGTTGTCAGAATGCAATCACAAGGTATCTCGAATGTATGTGATCAATTAATGAAAAAAATTGATAAATTAGGCAAGTGATTACATAAGCATTTTGGGATGAGCAACAATCATGCAACTGATTTCAATTGATAATAGATATCATTTTAGCAACTTGTACGATTTTTTTTTTGAAAAAATTGGATTGGTGCAAGTATAATCAGATTAAGCAAGAAGGAATGATTTGATATAATATTTGAGGTGAGAGAATAGGCCACCAAATTTTGAACTTGGAAATGCATGAGTATTAAAGGCTAAAGGGTGAATCCTTCAATAGTGCACTCAATTAAATTGTTTCTTTGGTGTTTGTTAAGTGATTAGATTAAGGGAAAATTTCATAGTGCTTAGAATGGGTAGAAACCGATGAAATAAGGTTTGGGAAACTAGGAATTTAAGAATATAGTAAAAAAATAAGATGTAATCCTTATTGTAATATAGCTATATGTTTATTTCTGAATTATGTAACCGGCATGGTTTACTTAGCTTTGGAAGGGATTATACATGTTGGATCCCAAAGTTAAGATTTCTTGAATTAGTTGTGGAATAGTGAATATATGTATTGGGTGAAAAATCTAAAGGTTTTCCTTTGCTACCACTATAATTCCTAACTTGATAGCAAGCTTCAATGCTAGCAATGTGAAAAGGAGCTTCAAAAGAAAGGAAAAATAAAAGAAAAAAGAAATATCAAAAAAGAATTCAACTCTTTAAGTTATCCAAATATCTCCATCAAGGCTATGGACATTTGGCTAGTAGTAGAGCTATGTTTAGAGGAATTATAGAGATAACCTTGTTGGAGCTATGGATGTTTGACTAGCAACAAGGCTCTATCAATGAATTAATGAGCACTCATATGCTAAACCAAACAAAGAGCAACAATGGTGAATTTCACACTAGTGACTGGAAATATTATAGATAATTTGCATTCAGATCTATCAAATAACCAATGACTCCCGAAAACACACTACAGACTTGAACTCAGATAATATGCAATACTTCGGGCAAATACACCCGAAACAAACACTCGTGTCTGGGCGGAAACCAAGCAAAGTTCGGTATGATTGATTTGATATCAAATGGGATAGATAGACCGAATAATGCACTAGATTAGATCAAATGCCAAAGAGGATCCAATGAAGTTCCAAGCAACAAGGAAACACACATAAACTGACTCACTTTAGGTTACACACGATCCATATGGAACCCAATTGCAACAAGCTCCCCATTAGAAGATTATATCGGCACTAGAATCGTATCAATTGATTGATAGAGGCAGACTTATTGGGGTCTTGCAAATCGATAATCTCCATGCACCCACGCAGATTAGTCTTGGAAATTGAGTAGATTGAAACCAAGATAGTGTTCCCGATCACGAGATGACTTGGATTCTCGTTAGCTATCTATCTTCCACTCAATGCTATTGAAATCACTGCTCAGAAAATGACCAATTCATAAACTCTTGAGTCTTCAAATAGTTACTAATGCTAATACAACTATAGTTCGGCTCAATGGAGTCTCGAAGTGACCTGTGCGAATGATACCACACCTGCAAGTCATCTCAAGGAACACAAATGATCAGAATGTGATGGCGTCAGCTTCTTGTATCATGGTGTTAGTCATTTGTATCGAAGCTTGCAAGCACCATCCCGATAATAGCAATGAACTACCGTGATCTTGGGAAATCTCACGGAAGGTTTCGAATGAAAGTGACAAGTTTTATAATGATGCGAGAGAGCTGAAAAGGGGATACTGACATAGGATGAGGGCTACACCCCACCTTGTGGTAGACTCGTGGAGGTTTGCATCCCCACAACCTCAGATTTTCATTTCTTCTATTCAATACCTTCTTCACACATTTGATTTGCATAAGGTATAGGCCTTAACGGTGCCTTCCCAAATGGGTCAGCTCAAAATTGGGTCTAGACCTATAATTAAATTTAAATATTATTATTCAATAATTAAATTTAATTTAATATTACTTTAAATATTTTTATTATTTTAAACATTTATTAAATGTAGATTAGTGTTTAAAAACACTTTCGTAGTTCCTTCCACAACTTGTTTTGAATTATCTGGAGTCATGACACTCACACACACTTAAGTTCATTAAAGCTTTGTCTTCTATATTGATTACATGATTTTAGAAAATAGAACTTCTTGGTAGTATTTCTTGTGAAAATTTTGAAGAAGCCCAGCTTCATACAGTATTTATATCTTCATTTTCTTCTTTAAATTAAATTATTTATAGAGGATACATGAAAAATTCCTCAAAAACCTAAGTTGGGATTATCGTTGAATCCAAGCATGGTGAAGAGGTCCCCTTCTATGGGGTTGTTTTTAGCATGAAAGTTATGCTTTTGGTGATATTGGAATAGATATTTTTGCTTTATACATTGAGCCATGTGCTCCTCTTGCTTCTCCGGAACCAAATCTACCCTTTGTAGAAATGATGATGCCTCTATAACTTCTCCAAAATATTGAAGTATTCAAGATTGTTGATATTTTGGGCTACAAACTATGTTGAAAATTGGAAAACATCTCCAACTATGACTGCAACTTAGCCATGAGAGATATAAGGGGGGGTCTTTAACAAACCTATAATGAAGTATAATGTTGCATTAAGGGAATATATATTGGGGCCCTCTCCCATGAATAGTATTTTCTTTAAAAAAATTAAAAAATAATCCTTGCCTGAGGACTAAAACATTGCAATGAAAACTATACAATTTATATTTTCCATGACCAAAATAAGGGGGTCCAAAAGGCCAACAAACCAACAAGAAACTGTCTAGCTATCATTCAAAAAAAAAAATCTCACAACTTGGTGCCACCAACTTACTTGACCACCTCTTCCCCCATCTGCAACCACAAATTGATGAACCAATCTTACCATCCTTAACCATCTTAGTTTCCTAGCCACCTTCTCCAACCTTGTCTTTCTTATCCTCTTTCCCTTTGAAACCATGGATCTTCACCCTAGGGTGTAAATAGTGGTTTTATTTGGAGTGAGTGCTTCCCTTGAAAGAGGGAGAGTGAACAAACTAGCAACTAGCAAATTACCATCTTTGTGGACCACCCTTAAGTTATCCACACACAACCAAGTCCTTGTAGAAGACGAATTGATGAACCAATCTTACCATCCTTAACCATCTTAGTTTCCTAGCCACCTTCTCCAACCTTGTCTTTCTTATCCTCTTTCCCTTTGAAACCATGGATCTTCACCCTAGGGTCTAAATAGTGGTTCTATTTGGAGTGAGTGCTTCCCTTGAAAGAGGGAGAGTGAACAAACTAGCAACTCCCAAATTACCATCTTTGTGGACCACCCTTAAGCTATCCACACACAACCAAGTCCTTGTAGAAGACGAATAGATTATCTTTTTTCTCAATCAGTCTAAATTCCACTCTTTAAAGGCCAAAATTTCTTCCTAAAGACTCCTTGTCAAGCCATATTTCTACTAGGAAAATTTGTCCTCCTCTAGTGCTCCTGCCATAATAGTTGAGGATGAAGGAAAAATCTACTTCAAAATCCAATCCAATACATCTTTATCTACCACCCTTACTTGCAATTTATCTCTAAATTCTTCCATAATGGAGGCCTATTTCCTTGATACACCTATATTGGCCAACCCTTTCATACCTAGGATTTTCTTAATGAATTTATGGGAGGCAAGATCAAGGATTAAAAATGTATTATTTAGCCTCCCATCAAATAATATGCCTTCATAATGTGTGTCTTCTTTTCTAGTAGTGCACATAAAGCTTCATCTCCATTAGCACCTCCCAAAGGCCCACATGCCAACTATAAGCCTCAAAAGAAATGCGCAGGGAAATCTACATGAAATATGAAATGGATCTATCCCCCGTAAGACCCTACACCCACATGTCACATAATGGACAAAGGGAAATAAATAAATATAATAAACTTTAAGACATGAGTTATGCTAACAAAATCCAATATACAAAAAAATTAAACAATGGCACACACACAACTGACACAAGATTTAACTAAAAAAAAACTTTTGGGAAAAAAACCCAACAAGAAACATAGCACCACTCTATATATTAACAAATAGAATGTTTATGATATAAAGAGATTTCCTTGTGTTGATCATGTACCTTCAATCCTCTAATCCATTAACATGCACCCTTTGTCAACTTGTGCTCCAACCTATTCCAATTACATACTGTAGCTCTAGCCTACTAACCAAACACAACACCTAAGTGCTTGTATTTATAGGCACAATGCTTGCTCAATAACACCAATTGGTAATAATCCATGGATAAGAATCCACCATGCAAACCTAGCCACCCCACCAAACCCATCTTCTCTTGTTAACTATGAGAAATTTCCAGATATTGACCTAGTGCCAAAATGGAATGTAAGTATAACTCATTCTATTAATGGCCTTGCAGGGCTAGATCAATGGAAGGTCAAGCAAGAGACTGCACCAACAAAATTTGAGGGAAATGGGCAGGGATTTCCTGATATGAAATAAAAAGATGAAGAAATGAGGGGTGAAGAGATGCAGATAGGTAATCCAGTTGAGAAAGGTCATTTGTATCTAAAGGGTGGTGATAGGGAACATATGGGTCTCAATGAGGATCTAGTTTACCAAGCTTTAGTTATGGCTGCTAAAAAAATGAATAGGAGAAGTAAGAGGCTTGAGATTGCAAATGTTGTTGAGGTTTCATCTGATTGAGTGTGGTTAACTCCAAATCTAGTTGTATTTTGTCTTCTAGTTCAGATCTTGCACTTGCAAATGTCCTTCCTATTGTGTATTGGTATGGAAGGATAATCCCTAGGGCTGTTGAGATGATCATGGAGAAGATGCTCAAAGACATGATTGAGGAGGTTATTAGTCTCTAGGATACACTTGAAGAGCCTTGGCCAATGGAAATATTTTACAGGCCAGAGGCAAAGGGACTTGGTATTGGTGCATAGGCCCCTATTGATGGTGATATTGCTGCCATTGTTCTGGAAGATAAGGAGGCTTTTGATCCTCCTAGTTGATTCTACTTCTCCCTTAGTTATAACTTTGATAATTTTCTCTTGTTTCGTATAATGGTTCTCTTGAAAGTCTTTGAATTTCTTTTTGAACTGCTAGTTATATATGGATTTTAAACTAGCACTTAAGTCAATTCAAAACAAGTTGTGGAAGGAACTACGAAAGTATTTTTAAACACTAAACCACATTTAATAAATGTTTAAAATAATATTAAAATAATAAAAATATTTAAAGTAATATTAAGTTAAATTTAAATTATTGAATAATAATATTTAAATTTAATTATAGGTCTAGACCCAATTTTGAGCCGACCCATTTGGAAAGGCACCGTTAAGGCCTATACCTTCTGCAAATCAAATGTGTGAAGAAGGTATCGAAGAGAAGAATAAAAAATATGAAGTTGTGGGGATGCAAACCTCCATGAGTTCACCATAGGGTGGGGCGTAGCCCTCATCCTATGTCTATATCCCCTTTTCAGCTCTCTGCCATCATTACCAAACTCGTCGCCTTCATTCCAAGCCTTCCATTTGATTTCCCAAGATCATAGTAGTTCATTCCTATTATCAGGAGGTTCCTTGCAGGCTCCGATACAAATCACTAACACCATGATACAGGAAGCCAACACCATCACATTCTAATTGTTTGTGTTCCTTGAGACGACTTGCAAGTGTGGTATCATTCGCACGATTCACTTTGATCCTCCATTGAGATGAACTATAATTGCATTAGCATTAGTAACTATCTGAAGACATCAATTTTTGAATTGGTCATTTCCTGAGTAGTGTTTTCAACAACGTCGAGTGGAATATTGATAGCTAATGAGAATCCAAGTCATATCGTGATCGGGAAAACTATCTTGATTTCAATCCACTCAATTGCCAAGACTACTCTACATGAGTGCTTGGAGATTATCGATCTGCAAGACACTAGTAAGTCTGCCTCTGTCAATCAATTGATACAATCCTAATGTCGATATACTCTTCTAATGGGAAGCTTGTTGCAATTGGGTTCCATATGGACCGCATGTAACCTGAAGCGAATCGATCTATGTGTCTTTCCCTATGTGTGGAACTTCATTGGATCCTCTTTGGCATTCGATCTAATCTAGTGCATTATACGGTCTATCTGCTGCATTTGATATCAAATCAATCATATCAAACATTGCTTGGTTTCTTCCCAAACATGAGTGTTTGTTTCTAGTGTATTTGCTTGAAGTATTACATATTATCTGAGATCAAGTTTGTAGTGTGTTGTCGGGAGTCATTGGTTATTTGATAGATCTGAATGCAAATTATCAGCAATATTTCCAGTCACTAGTGTGAAATTCACCATTGTTGCTCTTTGTTTGGTTTAGCATCTGAGTGCTCATTAATCCTTTGTTGTCTAATTTAATTATATACGAAATCAATGCTTGGCTTATTACAGCAAGTGATTCATTCCCTTTTTTGTAAGAGTTAGAAATTAGTGTAGATATGTATTGAGCTACATAGTTTGGCTTATCCTTTTAAGCCAACCTTGGATAGAGCCTTGTTGCCAATCAAGAGTCCATAGCTCTAACAAGGTTATCTCTATAATTCCTCCAAACATATCTCCACTACTAGCAAGATGTCCATAGCCCCGATACAGATATTTGGATAGCTTAAAGAGTTGAATTCTTTTTTGATATTTCTTTTTCTTTTATTTTTCCTTTCTTTTGATATTTATTTTGAAGCTCCTTTTGAAATTGCTAGCATTCAAACCTGCTATCAAGTTAGGAATTATTGTGGTAGCAAAGGAAAACCTTTATATTTTTCACCCAATACATATATTCATTATTCTGCAACTAAGTCAAGAAATCTTAACTTTGGAATCCAACATGTATAATCCGTTCCAAAGCTAAGTAAACCATATTGGTTAAATAATTCAGAAATAAATATATATCTATATTACAATAAGGATTTAGATCTATTTTTTTACTATATTCTTAAATTCCTAGTTTCCCAAACCTTATTTCATCGGTTGCTACCCATTCTAAGCACTGCAAAATTGGTCCTTAATCCAATTACTTAACAAACAACAAAGCAACAATTTAATTGAGCGCACTATTGAAGGATTCACCCTTTAGCCTTTAATACTCATGCATTTCCAAATTCAAAATTCGGTGGCCTATTCTCTCACCTCAAAGATTATATCAAATCATTCCTTCTCGCTTAATCTGACTATGCTCGCACCAATCCAATATTTTCAAAAACAACTTTCGTACAAGTTGCTAAAATGATATTTATTATCAATTGAAATCACTTGCATGCTTGTTGCTCATCCTAAAATGCTTATGTAATCACTTGGATAATTTATCAATTATTTTCATTAATTGATCACATACATCTGAGATACCTTTAGATTGCATTCTGACAACATTAATTTTTCATTTAGGAATTGTAATCATTCTTTTTGCATTTTCTTGGAAAAGAATATAATGCTCATGCAAATGCATCTAGATTAAATGGTGATATTTTAATTTTTATGAGATGCATACTTGATTAAGAGTCTAAAATTCGATAATTTAAAACCATTTTAGTACCATGCAAATCCACAATCAATCTTTAGGAAATCGTACATATTAAATGCTTATGCACCTGGCTCATGCTTCAACGCAGTGTGATATTAAGCCATATATTCTATAAATTCACTTTAATAATTCTAAGATAACTCATTCTAGTTTTGATCATGATTTGAGTAAATTTCTAGCATGGATACCCTAACCCCAATTTGTTCCAAGATGAGCAGTTGTGGTATTCTTCTGCAAATAAATGCTTGGTTCGTCTAGTGTCCATGGCCCCTCTTGCAAAATTTGGTCCCCCATTGCAAAATTTGGTCCCTTTCCTCCTCATTTGAACATTCAATGATAAAAACACCTTTGGAAAGAAATTTCAAGAAGATTCCTTCTCTTTATTTGATTTTGAAATATCTTTCAATCCTCTCCTTGGTTGATGAGGCACCACCAAATTTCCCAATTAGGGCTTTCCATAGAAGGGCTTGTTTTCAAGTATCCACAATGGAATTTTGATGGTTTATTTTCATGCCTTGGCCTACCCTTTGAAATCCAAGTTCCTAAAGACCACCATTCCTTCTAGCTTGGAATTTTTTTAGGGGAGGTGACAAGGATCTACTTCTCTTGGCAGGTCATGAGGGGTACCTCTGCCATGGATTATTTGGGATTTGGGATTCCCAAAAATCAAGAGCCCTTTCATTGTTGACATCTTTGTATAATGCACCAATCTAATGGCAATAATTGTTATGGAATGTCTGGTGTGCTATGACAACCTCTGCATAGCTTTAGCTACAATAGTTTTGATCATCTCTAAATGGAGTTGGTGATCTTTCTCTTCTCTCTAGTTACTGAAATCTAGATTGGATGAAGGGGAAGCCACTATCAATGGGTTTTCCCTATCGGATCCCCTATTGAAATTTCATTTCTTTTTTTTTCAAGTTCCACTCCTTTTTAATCCAAGATTTTCTCATCTTCACTCTATTTTCTACTCTTCTTAAGAAATGTGGTTACGTTTTCTACTCATTCTAGTTTTGATCATGATTTGAGTAAATTTCTAGCATGGATACCCAAGTGCCAATTTTCTCTAGGATGAGCAGTCGTGTTATTCTTCTAGAAATAAACTCTTGGTCCATCTAGTGTCTATGGCCCCTCTTGCATAATTTGGTCCCTTTCCTCCTCATTTGAACATTCAATGATGAAAACACCTTTGGAAAGAAATGTCAAGAAGATTGCTTCTCTTTATTTGATTTGGAACTATCTTTCAATCCTCTCCTTGGTCGATCAGGAGCCACCAAATTTCCCAATTAGGGCTTTCCATAGAAGGGCCTATTTTCAAGTATCCACAGTGGAATTTTGATGGTCGATTTTCATGCCTTGACCTACCCTCTGAAATCCAAGTTCCTAAAGACCACCATTCCTTCTAGCTTGGAATTTTTTTAGCAGAGGTGACAAGGATCTGCTTCTCTTGGCAGGTCATGAGGGGTATGACCTCTGCCATGGATTATTTGAGATTTGGGATTCCCAAAGATCAAGAGCCCTCTCATTGGTGACATCTTTGTATAATGCACCAATCTAATGGCAATAATTGTTGTGGAATTTCTAGTGTGTTATGACAACCTCTGCATAGCTTTAGCTACAACAATTTTGATCATCTCTAGATGGAGTTGGTGATCTTCTTTCTCTTCTCTATAGCTTTTTAAATCTAGATTAGATGAAGGGGAAGCCGCTATCTATGGGTTTTCCCTATTGAATCCCCTATTGAAATTTCATTTCCTTTTGTTTCAAGTTTTGCTCCTTTTTAATCCAAAATTTTCTCATCTTCACTCTATTTTCTACTCATTCTAGTTTTGATCATGATTTGAATAAATTTCTAGCATGGATACCCCAGCGCCAATTTTTTCCAAGATGAGAAGTTGTGGGATTCTTATGGAAATAAACTCTTGGTCCATCTAGTGTCCATGGCCCCTCTTGCATAATTTGGTCCCCCATTGCAAAATTTGGTCCCTTTCCTCCTCATTTGAACATTCAATGATGAAAACACCTTTGGAAAGAAATTTCAAGAAGATTCATTCTCTTTATTTGATTTTAAACTATCTTTCAATCCTCTCCTTGGTCAATCAGGCACCACCAAATTTCCACGTCACAATGGGCTTAGTGTGTTGCTCATATAAATCCAAAGTGGGATCCTTTGCAAAAATAGTTTGCTTGATCTTCCTAAGCATACTATCAAATGTATCATATATCTCTCCAAGACTAGGAGATTTTGTAACAACATAACGAATGACATATACAATAGGCTAGATGAAGGAGCAAATATATCTACAAAATGCAAACAAAAAGTTCAAAATAATTAATTGACATGTTAGAAACTTCAAAAGTTGGAACATTGGACAATAAAAATAAAATATTAAAATCAGAAATTTAATATGAAAATCAACAATCTAATATGTGTTACCTCACATTGGACCACCAATTGTCATTGGGGATATTTTTTTTTATGGTCTTTCCTTGAGCAGAACTTGAATTAGGCCATCTAGTCCACTTTGCATTGACCATCATTGCTTGTAGAGGCTCATGCACCTCTAGCATCCTCTCCAGCAAGATGAAGTATGTGGCATATCTACATTGATTAATTCAATAGTTCATTAAAACAAAATCAAATTATGAATACAAATTGAAATGTTTGAACTTTGAAGTTTCAAAATTTGAAAACTTGAAAGTGAAACAAAATGAAGTGGCATACCTTTTCTCAACATGTTTGAGAAACTCCTTCTTTGAAAATGATCTGAAGAGAGAAAGTGAGGTGTGATGATTGCAAATGAACATTTGAATATCTCTAGCTTTTTCCATCTCTTGCTTCACCCAATCCAACTTCCCTATGTCTTTCAATGCATGTTTACAATATGGGGTTCAAAATATGTGCCTATAAGTACCCTCCACCATCAAACCAGCCGATTTGCACACATGTGTTGAATCGGTGACCACCTACACCACATTAGCAGCCCCAACCTCCTCTATGAAATCTCTCAAAATGGAAATCTAGAAGGCTGCATCCTTATGTCTCCTCGAACAATCTATGGCTCTAAAAAAATAAGAACCAGCAAGGCATGTGACTATGACATTGATGAGTGGTCGATGTCTAACATTAGTCCACTCCGCCATCACTATAGAGCACCCTGTCCTCATCCACGTTTGCCCCATATCCTCCATTAACACATTAACTTTGGAGTACTCTTTGTCTAGGAGGGTGGTGTGTAGCTTATGATCTCCAGGGGGTATGAATGAAGGACCAATAGTGGCTATATCTTTCACCATTTGTTTGAAATAAGATGAATGGGCCACATGAAATGGAATGGCATTGAAAAAAATAATTTGGCAATGGAAGATTCAATGGCTTCTCGTGCTTGGTTATTAAACGTAGACTCAACTGAAGCTCCCTTCTCACTACCACTCACCTTACTCTTTCCTCTTGAGGCAAATCCACTACTACCAACCGTGGAAGGCATAGGATTAGGCATAGATGTTTGTGCACTTAGGAAAGAAGATGACCCACCTTGAACCCCACCATCCAAATCTATTTGAATTCTTTGGAAGTCTAATGCTTCATCATCTTTTAACTCAGGGCAAATTCTAACTCCATGGCCTGCCTCACCCAAAAAATGAGACCTTACCCTTGCGTAGCTGCCCCTAAATTCTTTTTTACAAACATGGCAATACCACACCCTACTTCCCCTTGATTTTTTTTGTCTTTGGCCCACAGGTGTAATATAATGAAGGAACGTTTTTTTTTTGTTTAAAGGGTGTTTTGAATAGCCTTCCATGATTGTTGAAGGGCATTTGTATGGGTTTATTTTCTCTCCACTAACACCCTCACCACTTTCCCTTCTATTTTGCACTTCCTCTTCACTATCACTCCCACCCCCACTGTTGCTCATATTTTTTATATTTTGAATGCAAGTTTCAATTGAAAAATGCAAAATAAAAATAAAAATCAGACAATGCTTGAGATTTTGCCAAAAATTTGAAAAAAAAAAGAGGGAAAGGAAATGCATACCTCTTTGGGTATTTGCACTCCCAACATCACTAACTTCAACCTCCTCTTCTCCTTAAATGGTTACAACTTCTCTTTCTCTCAAACCCTTGGCTGCTCACAACAAACAAATGCGTAAATGAATTAAAAGAGGCCTTTTTTTTCCTCATAAAAGAGAAAACACCAATGGGGACCACAATAGCCACATAGGCAGCGTGATCAGTTTTTTCAAATTGTGTTTATTTTTATTAAAATTTGTCATGTCCCTTAAAAATATTTACCCTAAATGTATCAAATTACAAACAATAATTGAAATCCCAATATGGGAAATTGATATTTAAAGTTAATTCTAATTACTATTGTATTTGCTCTCTTAAAAAGCAATAACTTATAAGATAAATTAATATAATATCATACAACACACAAATGAAATAAAAAAATAGATAAATTAAAATATAAAATACAATAGCTTGTTTGTTTGGATAGTGAACCATATCAAGATGTTTTCCATAAGCAAGTGTAAAGTGTACACCAAATATTTTTCAAGAGCAAGATAAGTTGGATTTGAATAAAAATGGATTGGATTTATTATGGATAGGTTGAGATGCTTCCGCCTAAAATGGCATACATAGATGCTCGATTCTACACATGATGCCTGTTTTCTAGGTTTTCACTATGGTACTTGTCCAAAGCGCCACCATAGTGGTTTTCATTGGAGGATGATTTTTATCTTGACTATTTTCTTGTTTTTTTGTTTCAATTTTCTTAATGTCACACAAGACGCCTGTTTACCAAGTTTTCATCATGGTGACAATTTTTTGCTCATGTTGAACTACCTAATGGTGCTTATGTAGACAATGTTGGTGTTGATATGGTTGTTGTTGTTATTGTCATGACATGCCTATAATATCCTGCTTGGAGGATTGATTTTGCTAGGATACAGGCACTTGAATATAACCCCTGATAATTCTTATCTTCCTTGTTGATACCAGAGTTAACGTTAGCTAGATGTGCACATCATGAGAGAGTACCTTTAGAATCATTATGATAAAGAGTTGCTGCCAACACATGGTCAATGTGAGATTTGGATATCATGGATGGCAAGATGTGTTGAGGGATATGAGATTCAAATGGATTGGTTGACAGTTTGGAACCTTTTATTTTCCAAACTTGGGATGATGAGAAATGATGGGTGGATATGGAGATTCAATTAGGACCAACATCTTGATATACCTTGTAGGTCGATCTTGAAGATTTATATTGTATTTCTAGATATTTTTATGGATAAACTTCCCTTTTTTTATTTTTCCCCATAGTTTCTTTGACTAATGGTGTTTGATAGGGATGATTTTCTTGATTTTTCTTTTGTATCCATTTAAAATTTTATTGTCCATTTTGTTTTACTGATTATTTTGCTTCAATGACTTGTTTCATTCTTGGGTATAGCTTTTTATCTTATTGTTGGTCCCAATCAGAGGGTTGAAATATGTGTGGATGATGATTCATGAAATGGCTAGTTGTAGCATTGGTAGCAATTTCATCATAAGGACTCTTTGTTCTCTCTATGTTGATGCTTTCATTAGATAAAGTTGAGCTAGTATTATAGAGGTATCCCTAATATGTTTAGATCCCTTAATTGTTTAATAACCAAGTGTGGAACAAGGATTGTCAGGGTGGATATATTGCACTTGATCCATGATTGATCGAAGTATAATGAAGCCACTAAACCTCAATCTACCAAACAAGATCATTCAAATTCAAAGTTAAACTAAGCATTTACTGAAATTGAAATATACAAACTATGAAAATAGTTAAATTCCTACTCTAACCCATTTGAAACTTATCCCATTTTGGAATTGGTGTCGTGTTGATGTAGAACAATGACCCTTTCCCAATCTTGTGATCAATGAGTCTGTTTCAATCAATTCTATGAAAGAGAATCGATGAAACCATTGTGATAAAATAGACTAAAACTTGATTTATGCTAAACTAGCATGATGCAAGCTAATTAAACATGATTTTATACTAAATGATGAAGATATACAAATGCTAAGCTAATCTAAGCTATTCCTAAGCTAAAAGATGAAAACCCTAATTTATAAACAAGCTAAGATGGATGCATGGAAGCTATTAATGAATGTATTAAGTTATTATGCAACTAAAATGAACTAAAACAAGTTAGAAATGAGTAAATATGAGCATGGATGCAAGTTAATTCAACAACATAAGTTTGCAATTGAAAGATGGATGAGATTCAACAACATAAGTTTTCTTTGAAAAAGATGGATCCATTTGTCTCTAAATAGGGTTCTATTCATAGGAAAGCAAATGAGAAATGGAGGGTTGAGATCGAAAAGATTAATCAACGGTCAAGGATGAAATGAAGAAGAGGCATGGATCATGAATTCTCATCAATGGATGAGAATGCATGATGAGATTTAATCAAGGGTTCACATTTGCTTCAAACAAACACACTTTTGACCTACACACATAGGTCAAAGGTGACTTGCTCAAAAGGTTAAAAGATAACTTGCAATTCAAGTTACAAGGTAACTTGCATTTGAAGCCAAGTGAAAATATCCCTTTTTCAAATGATGGAGGAATAAGAATATTCTTTTGGAATATGCCCATGGGTGAGGATAAAAGGAATTTTTGTAAATTAAAAGAAATTCTTAATTGTGCAAAAAAAAGGATAAGGGATATTCCATGGGAATATTCCCCTTTTAGAGGGAAATTAGTTTAATTATTAATTAAACAAAGTTTAATCACACAATTAGTGGATTAGGAGAAATAAAGTGATTTTCATTAAATTAAATGATTTAATGAATGGGAGAGATATTTAATTAAATAACTTAGGGTTATTTAATTAAATTAGAAGACTTAGGGAATTAAATTAAATGTGTTGATTTATTTAATTTAATGAGATGAAATGTTAGCGTGAAATGGGTTAATTAACCTGATTTAATAAATTAGATTAATAGATGAAAATGACATAATTAATTAAATAGCTATGCTAATTTAATCAATTAAGCGAAAAAAGGATGGGTTTTTACGGGAAATGATGTTAGTAAACTTGTTTCAAGTGCATGATATCGAAGGAAGGGAAAGTTGAAGTTGCAGAAGTTAGTGGTATTGTTGGTTGTTGTAGTGAGGGGGAGCAAGTGTTGTCATTGTGTTGTATGTTAGTGTTGTCAAAGGAAGGGAAAGCTGAAGTTGTAGAGAAGTTGTTGTCCCTTATAGGTGTTGCCCTTGGGGGAGAGAAAATATGTGTGATTGATGTCAAAGGGGAAGCAAATAAAATAAAATATGTGTTGTCCTTTACCATTGATGTCAAAGGGGGTGATAAAGTTAATTGAAAAACCGTGTGAAGAAAGAGGGAGAGAAGTCTTCTAAAAGAGAAAGTGTTGGAAATAGTTTATGCTTGTGTAAGGTGGACCAGTGTGCACTAATGTGCAGTACATGTGTTGCTAATCAGAGAGTTATTGTTGTTATTGATGGTTTTTCATATCATGTGCTTTTATCAATGACAAAGGCAAAGATTTTTGGAATCTTGTGTTATCATTTATTTCAATAGATCTATGTTGTTGCATTGATGTCAACCTATGGAGATGCTTTGATTGGTTACATTATATTGTCATTAGTAGTCTCACTGATGTCTAAATCTAGTGTTGCTTTGATAAGAATATGTTTGTGGATGTTCAACCTCTTGTGTGGTCAAGATGTTGAGAAAGTGTTGCAAATTTTGAGATGGTGTTTGTGGTGCTTGGTTTCCAAGTTCTTTTGAGAGAATTTGAATAAAAGAGGAGACAGTGTGGTAAAGAGTGTTCAGTGTGGTAGAGTGGTGTTTAGTGTTTTGCTCCACATTTATTCAAGGTTGAATATCTTCTTGTATGGTTTGGATATATTGATCAGAGGTGTTATATCCAAAGTTTCATGTTCTGGATCATTCGACGGAAGAAGTTGTGTTCACCAGTGTGTGAATTGTGATACAGTGTTGTTTGTGAGAAATTGTTTTGCTCCGCATTTCTCTATGTTGTGGTTTCTAGTTTTGTGGATTTGGAAGTGTGCTCATATTGCTCACATCTATCTTTAGTATGATTTTTTTGTGTTTTTGTGCTCTGCATGGTTGGATGATGAGTTACAATGTGTGGAAGGTTAACTAGGTGTACAAAATGAGTATATTCTTCAGGTGTATGTTGTTGCGAAGGATTTGTTGAATTTCAAGGTATTGATGGAATATTCTAGATTATGTTTAAGTGTTGTGTGTGGTCCATAGTCATCTTTAGATTTGAGGAAGCGTGTACTTAAATGTTTAATGGTGTTAACATAGGTTTAACCAACCTTGAGTGTTTACACTAATTGCGGATATGCTTCGGTGTTTGTGGAAGTGTGGTGAGGCATGTATATATGCCTTTAGGTTTGAGTTAAGGTGTGGTGTGGTGGACATCTTCATTCTTCTTCATTGTGGGAATGTTTTGGTGCCGACCTAATTTGAATTTGCATGTTTGAGGTGCATAGTCAACCTTGAAAGATGTTTTTAAGGTTGTGAATGGTATAAAGGGTCGGTGAATTATTGGTAAAGTGTGTGTAGATGTGAGGATGTGTTGAGATGTAAATTTGATTAGATGCAAAGATATGGAGTGTAATTTTAACGCATATGACTCTAATGCAGTGAGTAGAAGGGTCTACATTTGCAAAGTACCTGAATTTTCTAATAATAGTGAGCTAGAGGTTACTGATGGTGTAGAGTTGTAGTGGTGGATATTCTCTTTTTCTCTAAGATGAATTTCTCACTATAAAAATCTTTTATCTTCTTTTTAATAATCTGGCAACAAGCCATTGATAGTGATCCCTTCTTTCTTTTGGGGAATGAGCCTATTGTATTTGATGTTGTAATTACTTTATATTGTGAGCTAATCCTCACCATGGTTTTTCCCTTCTTAGGATTTCCATGTAAATCTAGTGTTCTCATGTGTATGGATGTGTTTGCGTTACTATTTCACATGTTTATATTCTACTAATCCATGATAAGGGTTTAATGATTGTTAACGTTTTAAGGATTAATGTAGATCTAAATGTTAATGAGGGTTTTGATGTTTTAATGTACAATTGATTCACCCCCTCTCTCAGTTGTCTTGTGCATTCAACAAAATGGAAATAGAAGTGCTTTAAAACTGAAATCTAAGCTAAGTTTGATAATGAATATAACTAAATATCTTGAATAACTTGCATATATAAAATGATAAAAATATTTATCCTTTAGGAAATGAAAGTACAAAATATATAGTTTAATACTATTTGGGAAAATCCTTAGCCTTGGACGATAGTGCACTACTAGGACATTTATGCACTGCACTATTATTTGTACGGATCAAGCCCAAAAATTACTAGAGTGAGGTCTTATAATCATTATCTTGTCTAGCACCTATACACAAGGGGATGATAATTTTTTTTGGGGTTGTATATTGGTTTTCCTTGGTCAAAGCCTTTCTTTGGTGTTTCCACCTCCACGTATATCTAGACAAGATTGGAATGATAAAAATAAAGCAGATATGTGATAGAAATAAACCCCATTGTGGAGGAGAACCCCTAAAATGTTAAAATATGCTAGAAGAGATCAATTAAGTATGAAAATAGACAAGATTGATAAAATGGTAAGCAAGAGAACCTACTAGCTATGAACCCTCTCTTGAGACTATGGACATGATGAGATCATGTGCAAGATGAGTCCTTTTACTGAGAGAGAACTTTGATAGAGTTTCGCTAAGAATGAGAAGTGGAAAGCTCCAAGTCTAAAAATATTGTAAGAATTTTGAAAATGAGGAAGAGAAGCAAGTGTTGTCCTTAGAATGGGCAAGAATAGCCATTATAGTCATATTTGGGCACTAGGAAATATGTCACAAATAAACTATATGAAATATTCTTGTTTGAATCTTAGATTTTAGTGAAATATTTGTGCATTGCAAAGATGTCTATGTGTCACATTGTAGTTTGATCAATTTCCTCCAAAATTCAAACCACAAGCTACATATTATTTGTCATTGTCATCCATGATATCAAAATCATAAAATTTGGATCATGGATTTTGTCATAAATGCATTGAGTGACATGCGTAAGTGTGAAATTAAAAATAAGTAAATAACAAAAAAACTAATAACATAGGGGTCAAAATCCCCATTTGGAGATGACCTACACTATGTAGGTCATGACCTCAAAAGGGGGACAATTTGCATATGCAAGTCATGACCATCTTAAGGGGGTCCACAGTTAGGTTGTGCCTTGCAAGTAGGAATTTTTAAAAAAATTTGTTTATTTAATTTATTTGTATCTATGCACACACAAAGATCTTTTTTTTTTTGTTTCTAGAATATTGAAATATAAAAACATTTATAATGTTATATTATTTCTCATAAGGTAATTTCACTACTATTATATATATATATATATATATATATATATATATAATTTTAAAATCTAGAAAATTAAGAAGGTTATAGGCATATATTACTACTATATTTTTTCTAAGATATATAAATCAAGAGGGTTTCATGACTATATCTAAAAATATCATTTGATGTAATTCTATGTTGGAATAAGCACTGCCTCTCGAAATCTAGCACTTTTTCCTAGGCAAGTTTACAAAAAAGAAGACTCATGGGGAACAGACTAAAGAGGCTTGGCTTTTGTGGACCATCCATTTGCATGTTGTGTAGGCAAGATGATGAAATGGTAGATTACTCGCTTCTAACATGTAAGTATTTAGAAGAATTCTAGAAAATAATATGTGAAAAATTGAGATGGTCTTATCCTCTTTTGTGAGACATCCTCTCCCTTTTCTTATCATGGCTAGTTCTATACAAGAATGTTGTCTTTTCTAGCATTTGGATCCTAAAATTTTAATTTCAGAGATATGGAAGGAAATAAATAGGAGAATATTTCAAGATAAAGGAATGATAGCAAAGAGATCTCTACTAAATATTGAAGGTTCCATTGTGGAATTTGTGAATAATGTAACAAAGAATTAATCGATTAAGAAAATCTCTTTCACTTGGTGGGACAACAATATCAAAAAATCTTGGATGGGGCTAGTGATCCATCTTATCTATGGGAAGGCTCGGGAACAATTAATTAACAATCTAAGGATGAATGCGAGATGGTTTCCTCCTAATAAATATTGGTTCAAGATTAATTTTGATGGAGTAACTAAAGGTAACTCAAGATATCTAGTGTTGATTGCATTATTAGGGACCATAATGGTGTTATGGTTGTTGTTTCAACACATACATAGTGGGAGGAACTAACAATTTGGTTGAATTTTAGGCTCTGTTACTTGGCCTTCACCTTAATTAACAAAATTGTTTAAAGAAGATGGTCATTGAAGGAGACTCAATGATTATCATAAATACAATAAGGATGAAGAAAAATCAAATATAAATTAGAATATTAGGAATATTATTTTTTATGTTGGGATTAAGCCATTCAACTAGAAGATTAAAAAATCAATCATCTTTATTATGATTCCAACATAGAGGTGAACTGGATAGAAAACATGGTTGTTAACATGTGTGTCAAGTACTTATAGGGTAATAATTTGGATGAGTGTCAACACAGCTTATGATGTTGGAGGTATGGTACACTAGTTGTGTTGGAGCCACAATTCTACTAATGTGAGATGGTAGCTATTAGGATGGCTTGTTGATGTTGGTAACTAGAATTACCTACAATATGATGCACACATCATACCTTAAGATTACATACTAGCAAAACCCAGAACCATAAGCCATGTACACTAAAAAATTAATGATATTAAAATAATGCACCCTGTGTGGGGTGAGATTCATTGTTATCTAGATGCGCCAGGGTGGGATAGTTAGCAAAATCTGTTTGGTGAATTTTTCAGTGCTCCAACATATATATCACACGCCATATTGGCTAGCATAGCTACTACTTTATTACCCTCTCTATAACAATGCATAAGCTAGTAATAATTGAAATCTTGAAACAATTTGAGACCTTGTTTTTGGATGGTGCTTAGCAACCAACTGATTGAATTTTCTACTTACATGTGTTGATTATAATCATGCAATCGCCCTCAATCCATATATGTGTTTAACGCCTAATGATTTTGTCAATTTTAAACCTGCAATTAATGCTTGGTCCTCAACCTTATTATTGGTACCATCTGACAATTTTAATGTGAGGGATCTAATAATGTTTCTTGTATGATTCTTAAGTACACAACCAACACCAGAAGCTCTTGGGTTCCCATGAGAGGCTCCATCAAAATTAATGTTGCCTGTATATTTCCTTTTTATTATTATTACCATTCAATAATTATTTTTCTAACTTATAAAATATAGTTTAATCTCAAGGAGAGGGTCGTGAAATAGTTTTTGTTTAGTTATTTTATTGTCATCTTCTATTATTTGTGTGTGTGTGTGTCTTGTTGTCATTGGAACAATTTTTTTGTTTGCTATCCATAATATGTGATTTTATGTATAGAAGAACTTAACACATGTAAATGCTATTTTAGTTTCACTACCATTCATGAATCATGTGGGAATATATTTAAAAGGTGACTTTTTAGACCCATTCTAGGTTTTGTATTTCTCCATGTTTGCATTTTTATCTTCATCTTCTAGAATATAATTGATGAATCCTACTATTAGTTAGTTTTATGTTATTTCAAATACATGATTTAGACATCTCCAAACACTTATTTCCTATATAGCCTTGAAACTTCACTATCTTTTATGATCATTATGCAAACTTGGACCTAGTTTAAATTCTGTGGAAATATGATTATGATATGATAGTTATTACATGGTTAATATGTGTATATGCATAAAATGCAATGGATATATGTGTTTAAGTTATGGTTATTAGTATTGTGTAGATGTTGTATGAACTAACTCTTTGTAGCTAAGGAGTCAGAGCTAGTAGATTGCAGCCCACAACAATTGGAAGGCTCATCCCGCAACCAAAGGGAGTTTCAACAACGATGCAGTAGAAGTTAGAAGAATGCAACAACTACATGATTGGAGGCATCTACTTGTCAGTATTGTTGTGAATCATCACATCATTTAATAAAAATACTGAAGGAGAATAATTTTGTTGCAATCGAGAATCTAATGTGACTGTTTCTACAGTCCATGTTTCAAGTTTAAAACTATTATAGAAAGAGTTACAATCCTATTTCAATTCTTCTTCCTTTTCAATTGTGTTTGGATTACTCAGACTCTATCACACTCTATTTTGTAGGGAGTGGTGATTTATGATTAGATTTCTATTTTAAGGCCTTGTTCTAATAAGACTCCCTCGCACCTATTTGAATGGTTCGATGATTGAGTTAGTTAGTTAGTTGGAATAAAGAATATAGCATATAGATTTGTTTAGTTAGTTTATGTGTTTACATTGATAATGTTTTGTTTCTCAATCATGACCTTATGAATAAGATATTCAAAAAGAATCTCTTTGGATTGTGATATCTTGAATTATGCAATGAGATATTTTTAGTTATTGTTATGTTAATTTAGTTTGAGGAGCTATATTTGAGTTCACTTTATGGAGATAGTCACTTGAGCAAGGGCCACTCAAGTTAATTGTTCCCCACTTTATTTCATGTACATTTATTTCTTTTATAGTAGTTAGTTTCATAATTATGTTTGTCTTAATAAGATTCTTCATGTGATGAATGTGAATAAGATCTTGTCTTGTATTCATGCTTTAATTTTTCCATGCATTGTTCTCTAGAGTTAGCCAATTTACTTGAGTTAGCAAATGTTGGCTAAATACAAAATTCATTTCTTGATAGTGAACTAGTCATAATCTTTAGTTGTAAGTACTCGTAGCAATAGCTTCAACATTACCTCCTTTAATTGTTATACAATTTATGATTTCTAGTATGTGTAAACACCTATACTAGGATGATATAAGTAGTCAAGAGACTTTGAAAGCACATATAGTGCCAACATCATCAAAATATTATACTATCCCTGGTTGATAAATTAAATGAAGGTCTTTCAGGGGTTTAGAGGATTATTCAATAGGACCCCCTTTGAATTGTGTTTTTGACGCCAAGTTTCTTGAAAATTAGTAGGCCTCTATAATAACTACTATGTTTATATCTATTTCAAATTTATTTAGTATGATATCAAAACCATAGTATTTCATTTAGGGAATGAATGCAAGTACTTATTTGGTGTAATACATTTAAATATGCCAAAGATTTATTCATTTATTGTTAGTGAGTTTTTTTTTGTTTTTTATCTAAATAAATAATAAAAATTAAGAGAAATAAGCTTCAATATATTTTACTATCCTCCTTATTTGATCCATCATGTACCTCTTGTGCAACCTCTTTGGTCTTTGGGTGTAGCTATACAACTGACCCGACATCATCCTTCAGTTGAACAATAATTACAACTGACCTAAGCTCCCTCAAGACCATATTTTAATTATATAGTCTTTCCTATTACATGATTCCAAAGTTTGTATCCTTTCACACCTTCACTGTAGCTAATGAAGATACACAATAGATTTGTAATTCGAGTTAGACATCTCCTTGGGCTTTATGCCTCGCAACCAAACATATGAATATGATATATTGAGGGCTTTATTCCCATCTAAACCTTTAGTGACATTTTTTTAATCAAATATTATGTAATATATATGTTCTCCAAATACAATGTGATTCTAACTAATTTTGGCTAGAACTTCTTGTCCAAACTAGCAACATTGAGCATAATCCTAGTCCTCTCCATCAATATCTTATTATTCATGTCCATAAATTTATTTTATTGAGGTGTGTATGGAGTTGTATTATAACACATGATAACATTATCCTTACAAAATATATTGAAATCCATTGAGCAATGTTCTCAACTATTATTCATTCTAAGCACCTTGACATTCATATCCATTTAGCTCTTCATAATAGCCTTGTAGACATGGAAAATGTACAATTTCGGTTTGGCTCACTTGATCCTAATTACTAAAAACGTTTCCCCCTAAATCATACTCTCAAAATTTCATCATATTATGTCTCTTAATTTAATGAATCATTATTCATTTAATTAAGTCTTTCTCCTCTAGTGATTAAATTAATCAATCTAATTTAATTAACCTTACATTTCTGTTTAATTAAATAAATCATTTTATTTGATTAAAATCTCTAAAGTCCTCTTATTAAATTAAATAAATTAAAACTCATTTAATTTAATATAACATATTCCTCCTTAGTTAAATAAATTGAAATCATTTATTTAATTAATCATTTCCTCTCAATTCTGATTTAAATTAATTCATCTATTTAAGTCAAAATTGTCAAATCATCTAATCCTTCATTAAATTACTCAAAATCTTGATTAAGTTAATCCCTCTCACTAAAATTCTCTAGAGAATGCAACATGCACATGAAAATAGATTTAATTCATTTATTAAATCTCTATTTTCCCTCACATGGCATAAAAAAGGAATATTCCCTCAAGTTTGAATTTGAAATCCAAGTGGACTTAGTCCTTCCAACAAGGCATTTATTTCATCTTACAAGTCCTTTTGCATTGAGCCAAGTGGTCATAACTCCATTTGACTCTCCATCCACCTTGTCATTTCAATATTTCAAAATTTAAATTTATGCATTTATAGGCACTTTGATCAAAACTTGCACAACCATCAACCATTCACATGGTGACAAGTGACATTCAACCATTGGATTGAAAGTTAGTCTCACATTGCTCAAATCTTGCTCATTCTTCCAAATTCAAATCTATAAATTGGAGGCTTCTCTCCTCATTCAACATCCACAATTTCATACAAAGTTACTCTCTTCACATTGAGAGCTAATTTTGCCCATTTCCACTCAACCATTCATCATTTTCACAATTCATAGCTAGGTTATGCTCAAATCTCTTTGGAGAGATATGATTAATCTATGATCTTCACATTTGCAACTTAGGAGTTGGGAAAGGGCCAATTTCAACATTCAATTGGCACCAATTCCCCCATGGGATCTTAAGTTTATTGGCTTAATTAGGATTTACATGCTTTTTTATATTGTGTTCTTCATTTTCCTAGTTTGAGTTTTAATAGATGGATTTCATAGGGAATCTTGCATGCTTGTTTGCATATGATCTAACACATTGACTTGTTTGTTGTTCTTGTGCATTTGCAGGTTTAGCGGTTCACATTTTTGCACTAGAAGGAGGGCTGGATCAAGAATTTTATCACGTTTTTTGTGAAAATTCTGCGGTTTTTTAATATTTTTTGTCTAAACACAGGAAACTGCACTGCGGATAGTTCATGCGGCCCTGTATTGCACCACTGATGCTAACACAGTGCTGTATTGCACCACACCCACTATAAACCGTGACACTATATTGAACTGCACCTGTTTCCCGCCTCTGAATTTCAAATTTTCCCGAACTTCGTTGCTTACAAACTGTGTTGCCTGCTAAATTGCACCACACCCGCAGTCTCTATTTCTACAGAGCGTCACACCCAGTCAAACGTGCAGCGCCATATAGTGTCACCTCTGTTCCAAACTGCATCGCACCCGCTAACTACGCCGCACTCGCTAACTCTACCACAGAAAACAATCAGGTTTTAAAATTTAACATGTGCTTTTTTGGTTTTTGGATTTTCTAACTTTTGACCTGTTTGTTGTTTTTTGTGCTCTCTGGTTTCTATCATTTTGTAGGTTGGAGCAAAGAAAAAGAAAAAAAAGCAAAGTAGGAGGTTCATCATGGCATCATGTTCATTATGCACAAAGCGTTTTTAAACACTAAAGTGTTGTTCAACACTCTCTAAGGATTTAAAATTATGTTTAAAAGAGATTTGTTAATTTCATTTTCCTTAGAAACACTAGATTTCTTTTGGGTTTAAAAAGAAAAAAAAAATTCTCTTTCAAAGTTTGCAAAAGGCTAAAAAGAACTTAGAAACAATTCACTAGATTTTATTTAAAGGTTTAAAAATTTGAACAAGGAAACTTTCACACTTCAAAGTTGGTGCTTTAAAAGGAACTCATTTCATTATTTGAGAATTAAAATGAATATGTGTTCTTGATGTTTTGTAATCTTTTTAACAAAGTAGTATCATATAGAAGGCATATGCGCTTCTCTCGCACCTTATGACGATCTTGAGAATCAAAAGTCGTTTTGTGATATTAAGTTGTCAAAATTATTACCTCCACACTTCATTTTTTGGGTTTAAAATTGAACAAAACACTTTGCGAGTGTGAGTAGACTTATGGCGTGTGCTCTCCCTTTGTTTCTAAACAACGGTTGATCGAACTACGAATAAGTTTACTCACTTTTGTTATCTTAGTGGGCCTGCCTTGTGGGAAAAAGTACTCACCCAAGGGAACGACCCAACTGGTAACACACTAAGGACAAGTGTATTTCTAGCTGGGATATAAAAGTGGGTACTGGAACAAAGGCCAGTATCACGCAGTTGGCTCCGATGAGAAGGGAAGCAATGGTCTCTCACCGCATGGGTCAGCCTCCACGAACAGAAAGAACAAACTAAAACCCTTGTTTAGAAATGCCAAATCCTTATCTATTTTGTTGGTGCAAAAGGTCATGTCCTTTGAAGCCGCCCCACGTTATACATGCGATTTTGTTGTAGAGATGAAAAGTATTCCATGGGAGATTCATGGGTATTGATGTTTGGCTGACCCAAGAAGTGTGTGTTGTGGAGGGGATCCAATGTGGTCAAGCATCTAGTTATTCGCACAGAATATGCACAGCTAGATTCATCCAAGTGGGAACCCAACAAAATATTGTCTCATCATCCTAGGGTTGTACATGTGTTTGGGAATATAAAATACATTGCTTGGTCCTCAAAACAATTGAAAAACAAACATTCACAAGGAACTCAAAATTTCAAACCCCTTGGAGGAAACAAATACCTTTGACGAATTTAAGTACTCTTGCTTTAACTAGGGATCATATCCTTAGTGGTTTCTAAGTGCTTGGATTTCATCATCATTTATTTTCACTAAGGTTAAACCTAGGAAACTTTTTCCCTAATTTCCTTGATTTCCACATAATGGACCTTGTGGTATGAAAAAGAAAGTGGGACATTAGACATGTAGTTTGGAACATAATCAAGCAAGTGCTTTTGGTAAAAAGAATTCACTAAGGCAAGATAAAAGACAAATTGGACTTCATATGTGTTGCCTCAAATGATTTCCCAAAAGATCAAAATCCCAAAACCAAGATTCAAAAGGATAAGTTTAAGAGCCCGCGAACATCTTGAAATGCTTCTTGAAGTCAGAGAAAGACTAGTGTACAACTTCTATAAGAAGGCTTCAAGAAACAACCCAACTTTGTATTCTTTCTACTATCAACAAAATCCTGAGCTTTTTGAAAGGTTTGCTTTCTTCACATAGGAAGTCTAGCATGTTATTCAACACCAAGGTTTTGTAAAAAGAGTCGTGTCTAGGTTCAAGTCTAGGATCAAAATTTCCATCCTCATCCATATCTTCATCAAACAAATCTCATTCCATTAACAAACTTTTGAGAACTTTAGAAAAATCACTCATGCTAAACTTAAAGGCTAAATCAGCATCACTCTATCTTGGCTTAACACACCTAGCCAAGTAGTCAAATCTCTTGAGAAAATTTACCTCTAGGATAACACAAAATTCTTGAGGTTTTACTAGTTCATAATCACCTTGGTTGGCTTAACACATTTAGTCAATCCATTCTCTTGTGTAAGTTTTCTCCTAGGATAACGCAACTTCCTAGGGTCTACAACTTCACTACCATCCTTGTTTGACTTAATACACCTAGTCAAACTACCACAATCAATCTAAGCCCTAAAGTTTAGCATAACCCCTAAAAAGTTCTTCAAAAGTTTCACTCACTCACTTCACCCATTTATCTCATCATCATCACTACCCCCTTTGATCCTTTTCCTTCTCTAGTTCTTCTCTTTTGGGCCTAAAGATTAATATCTAACGATCCCTATTTTTATGGTCCAAACAAGATATCAATACAAGAAGAACATGGAAAACATCACCAAAATATCATCTTCCAGTGACTTGGGTCAGGTAACCACCAAAATAAACCTTTCCGGATCGAGTAGTCCCACAAGTAGCTCTTCTCTACCATCACAAAATCTTCAAGAGGAAAGCTATGATGAGGACATCACAAACGAAGACATGGGGATGACACAATCTGAGATAATAGAAATGGTCCAAAATCTAGAGAATCATAAAATTGTCAGCGCTATGTTTAAATACCTACACACGTTAACGGAAGGAGGGGTCTCATTCCCTTCCAACCTTGACGTAGGCACTAGTATGGACATACCTCTTACAAATGCATCCCCAATGTCAACTCCAAATATCAATCAAGAAATGCCTCAAACCACATCAGCAATCACACCAACCTCACCAATTGTAAACAAGGGAAGTGCAATGTTTCGGGAGCTACAAAAGAATCACCTTGTAAACAACAAAGAGGTAAGCATCAATGCCACACTGGATAACTCTGTCTCGGTGAATCCATCACACCCATACATCCCACTCACCTTCCATAATCACACGAATCCATCCTTGTTTCATGCAATGCCAGCCTACCCATTAAACATACAAACTTCTCTACCGCAAGGAGAAGATAGTTTGTTCAAAATGGAAGGAGTCACTAACCCATTCTTCATTCAGGGGAACTTACCACCTTTCCCTCCATTACCACTCACATCCACATCACCTTTTGGATTGGGTCTTCCCCCCCTACTCACATCTAGTTTCTCAAAACTAGGCAATCCGAAAATCACATCGAATTCTCTCTTTTTGCCAGCAGCATCACAACAACAAGTGCTGACCATTCAAACCACTAGGGTTAGTACATTAGTCGGTCCTCAAATCTCCCAAAGCATACCTTCTCAAGGACTGATCATCTCAACCACACCGCCAATGACCCAAATCCTGACCACCAACACCACCAACTCACCTGTCACAACAGTTAGCACCATTGCCATTCCACCACCAATCCCACCAAAAGCTAACGTGAAAAATTTATTCACCACCTTGATCCAAACCATCCAAAAGGCCAATCAACAAAGGGTACTCAAACAAAAACAAAAAATTGCACAGCAAGCTACTCAACAAGCACAAGCACAATTAGTTGTCTAACAAGCTACACAAGCCCAGCAAGCCGCACAAGCTACGAAAGATGCTCAAGCAGCCCAACAACAAGGGCACAAGCACAATACCAAGCACAACTGTAAGCAATCCATCGACAAGCATACCAAAAAGCCCTGCAAGACTTTCAGGCACAACAACAAGCTAAACAACAAGCTTTGTTGGCACAACAACAGCTCGACCAACAACAAGATTTGTTGGCGCAACAACAGCTAGACCAAGAACAAGCTTTGTTAGCTCAATAATAGGCTCTATGGGAACAACAACAGATGGACCAGCAACAAGCTTTGTTGGAACACCAGCAGCAAGATCAACAGCAAGTGTTGTTGACACAAATACAGGCATACCAGCAGGCCTTGAACGTACAATAGATCTTGCAACAAACTCACACCAGTACCCCTCTCACCAATCAAACACCCCAAACACCTCAAAACACATTCATCCCACCTCCTGATACGAACAAATCAAGCTACTTTCGTAGTAGGTGTGGACCTCCAAGCAAGAAAACCAACCAGAACACCAAGAAATGTGTGCCCTTATCCATTTGACAAAAGTCTCACAATGGTACCATTCCCAAAGGGATTCGAGATCCCCAAATTCGAAAAGTATAATGGAACGGGTAACCCTAAAAACCATGTCAGGGAATTTTAGGTGCATTGCATGGAGGCTGCATACGAGGACACATATCTGATGCGAGTCTTTCCCCAAAGTCTAACTGGTCCAGCCATGGAATGGCTTTCTTGTCTACCCACAGGCATTAAAACATTTCAAGAAATAGTGGAAGCTTTCCTTAAAAATTATGCTTTCAACATGGGTGCAGATGTTAGTTTGGAAGAACTATCAACACTCAAGCAAGGAAATGGAGAATTATTCATGACCTTCTTGCAAAGATGGTGATCCAAGGCCAATCAAAGCAAGTGGACCATTCCAGAAGAACAACAAGTTTGCACAATCATATCCAATCTAGATGAAAATTTGGCGTTCTATTTAAAAATGCAATGCATCACATCATACAATCAATTGATCCCAAAGGCACTCAACATCGTAAGAGCCCTTACTGCGCGAGGAGGTGCATCAACATTTACTCCACCACAGGATAACCGCCTATCTAACAATTATAATGATAGACCTCGAACATGGTTGAGGAACAAAAATATCACAAACGACAGCATGGTTGATGCTAAAGTGGTCATAAATGCTCCCAAGCCAAATATTCAAACTCATCACCAACCACAAAATCATAACTGAAATAATGTGCAAACTAATGCAATAGTAGCATAACAACAACCACTTCCCCCCAACCAAATAATTAACTTGGGTAATCAAGGAGGACCACCTCCCTGAGGCAAATACCCTCCCAAGCGGAAGTTCATGGCCCTTGGGGAATCCATCAAGTCCATAATGAAGAAATTGGTCAAGGAAAATTTAATCAAAGTCTCCAACTCCGAGCAATACATGGAACCCATGAACAAACCGCCATGGTACAATGAAAATATCCTTTGTGACTTTCACAAGATCAAGGGACATACCACCATAAACTGCATGAGACTGAAGAATATCATCCAAGATCTCATAGAGGACAAGATCATCAATGTTGAGCAACCAGCCAAAAATCAGGATCTAAAAATATACACAGATTCGATGCCAAACCACAATCAAGGAAACAATCAGGGGAACAATAAACGCAAGCAAAAATATGCTAGTGCTAACCAAGTATATGAAGAAATAGTCACATGTGTCGATGAAATAGTCGCAGTCATTAACATCAAGGGTGTGAACACTAACTGTGGAGTCACCACACGTGGCGACAAGGTCACCATTGTAGGGGCACCATCTAAGACCCCCACTTTAAATACAAAGGTCATTCCCTATGACTATAATGTCATCGACCAACTGAAAAGAACGCCTGCGTAAATCTCCATCATGGAATTGTTAAAAAAAATTGCTACCCATAGGAAAATCCTTGATGAAGCGTTAGCAATATCCACTGTCTCCACTACCCTTGACACAGATCAGTTCTAGGCTATGGTTGGAAATATCATTACCCCAAATCTCCTAACATTCTTCGATCAAGACTTCCCCCCACAGCCATCTCATAACTACGCACTTCACCTTCAAGTGTTGGTCCACAAAAAGAAAGTTAAAAGGGTCCTGGTAGATGGAGGTGCAAGCCTAAATATTTTTTCTCTCAAGCTTATAAAGAACTTGGGATTCGCCAAGGATTCCATTAACAAAAACAAAAGCATCACAATAAAGGCATATGACGACCAAGAAAGAGTGTCTCAGGGCACTATCAAAATCCCCATCCAAGTGGGACCAGCAACCATGGAGACTACTTGTCAGGTCCTTGACCTTGAATTACCATATAACATCCTCCTTGGACGTCCATGGATCCACAGAATGAAAGGAGTGGCCTCAACATACCACCAATGCATAAAGTTCTTGTACCAAAATGAAGAGGTCGCTATACATGGGGATCCCGAACCATTTGCCTACTGCAAAAACTTGGAAGCCAAGTTTTATAAAATCCCCCAAGTGCCAAAAAATGATGAAGGCCCATCCACTGCATACATCGACCCAACTAACCTTGCCTCCACTTCTGTGATAGAGACATTGGCCATCCTTGATATATCTAACATCAAAAACATGATCCAGGACAATCGATGCGACGACTATAGAATGAAGAAGAGTGCATTTGTTGTAGGAGAGTTACCACAATCTCCTAGATCACATGGGAAGCCTCAACCAACTGAAACACCCATCCACACCCTTAGAGAGGACCCCTCTGGATTTCGCCATTAGGGAGACCTAAGTCGGGAAAGTGTTGGTGAGGAGGATATTTCAAGCATAATATACCATGATGCAGAACCCATGGCCACCTTACCTATGGATGAAGCCAATAGAGGGCTACAAATAATGCTTGGCATGGGTTACAAATAGAAACAAAATCCTTGGAAGGAATAGTGATGGACGCTTGGAGCCTATCATTGCAGAAAGAAGAATGCAAAACCTTGGCATTGGATATACTCCCCCTATTATAACCGTACGTGGCAGAGGTACTCCTAGTAGGGCAATTAGGAATTCTCCTCAAGTGTCGACAACTACCCTTAGACCACCTGTATGCCTAGGTATCCCCCTTGATAATTTCACTTTTGACGTAACTGATGTCTGCGCCAGTAGTGATGATGATGATACCATAGTAAGCCTTCCCATGCTCTTTGAGGATTCCTCCTTACTAATGATTAGTGCCTCACCCATTGAGTCAAACCAACAAACCCACAAAATCAACTTGGTATACCCTCAACTCATCGACTATGACCAATGAGGACCACCAATTCTAGACTCATTTGAAAATGATGAGGCCCTCTCAGAATTCATGGGACGAAGGGATACAGCTCTGTGTGGGGATCACAAGGCCAGTTTCAACATCACTTTAGACACCTAGGCATATTAAGGGGAGACAATTGAGTCCTTCAATCACAAAAGAAAAATATTGAGAATAAGCTTGGAGTTATTGAATGAAAACCACACTGTGACACTCTCTAACCATAGAATAGTAAAAATAAAGGATGCATCCAATGGTGAAAACCTCTTTGAGGTGCCGAAGGATGAAGGATTCAATCTCCCCCCTATTGCACTACATCAAGAAAAATCAGCAGTCCTAGCAAAGCAATGTAATCCTATTAACTTGGGAACATAGATAGAACCATAGATCACCTTCTGTGCCGAGTCTCTCCTGACAGAGGAACAAGAATTGCTGGTAGCATTTCTGAAATAAAGGAAGGTAAAATTTGCATGGACCTATGCTGACATGCCAGGTCTGGATCCTAAAGTGGTGATTCATCATTTGGTTGTTTACCTTGGAGCGAAGCTAGTTAGACAAAAGTTAAGGAAAATGCATCCACAGATTGCCTTGCTAGTCAAAGTAGAATTATAGAAGCTCCTGGATGTTGGCTTCATACGCTCAATTGACTATCTAGAATGGGTATCCAACCTTGTACCAGTCTCAAAACCAAATGGGGGCATCCACATCTACACAAACTTTAGAGACCTTAACAAAGCATGTCCTAAGGATGATTTTCCACTACCCTACATTGATATGATAGTGGATATGATGGTTGGACATGAGATGCTATCCCTAATGGATGGCTTCTCAGGGTACAATCAGATAATGATCACAAAAGAAGACCAGCATAAGATAGCATTCACATGCCCTTGGGGCACCTACTGCTGGAATATGATACCATTTGGGCTAAAGAATGCAAGAGCTACATATCAGAGAGCCATGACACTAATCTTCCACGACATGATACACAAGATTGTCAAAGATTATGTGGATGACATATTGGCTAAATGAAAGAAGAGGTAGGACCGCATAGCAACCCTAAGTGCAATTTTTGATAGACTAGAAAAATACAGGGTCACACTCAACCCAAAGAAATGTGTCTTTGGGGTACAATCAGGAAAACTATTGGGATACATAGTGTCAATGAGAGAGATAGAAGTAGATCCTGCAAAGGTAAAAGCAATCCTCGATATGGGAGTGCCAAGAACATTGAAACAACTCAGAGGATTACAAGGCAAACTCCAGTCCATCTGGAGGGTCATAGCATAGTTGGCGGACAAACAGATTGCGTATTCACATCTACTCCACAAGGGAGTAGCATTCAAGTGGGACGACAAGTGTGAACAGGCATTCAAAAAAATCAAAGAATATCTACTTACGCCACCTATGTTAATGCTACCCATTGGAGGGAAACCATTGATCCTATATATCTCATAAATAGCAGTAGCCCGGGGTGCTCTTCTAGCTCAACATGATGAAAATGGAACAAAGAGGGCTATATATTACATCAGCAGGACAATGGTTGGCCATGAGTTAAACTACACATTCATTGAGAAATCTTGCCTAGCAGTAGTGTTCGCTTCACAGAAATTCTAACACTACATGCTGGCACATAAAATTAAGCTCATCGCCAAAATAGATCCCTTAAATACCTACTATCAAAAGCTATGCTCACGGGAAGAATGGCTAAATGGGTCATGATATTGTCAGAGTATGACATTGAGTATGTGGAGCAAAAGGAAATTAAAGGAAAAATTATTGCAGACCAGCTGGTAGAAGCTCCCATCTATGCAAAAAACACGCTCATATCAAAATTTCCAGATGAGTCCATCTTTAATCTCAGTGTAGCTGATCAGTGGAAATTACACTTCGATGGTTCCCACACACAACATGGATTGAGAGTCGGTGTCTTCTTTATCACCCCACAAGGATATTGCATACCAAGATCTTACAAGTTGGTATTCCCCTGTACAAACAACATTGTAGAGTACGAGGCTTTAACCATAAGTCTCAAAATTATGGCACAGTGGCGAATCATGGCATTAAAGGTCTATGGAGATTCATAGCTTATCATCAACCAAGTCAATGGTGAATACAAAACTAAGGATGATAAGCTCACACCATACAAGAAGGTGGTAGAAAGGCTCAAGGAATCATTTATTGATATCACCTTTGAGCATATATTGAGGGCAAACAACAGAGCACCTGATGCAATGGCAATAATTGGATCCTTGCTAGATATCCCTCGCAATGTCTCAAAACATGAATTCTTGGTAGATCAACTTCTCGTACCCACTTTTGAGGTACCAGAGTTGGAATATGTGTGTGAACTCGTTGGTCCCGATGATATTTGGTATCATGAAATTTACACCTACCTGAGATTAGGAATCCTCCCAATTGATATCACCCCAAACCTCAAATGAACCTTTGTCAAAAGGTCCTTACATTTTGTCATCTTAGGGGGAAACCCTCTTCCGCAGAAGCATTGATGGAACCCTATTACATTACTTAAAACCTGAGGAAGCCCTAACTACTTTGACTGAGGTACATAATGGCACGTGTGGTTCACATTCGAGTGGTATGACCTTGGCCAAGAAGTTACTAAGAACCGGGTACCACTGGCCGACAATGGAGAGAGAGGCACATGACTTTGTCAGAAGGTGTCTATAGTGCCAACAACATGGAGACCTCATTCATGCACCAGCTCAAGGATTACATCTCATTGTTACACCTTAGCCCTTTTCCCAATGCGGGCTCAATCTCATAGGTAAAATCTCACCCACTTCATCTAACGGCCACAAGTTCATTATCACCGCCAATGAATATTTCACAAAGTGGGTCGAAGCAATTCCCATGACCTACATCACTGGAAAGAAAATATCCAAGTTCATCCTGAACTACCTCATTTGCCGATACGGTGTTCCCCAATCCGTTATCTTTGATAATGGGACACCTTTCAAGAATCAGGATGTCCGTGACTTGTGTGAAAATTTCAAAATCCAACACCGCTTCTCCACACCGTATTACCCACAAGGTAATGGCCAGGCAGAAGCAACCTTATGGGCCTACCGCACCAACATCTACACACCAACAAGCGCCACCCCATTCTCTCTGGTCTACGGATTAGAAGTCATCCTCCCTATCAAGATCGAGCTCCCATCACTAAGGATATCATTGCAAAACCTCATCGCAGATGAGGAATACAGGGTTACAAGACTAAATGAGTTGGAATTACTAGATGAACATTGCATGGATGCCCTAAATCATCTACAGATTTACCAGAATTGCTTGAAACGAAGCTACAACAAGAAGATCAAGCAACGCACCTTCCAAGTCGGCGAACTTGTGATGAAAGAGAACTAAAAGAATGTGTTGAATCTAGATAGCAAAGAAAAATTTGAGCCCAACTAGCTTGGACCTTTCATCATCATAGCCAGCTATAAATTAGGAGCATATCAATTAGCAAAACCAGAAGGTGAGCCTCGACAGGATCCTCTAAACAACTCCCATCTCAAAAAGTGTTATACCTAAGAACTTGCAAGGTATAGAACCAAAAAATACAATAACAATCAGAAAAAGTCATGAAAAAATGGTTACCTTGATGAAAACCTAGAAAATAGGCATCTTGGCGACAACAATAAAAACAAAAAGAACAAAAATCCTAAAAAATTAGAAAAAGGGTTGAAAACAGTAAAGAGAAAAATCGTCCTCTAGTGAAAACCACTTTGGTGGCACTTTGGACAAGTACCTTGGTGAAAACCTGGCAAACAGGCACCAAGCATAAATAAAGCACTCCCCATCTACCAGGATCTGCATGACTCACTCGCTCATCCCATCACATTTCATTAATCTTCCATCCACCCATCTGCTCGCATCTGTACCATAGCCTAAGTTGATACCCATATCATATTCCACCATAGTACTACCTGGCATATTCCTAAGTTCAGTTTGTCTTGCCTTTATTGAAGTAGGCTATCACTTAACGTTAGGGGCATGTCCTTGAAATTGGCACTGGATCAGATTTTTGTATATTTTTGTGCTCTTCCCAAATCATCAGAAAATCAAAACATCCAAATCATTCAAAAATCCAAAAACATTGAAAAAATCTCGAAAAAATATTCAAAAAAGTGTCATCATTAAGTCTTGTCAGTCTTCCACCTAGTCTAAACTACATCGTCTCTGAGTTTGAACATAGGCAAGGTTGATCTTTCATCATCCCCTGAGATAGTTAGGTCAATCCTTTAGGCATCCGTCGCATCGGCAATTCGTTTTCCCATCTTTTCCACATTTAGGTCAGTCCTTTAGGCGTCTGTCGCAATAAAATGGCAATCCATTTTCCCATCTATCTCATCATTGAGTCAATAACATCATCAGTCGAACTACATGGTCTCTGTGTGTATAACGTAGGCAAGACTAATCTATGGATCAGCTCCTGAGACCCCTAGGATAGGTCTTTAGGTTAGTCTCTTTGCCGTCAATCTTGAAAATACCAAAAACATTGGAAAATGTGAAAATACCAAAAACATTTGTAAAACATCTCAAAATACCAAAAATAGCCTCAAAATATCTAAAAAATCCAAAATGGTGCATCCATCTCATCTCGCTTTCACCCGCGACTTTTATCACTCATAATAAAATCAATCATCGCCTTCACCCTTTGGTGAGTTGGTCAGAAGCAAGTCTAGCAGGTTCAAAAGTGAACACTCTAAATCATCAGAGTCTTTAAAGTCTAACTCAGTAAGCAAGCAAGTTGGTCAACTCGGAATATCAATAGCTTATCACCCAAATCAGTCCCATCAAAACCCTGATCACAACATGTCCTAGGATGAAGCTTTCCTACGATGGACATAAACATCAGGTACCCCACAATATTTGAGTCTTGACTAGCAGTATGAAGAACATTAGCTTGTTTGGTTTGCTTTATTTGGACTTTTATTGACTTATCTTATTTTGTGCTCATTCTAAGGACCTCTTGATGATGCCTAAACAAAACAGGTTTAGAGAGAAAGGAATGCAGCAAAGATCGTTGTCTCTTTTATCTACTATGCTTATGGGATACCCTAGTAAAATAACTTAGTCATATATGCTTTGTTTGGTTTGTGGAGACGATGTTTTAGATATCTTGTTGACCACATAGGAAGGCTTGCTTTCCTGTGTTTTGGCCCGAGATGTTTAGAATGTCTGAACTACAACCTGAATAAAGTATGTACATGCTAAGTGTGAACAAGAATACTCCTATCTGATTGTCAAGTCAAAGTCCATCACACTGGGTACCATGCCATCTTGGTTCTTTATACCTTGATGCATCGTACCTATGTGTGTTATCAAACATAACATAATTGACCCTTTGAAAATACCAACTCCAGAAAAAGCAAAAACATCATCATCCTAACTAGCTCACTGATTCTGAAAAATTCTTCTATCTTCTTTCCATACTAACATGGTATCATAACAGTAATCGGAACATCGCCATTGCATACACTCTACATCTACCAAATCATTAGCAATAAAAGGCATAGTGCATCATATCATTATCTTAAGTTATGAAGAATAATATAAATTTGTTATTCTAAGCATCTTAAGAATGCATTACATCATACATAATTATTAGCATCCATTACCATTTGCATATCATTACACCATCATCATTACCATACATAACATTCATAGGATCATCATTAAAATACATGAAAAAGGGTACAAAAAGAAATGCATCCATTAGAAACATACACCACATCGCATCACATAGGAAATGGGAACATTTCATAGCATCACATCAAATTGGAACACATCCATACATCTCATAAAAAGGCGAGTCATCTCATATATATCATAAAAAATACACTGTTATGATACAAATCAGATCAAATGTACATCTCAATACATGGTACAAATAGGGGCAATAGTGCAGCCCGTGAATAAAAAAAGAAACAAATTATCTGTGATCAAGGGCTAGCCCTACTGGCTGTGACTCTCACCCTCTCCCGCATGCCAGTCACTATGATCCTATGGCTATCACATCCCTATCTGCTGGGAGAAGTACAACACTCTGCCCGCTAGTGGCACTACCTGCCTGTAATGCTGCCGATAATACTTGGCCTCCTGGACAACCTTTCTGTATGCTCACAAATCAACTGATTGGCCCTGGGATGAGGAAGTTGTGCTCTCTAGCTGTCGTCGCCAACCAATCTCCTGATCCCTCTCGAATTGTGTCTAGTCCCTCTCAGCTATAACTGCAGCAACCTGTTGTCGTGCCTCATCCCGCTCTACTGTCAAAACCTGTATCTGACCCTACAATTGTTGGATACATGTGTAGTGTTCTTTAATCAGCTCAATAACTAGGAACATGAATTCCTCTACTTAGGGATTGAATCATCACAACTGGCAGTCATAACCTACTAAAGAACCTCATTTAATCATCAACCCAGGGACGTGAACTTCAAATGGGTCAACACAATATATGCACTAATCACCCTTCCAGACATACATGGTTCCTAAGATGCTTTATACTGGAATTTAAATTGCTGAAAACAACTTTACTGAATAACTTGCTTGGAATGAAAACTGAAAGGTAAACTACTCTGCATCTAGTGGCTGCAGGAACAGTTGACAGCTCTATGTTTGTGCCAGCTGCAGGAACAGTCACATTAACTTCTATGAAGGGAAATGCAGCTATTCTAACTTACAGAATAAAAGTATGGACAAATCCCTAATTGGGCCCCCTTAGGTAATGCCAAAAGTAGACAACAGATTAGGTGAAAAGCTCCTTAAACTTTATTGATTCAAGGTAAACAAGTACATAACGCAGTCTCTTGACTGTATTTTTAAAACTGAAAAATGTATTACAATAGCAAGTTCTTCCAGCCCATTCTCTAAAGGAGAATGGGCTATTTATTGAAAACTGATTCTAACTACTAACCAACCTTCCCTTATAAAATGAGAGGCATTTATTATATTTAACTAACTTAAGTAAAGAGGTGAATGACACTGCAAGAACTAAGTCAAATCGGTTTATCAGTCTTAAAGCGCCATCATTCTGGATTCATGCACCACCAAGATGCCTGGCCTAGATTTCTGGAATAATCTCCTTGCATAGCAGATGAGTTGAAACTGTCTCCCCATTTTTTGTTGTTGAACCAGTCTTTGTGGATTTGGTCTTCTATTCTTCAAGTGGAAATTGAATTCCTTCCTCAACTCGTGGTACCTGCAAAATATCTCGCCATCTTTTCCTAGAGAAGAAGGTTAGCTCAACACATTCATCCTTTAAGACAATCCATTACTTTATTCATTCATTCATTAAGTATTAAACTAAGGCAAACATTGTTTCAGACATGGTTGCAGGAAGTTTTGGTAGTGGAGGCTGCAGGAAGGTTTTATGATCACAAATAGCCATAAAGTATTTATCAGACTAATAAAACATTAAAGGTAATAATCATGGGACTTTTTATCATAATATACTCATCATATTTAAGTCATAAAAAGGTCTATGTCTTATCCCATAATCAGACTGAATGTTTGTTTTAGCATAATAAAAATAGAAAAGTATTTATAAAAGTATGATCAAAATGTGCCAAAGACTTGGCTCATCAACGTGCATCTCAGTGGTCCAACTGTGCTGTTGGCTGCTGTTGTGGGCCTACCTGAGGCTAGTCATACTGTGCTACTGGCTGATGTTGTTCCTAGTCTCTCGGAGGTGTCTGCTAGGGAGGTGGTCCACCTCCTCCTCTGCCCCATCCTCTACGAGTTGTCCAACCCTTGGGTCTACATCGTGGAACAGCTACACCCAGAACTGTCAATCTAAGTGGAGGCCTGAACCATGCTCTATAGGCTGGAGTGACCCCCCATCTGTCGGTGCCTAATCATATGGCCATGGTCAAGCCACTAACTATCTGAAGGAAGACACTGCCTATGCTGATGCAATGGGTTGGCCCCACGTTGTCTCTCTAGTCGTACAGGCAAAGATGCCCACGTACTAGGGTAACTCCGGCCCCAAGTGATCTGTTGTCCAAGTATGCAAACTCATGAAGATCCATGTATAGGGACGCCAATAATACTGGTCCCCAAGCAAAGCACTCCCTGCGGTGAACCATCTAATCCCATGTCATTCCCCATCCTAGACTAAAATATCAACCCCGTTGATCGAGTACCACAAGGCCTGAGATGATAATAGCAATAATCAATCTATAAATGTGTACCCTACCACGGTATCTCTCCAAATCAATCTACCCATCAAAAAACTCAATCTCGTCAAGCTCCATAACCCCATAGCAGGCATCTCGGCCAACATCTAGATCATAGATAACTCTGGTCCCATGGATAGGTAGTCGGAGGATGCGCCAAACATCCTCGAGGGTAATAGTGGCCTCGTCAATAGGAAGATGGAAGGATGAAGTCTCGCTATGCTATCGCTCGGCCAAGGCTGTCATCATAGAGCTTTAGGCGATGCCCATTGACTAATAGCTTGAATCAGACCTCATCAATGGTCCTTAATTGAATAGCACCATTTGTGAATACTTCTTCTATCTCATATGGACCCAACCATCTGGTTTGCAATTTTCCTGGACTGTCCTTATACCGTGAGTCATAAAGCAGAGCCCAATCTCCTGCTTTGAATTTCTTTTCCTTGATGTATTTATCATGCCACCTTATTCTCTGGTTTTGTATCATCTCAGAGTGTTGCAGGGCATTCTTTCGGAGCTCATCCAGAGTATTGAGCTACATGACTCTATCTTTTTGTGCATTTGTTAAATCCATGTCCATCTCTAATGTTGTTCTTAGAGTCTTATGTTTGAATTCTATTGGCATCATAGCTATTTTACCATACACTATTTCAAAAGGTGTATATCCTGTAGAGTCTTCCAAGTAGTACGATAGGCCCATATAGCTTCTGGTAACCTTGCAGCCCAGTCCTTCTTATGCAAATCTACAGTTTTAGTCAAAATGGCCTCTATGTCCCTATTGGTAACCTCAACCTGGCCATTAGTCTGGGGATGATAAGGAGTTGATTTCTTGTGCTGTATATTGTATTCATTGAATAAGGTTGTGATAAATGTAGAAGTGAATTGTGCTCCTTGATTTGTCACTATTTCCCTAGGGACACCAAACCTAGTGAATATTTCCTCATAGAGGAATTCGACCACTTTATTATCCCTAACATGTTTCATAGGTTTAGATATATCATGAGTGTCTTCCTCCTGTACAAATCTCCTCATAACTTGATTTGGCATTGTATAAAACATGCAATCTGCAATCCAAGAAAAGTTAAAACTTTTCTCTACCAATAATCTCTTTTCCTTAGGGGAGAATTGAGGAGGAGTTCTTCCTACCGCCAGATAATTTGTTATATCGGCATACAATGGGTGAATAACCTTGATTACAAACAGGTGCTCATCGGGAAAGGAATCTTCAATAAGTGCAGAGTCATCTTGCCTTTGAATTCTAGAAAGGAAATTAGCAACCACATTGGCTTTACCTAGCTTGTCCACAATTGTAATATCAAATTCCTACATCAGCAACAACCACCTTGCCAGTCTTCTGGCTATTGAGATTTTTTTCATGAGATACCTGATTGCTACATGATCAGTGTGGACAAATATCTGATAACCTGTGATGTAATGCTTTAATTTATTGAGGGCATAGATGATCGCCAACATTTCTTTTTCTGTAACAGTGTAGTTTAGTTCAGCTCCTTGCAGAATTTTGCTTATGTAGTAGAGTGCATGTTCTATTGAACCACCCTTCTATTCTAACATAGCTCCAATGGCATAATCTGATGCATCAATATGAATATGAAATGGAAGTGACCAATCAGGTCCTTTTAAAACAGGTGCTTGTGTAAGGAAAAAACTTTTAAATCAAGGAATGTTTTTTCACATTCCTCTGTCCAAGAAAAATCTGCATCCTTCTTTAGCAGACTGTATAAGGGGTCTGCTATTTGGTTGAAGTCCTTGATGAATCTCCTATAGTATCCAGCATGGCCTAGAAAGCTTCTTAATTCCTTCTGCTTGGTAGGAAAGGGTAAATTAGAGATGACCTCAATCTTAGAAGGATCAACCTATATTCCTGTAGCAGAAATATAGTGACCAAGCACTATTCCCTCCTGCATCATCATGAAGCACTTTTGACTATTCAGGGATAGGTTATGATCTTCACATCTCTGTAGTACTTTCTTCAAGTTGGCTTGAGCCTCCTCAAATGTTGCACCATAAACAGTAAAGTCATCCATGTATATTTCCATGCAATCATATGAGATGTCTGAGAAGATACTGATGACTGCTCTCTAGAAAGTTGCAGGTGCATTACAGAGACCAAAAGGAAAAAATGAGTAGGAAAACATTCCCCAAGGGCATGTAAAATTAATCTTTTCTTGATCCTCAGGAGCAATCTTGATTTGATTGTACCCACTGAAGCCATCTAAGAATGAGAAATACTTTTTCCCAAATAAATTATCTAGAACTTGATCAATAAAAGGAAGAGGAAAGTAATCTTTCTTTGTTGCCAAGTTAAGCTCTCTGTAATCTACACATACCCTCTATTTTCCCCCTTTCTTAGGAATAATAACCAGTGGGGAAACCCACTGACTATCCGAAATTGGGTAGATAAAGCCAGCTGTTAACATTTTCTGCAACTCTTCTTTAACAATTTCTCTCAAGGTTGGATTTATTCTTCTTTGAGGCTGCCTTACAAGTCTGAATTCACTGTTAATGAATATGCGATGTGTGCAGAGTTTCGGGTCCAAACCCTTTATATCACCATATTCCCAAGCAAAAGCTGACTTATGACTGGTAAGCATTTTGGGCATAGATTCGTGTTGCTCACTGGTGAGGTTTTTGTTGATATTCAAGGTTTTTCCTATTGCCACCTCGACTTGGGAGGTTAAATCAACCATAGATACTTCAGGTAGGAATGGCATTTCAACTTCATGGGGTAGCAACATGTGCGAGCAGTCAGTTGTTGTAGGATAATGAGCTAATGTAGGTGGAGGAAGAATGGCCTGTAAAGAGCATGGATTTTTGTTACATTGAGGGTATTCGGTACCATAGTTATTCAGCAGGATATTGGATAGTATATCTTCCTCATCTTGTTGTGTAATGAAAGGCTCTTTAGTAATCATCATTAAATTGGCCACAGAGTTCACTCCCTCCTCTTCTCCCAAATCTGGCCAAACAGCCTCTCTAGACTCAAGTTGGGGCTAGGCTGGAGAATAGAGGGTAAACTTCTTTGTGTTATACCCATCAGATATTGTCATGTTACCCGACCTACAACCAATGTAAGCATCAACAGTAGCCAACCAAGGCCTTCCTAGTATGACAGGGTATCCCCCCAATGATGCCTTTGGAGATAAGACCATAAAGTCAACAAGATACTCCCAGGAATCCAAAGTGACTACCAGGTCTTTTACTACCCCATCAGGTTTGACAATTGAGCTATCAGCAAGCTACAATATTGTAGGTGTAGCCCTTAGGTCCGAAATACTAAGTTTTACAACTAGGTCCTTTGTCATGACATTGATAGCTGCACCAAGATCTACTAAAGCATTTTTAATTTGCACCCCATTAATATTGATCTCCCCAATAGGGCTGCCTGGGTCTGAATATTTTGGGATGGTAAGCTTCCCTAGCATTAAGTCAGAGAGTTGGCCTATGACATGGACAATTTGAGGGTCTTTCTTTTTCCTCCTCGACTTCTTCAAACATGCCTCCTTGATGGCTTTGTTATAGATAGGTACCTCTTTGATTGCTTGGAACAAGGGAATTTTCACACATATATGCTTTAGTTGGTCAAGGATGTCAAAGGTAGGTTCTTCTTGTTTTTTCACATTTTCACCTTCCAACCTTTGTGGGAAAGGAGGTGACACTTTATTGGATGCCTTAGGTAATGATGGAATCTGAACTGGCTCATTTGGTTGGGCTAGGTCATTGCTATCTTCTTCTTGGTCAACCTCCTCAGATGGCAATTCTAATATTATGGGAGGAGATGTTGTGGGCAGCACAGTTGCTAAATGTAAATTGATATTATTCAGGTTGAGAGCATAGGTAGGCTAATGATTAGGATCACTAAAATAGACTTCTTGTTGTTTTTGTTGCTGATTATTTGGATTGGGTGTTGCTTGAGCAGGCAGTTGGGTTTGCTTTGGATTCTGACCTTGATTAGCTACAGGAGGTGGCATAATGGATTGTTGTTGAGGTTGCTGCAAGGAACCAGTGGGTGGATTTGACCATTGCTGGCCTCCTCTCCATTGTTTAGACTACTGTCGATTCCCTTGCGGAGGCTGCCACTGATTTTGTTGTGGTAGTTGTCAATTCCCTTGTGGGGATTGCCAACGGTTTTGCTGGGCATTTGGCCAAGGGTTATTCCACTGAGGTTGGGAGTATGGACCATATTTTGGAGGGTACTGGTTTTTTCATTGACTATTATATGAACCAAAATTTTGGAAAGGGTGTTGAGGCATACCTTGTCTTGGGGCCCATGGCCTGCACTGAGCAACAAAGAACACTTCCTCTTCTCCTTCAATGGTTTTAAACTCAGTAGGGAGATGTTGCACCTCCAAATTGGCCACTACTTTACATTTGTAGTCTTTCTTTCTTTGTCTGCAGTGGGGGCAATATTCAACTAACATTGCCTCAGCTTCCTCTTTCTTCCTTCTAGCTTGCATAGTGTCCAGTTGAGTAGCCACATCATTGATGATATCCTGCTTGAAGTCGGACAAGAGATTAGTAATCTCCCCTTTAGATACTCCAGAGCCACTTCCTTTTATAGTAGAGGGTCTAAACCCCCTTCCTTTCTTTACAGCTGCTCTGGAGTAATAGAGACAGATTTTCTTGATATCATCCCAATTGCTTTGGGTGACATCACCTCCTTCCATGAGGTCAAGGGCCTTCATGAAAGTATCATTAACTCCTCTTAAGAAGAGAAGTTTTTGAGATTCCTCATTGAACTCATGATGGGTATTCTTTTGCACACTAAACAAGAACCTTGACACATAATCCTCCAAGGTTTCATCCTCCTTTTGTGACATTTTGAAGATGTCATCTCCTTTCATATCATTTCCTCTACAATATTCTTTATATTTACCCAAGAACAGAGTCTTCATTTCATCCCAAGTGTTAGCTACATTCCCTCCCAATCCCATGAACCATCTCAAGGCTACCTCTTTTAGAGTAGAGGGAAACAATTTCAGCTTGTGTGTTGAGGTTGTATAGTCATAGCTTCTGCAAAGAATGTCAAATTCAAACAAGAAGGTATGAGGGTCCTCAATAATAAGTCCATAGAACTTTGGCAGTAATGAGGCAGGGATTTTCTTGAGGTTATTATTGTCATGCAGGTCAGGGATTGGGAATGGAAAAATAGGATTTGCCATTCTTGGTTGTGTCCTTGGATTAGCTCTTGTTTGATGAACTACAAGAGCGAGCGGATTATTTGATTTTGTCTCTTTGGATAAGTTAAAGCTTAGTTTGGAGGAAGAAGATGAGGTAACTAAGTTTTGGTCAGCATCCAGATATGGGTCGTCTTGGAATAGGTTCGGTTCAATCTCTTCAATATCTATGCTCCTAGGAAGGAATCTTCCAAATTGGTCTCTTCTTCTATGCATACAGCAAAAGTGAACTAACTATGGAGATGCTGGAATGAAGAATTCTAAAATAAAAATACTAAGAATGAAATCTTAAACTCTTTACTAGCATGCCTGTAATATGTCCTTAGTTTGACACCATCTCTGGCAATGGCACCAAAAATGTAGTGTTCTTTAATCATCTCAATAACTAGGAACATGAATTCCTCTACTCAGGGATTGAATCATCACAACTGGCAGTCATAACCTACTAAAGAACCTCATTTAATCATCAACCCAGGGACGTGAACTTAAAATGGATCAGCACAATATATGCACTAATCACCCTTCCAAACATACATGGTTCCTAAGATGCTTTATACTGGAATTTAAATTACTGAAAACAACTTTACTAAATAACTTGCTTGGAATGAAAACTGAAAGGTAAACTACTCTGCATCTAGTGGTTGCAGGAACAGTTGATAGCTTTGTGTTTTTGCCAGCTGCAGGAACAGTCACATTAACTTCTATGAAGGCAAATGTAGCTATTCTAACTTGCAGAATAAAAGTATGGACAATTCCCTAAGTGGGCCCCCTTAGGTAATGCCAAAAGTAGACAACATATTAGGTGAAAAGCTCCTTAAACTTTATTGATTCAAGGTAAACAAGTACATAGTGCAATCTCTTGACTGTATTTCTAAAACTAAAAAATGTATTACAATAGCAAGTTCTTCCAGCCCATTTTCTGAAGGAGAATGGGCTATTTATTGAAAAATGATTCTAACTACTAACCAACCTTCCCTTATAAAATGGGAGGCATTTATTATATTTAACTAACTTAAGTAAAGAGGTGAATGACAATGCAAGAACTAAGTCAAATCAGTTTATCAGTCTTAAAGCGCCATCATCCTGGATTCATGCACCACCAAGATGCCTGGCCTAGATTTCTGGAACACTCTCTCTGCATGGTGGATGAGTTGAAACTATCTCCCCATCTTTTATTGTTGAACTAGTCTTTGTGGATTTGGTCTTCTATTCTTCAAGTGGAAATTGAATTCCTTCCTCCAATCGTGGTACCTGCAAATTATCTCACCATCTTTTCCTAGAGAAGAAGGTTAGCTCAACACGTTCATCCTTTAAGACAATCCATTACTTTATTCATTCATTCATTAAGTATTAAACTAAGGCAAACATTGTTTCAAACATGGTTGCAGGAAATTTTGGTAGTGGAGGCTGCAGGAAGGTTTTATGATCACAAAATGCCATAAAGTATTTATCAGACTAATAAAACATTAAAGGTAATAATCATGGGACTTTTTATCATAATATACTCATCATATTTAAGTCATAAAAAGGTCTATGTCTTATCCCATAATCAGACTGAATGTTTGTTTTAGCATAATAAAAATAGAAAAGTATTTATAAAAGTATGATCAAAATGTGCCAAAGACTTGGCTCATCAACGTGCATCTCGGTGGTCTAGTTGTGCTACTAGCTACTATTATGGGCCTACCTGAGGCTGGTCATCCTATGTTGCTAGTTGATGTTGTTCCTGGTCTCTCGGAGGTGTTTGCTAGGGAGGTGGTCCACCTCCTCCTCTGCCCCGTCCTCTGCCAACTATCCGACCCCTGGGTCTACGTCGTGGAACAGTTGCACCCGAAACTATCAATCTAAGTGGAGGCCTAAACCATGCTTTATAAGCTGGAGTGACCCCCGCATCTGCTGGCCCCTGATCATATGGCCACAGTTGGGCCACTAACTGTCTGAAGGAAGACACTGCCTATGCTGATGCAATGGGCTGGCCCCACGCTATCTCTCTAGTCGTATGGGAAAAGATGGCCACGTACTAGGGTAACTCTAGCCCCAAGTGATCTGTTGTCCAAGTATGCAAACTCATGAAGATCCATGTAGAGGGACGCTAGTAATACTGGTCCCCAAGCAAATCACTCCCTACGGTGAACCATCTGATGCCATGCCATTCCCCATCCTAGACTTAAATATCAGCCCCGTCGATCGGGTACTACAAGGCCTAAGATGATAGTAGCAATAATCAATCTATAAATGTGTACCCTGCCATGGTATCTCTCCAAATCAATCTGCCCATCAGAAAACTCAATCTCATCAAGCTCCATAACCCCATAGCAGGCATCTCGGCCAGCATTTGGATCATAGATAACTTTGGTCCCATGGATAGGTAGTTGGAGCATGCGCCAGACATCCTCGAGGGTAATAGTGGCCTCACTGATACGAAGATGGAAGGATGAAGTCTCGCTATGCCATCGCTTGGCCAAGGTTGTCATCATACCTAAGTACGCCCGAATAGGAGGGACGTACACAACGTACCAAAGACCAAGGGCACCAAGCTGCTCTTGGACCAACTCATGCATATCCTACAATTTGTTGAACATTGGCCATCTATGCTCCCGCGAGTAAAGTACATCAAGCTCCTCCTACACAAGGGAAGCCATCGCATCAGAAAAAAGAAATTTTGTTTGCATCTCGTGCTAACATTTGTACCCAAAATAGCAAATGCGGTGCTATTTGCAAGTGCGGTGCAGTTTGGAAAGTTGCAAACTATGCCGCTGTGGTTGAATTTGCATTTGGCATAGTTCCAAAGTGGCCCACGTGGCACTATTCGCGTATGCGGTCCACTTTGAGGCGAACCCTAATTTCCTAACTACGTCGCACGGTGGAATATCTACATGCTGCAGACTTTGACTAGATCCAAATTGGAGCGCATGGCGCACTTTGTATATGTGGTGCAATAAAGGACCACGCGGTGTCGATAAAACATTTTCAACGGTGCTATATAGCACCGTGCAAGTTAAATAACATTTAAACCCTATTTAATGCATGAATAATGAGAAAATTAAAAGTGGGATAAGGGTACATACCATGGGTCCTATGTCGACTGGTCGTTGGTGCACTCATACTCTCTCCGACACGTGCTGGGAAGCTGTCGTCGTGCCATTTCAACTAAGACTTAGAGCTAAAAGGGTGAAATTTTCTAAAGGCTAAGATTGCAAATGCATTGAAAGTGACCCCTCAAGGTTTATTTAAGCCTAAAAATTAGGGTTTCTTGACCTAATCTGACCTTCCAGCTAGGGTTTTGATCTTCTAATATCATTTTTATCCAACTGAGGGCCATTCTGCATCTTTTTTGATGTTTTAATGCATTTTTTTGGCATTTTGGGGCATTTTTGGCTTGTCAGGCACCTTGTCCTCTTTTTTTGAGAGATTATCCAAAAAAATCAAAATTTTCATCCAATCTCTCGAGGGGGCATTATACCAGCATAATCCTTCTGCTAGGGCAGTAGTGGGGCATCTGAAAAAAAATCGAGAAATTTTTGAACTTTGATCACAACAGTTTTATTCTTTGAATCAATGAAACAAGTACATTGCTTCAAAGAGGGGCCAAATGTAGACATGAAAAATGTTCAATTTCAGTTTGGCACACTTGATCTTGATTACTAATAACATTTCCCCCTAAATCATACTCTCAACATTTTGTCATATTATGTCTCTTAATTTAATGAATCATTATTCATTTAATTAAGTCTTTCTCCTCCAGTGATTAAATTAATCAATTGAATTTAATTAACCTTACATTTTTGTTTAATTAAATAAATCATTTTATTTGATTAAAATCTCTAAAGCCCTCTTATTAAATTAAATAAATTAAACCTCATTTAATTTAATCTAACATATTCCTCCTTAGTTAAATAAATCAAAATCATTTATTTAATTAATCATTTCCTCTCAATTCTGATTTAAATTAATTCATCTATTTAAGTCAAAATTGTCAAATCATCTAATCCTTCATTAAATTAATCAAAATCTTGATTAAGTTAATCCCTCTCACTAAAATTCTCTAGAGAATGCAACTTGCACATGAAAATAGATTTAATTCATTTATTAAATTTCTATTTTCCCTCACATGGCATAAAAAAGGAATATTCCCTCAAGTTTGAATTTGAAATCCAAGTGGACTTAGTCCTTCCAACAAGGCATTTATTTCATTTTACAAGTCCTTTTGCATTGAGCCAAGTGGTCATAACTCCATTTGACTCTCCATCCACCTTGTCATTTCAATATTTCAAAATTTAAATTTATGCATTTATAGGCACTTTGATCAAAACTTGCACAACCATCAACCATTCACATGGTGACAAGTAACATTCAACCATTGGATTGAAAGTTAGTCCCACATTGCTCAAATCTTGCTCATTCTTCCAAATTCAAATCTATAAATTGGAGGATTCTCCTCTTCATTCAACATCCACAATTTCATACAAAGTTACTCTCTTCACATTGAGAGCTAATTTTGCCCATTTCCACTCAACCATTCATCATTTTCACAATTCATAGCTAGGTTATGCTCAAATCTCTTTGGAGAGATTTGATTAATCTGCGGTCTTCACATTTGCAACTTAGGAGTTGGGAAAGGGCCAATTTCAACATTCAATTGGCACCAATTCTCCCATGGGATCTTAAGTTTATTGGCTTAATTAGGATTTACATGCTTTTTTATATTGTGTTCTTCATTTTCCTAGTTTGAGTTTTAATAGATGGATTTCATGGGGAATCTCTCATGCTTGTTTGCATATGATCTAACACATTGACTTGTTTGTTGTTCTTGTGCATTTGCAGGTTTAGGGGTTCACAAGCCTTAAGCTCTTTAAACCAATTGAAGACCTTAGCATTATTCTTCAAAAAATTGATACATGTTCCCCTGAAAACTCATAAATAAATTAAATGTAATTCAAGGATTTCCCTAGTGAATTTATATTAATAGGACTAAAAATATCACAATGTAGTCAAAATCAATATTCCTAGAGATCCATAAGAGCTTGAATAAAACTAAACACAATTTTATTTGTCATAAATGTAATATTCACATAAATAAAATCCTAAGGGACAATTAACCAACCTTTCTACATTATTTTAATATGTTGAGGCCCTAAGGCCTTTCTCATGAATGTGGCCCACATACTTATGCCACAAGATAGTCTTCTTAGTGGTAAACTTGATCTCTAAGGTAAGATCATGCTTGGGTACCCTTACACATCCAAGTGTTGTAGAAGTCCAAAATTAGCTATATAAGTGCCAAAGTTTGCTAAAAAAGTTTGATCTTGTTATAGAAGATGCTCTCAAACTTTAGAACTATTAAAATGAATATAAGTGCTATCACCAAAGTGAAAAAATATTTCAAGAATAAACTCCCTTTGCAAGAACCACAACCCTATAAACCATATTACACCTAATTTAGTAAATATAAACATCCCACACAGTTAATCTTATTAATAGATAACATGTTTCATGTAAAACCTGTCATGTGCAATAATATTGAAATACATTGATCCTTTAATCACTAAGTATGATATTGACAACCAAGTCCATCATATTAAGTAAATTGTTGTCACCAAGGTATAAATTTCCACCACCAATATTCTCATGTTTTGATAACTACTCCTTGTGGGGTGTCATGTTGAAAGAGACCCTAGAGTCGATCACCCATGCATCCTCACATGCATGCATAGATAGGGCTATAATAGATACATTAGATTCACTATAATAATTCTTACAATCTAAATCATCATTTGATCCATTATTTTGTTTCTTCTTCTCCTTGTAGTCCTTTTATATGTGACATTTCTTATGATAGTTTTAATATTTTTTGTTGACAATAAGTGAAAACCCAATGTTTGGATAAAGTATGTCAAAAATTTAACCCCAAGGTAATACAATAAGAAGGAAACTAGAACATATGCAGTATATTAATATATAAATCAAATAATTTTTATAATTTCATTCATGCACACCATAAGATCACTCTATTCATAGATTCATATCGTATACTTCTTATAAACAATAGATATTCATACCAAAAACATAGATATAAACATCACATATTCTTGGGTAATATATGTTTTATCTCTACTATAATGATGCACTTACAAAATGATAAGATCAATAAAGTCTATATGAAGTATTCTCTCTAGAAAAATAGGTACAAGGCAAGCCCAAGGATACTATTTCACCATCATCAAAAGTACATATTATAGATACACACAAATAGTTGTAGAATAGAATGCATAACTAGGGATTCATGGGGAGAATGGATTTAGGAAAACCAAAAAATACACATAGAAAACCTACTAGAAAGAAAGTACTAAGACTAAGGATGATTACAAAAATGAAAAGGGTGGAAAGTATAAATAAGATACTACTAAATATGTAGTAGTAATCCTAAAGAAACAACCAACTAGTGGCCCCATAAGAAAGATAAGGGAGTACATGAGAAGATAAAAATAGATACATCTATTTTTTACCCAAATATATTTATCAATAAAACTATTGGAGTATAGGTTGATAGATTTCTCTAGTGCACAAGCTAGAGCTTAGTGAACCATTTGGGAACATTAGTTAAGTAGGATCTAATAAATGAACATGTTACTACATAAGAGATCATGGATAAGAAGATTTATTAATTCTACAACAACAACCACAAATTAAATTTAATTCCCTTGCCACAATGAAAACACAATTAAAGGAACTGGTATCAAGCTTACTAGGATAGATTAGCAATTGGGAATAGTAGAAGAAAATAATGAAGGAATTTAAGTAATTAATGAATATGAGGTAGAGAAGTTAGGTTAGGTGCAAGAAAAATGTTACAATGGTTAAAAGGCTTTGGATAAATAATTTTAAAAGTTAGAGAATTTACTTGTAATGATATAGACTATTATATGAACCAATAGACCACCATGCAATAAAAGGTTCAAATTGATAATATGGAAAATCAAGTTTTACAAATTATAAGGATTTATGATATTATGCATGATCTAGATGGGTCTAAACATGGTCAAATGGATGAACAAAGAACATTGTTAACTACATTGAAGGAGTTAGGCCTATAAGTATATATCATTTTTCATTGTTATCAAGGCTTCTCCTAGACATTAGGAAAATAGTCCATACTTTGGTAAAGCCATGGCTACTTTGATCTTTATAGAAAGTTCTTCCCTTGACATCTCAGTATGTGTTTAATGCATTTAATAAACTATATTGAGATGGGAAAATTCTTATGAGTATATTAAGAACACACAATAATTTACTAACTAATTGAAGATATTAATATTTTTCCACATTTTTATATGGATTTTGAAATACTAGAGGCCTTATCTTAGTATTTTTTTGGAGATTGTGGAATCTCTTTTTGAATATATATTAGGTTAGTTTTCTTGGGGCAATGGGGACAAGACAATGATTGAGGTCGTGAGAGGATCTTGGTAGAAACAAAATTATAAACAAAGACTTAAAGAATATAACAAACTAGAGCTACCATAAGTTACAAAAAAGTACATTGCAACAACATCAAGCATGTCTAGTGACCTTGATAATTGATAATGTAAAAGGAAAAACAAAAGGAGACATCCTTATATATTTTTAAGCTATATTAGTATATATTTGTACCAGAAAGAGATCTATAAGAAAAAATAGATAAAGATATGGATATATAAATGAATAAATGTATAGTATAAATGAAATATCTATTACCCAAGCATGTAATGTGTATATCTATGCTTGTGGTATGAGTGGATATTATAAATAATAAGTATATCACATGAATATATTAATATTTTGATTTGTATGAATAATTATATTCTTTCTTTTTTATATTTATTAATTTGTTGAATGTGTTATGTATTCCTTCTTATTATATCACCTTGGGACTAACTTTTTGACATAGTTTATCCAAACCTTGGGCCTGTATTTATCATGACACTTTTCCTTGGATTTATGAGGAGACTTAGATCTCTTTTTAGAATTGAATATACTTTTCTCCTTCTTTCCATTCTTCTTTCCCTTCTCCTTTGATCTTTCACAAATAACCAATGCATATTTGACAAGATAAAAAAAAATCATCTCATATCATATAAGAGAAGAAAACCCACCATCTCTTCAAGAATAATATTTTAATCAATAATTTTGATTGATACCACTAATTTGTCCCATGAGTTTTGCAAAGAACATTGCAAAGTTACAAATAATTATCATTACCTATATATATGCCAATACACTATAATTGGCTCACAGTCATGTTAAATGCATTCAAGTTCTCAACAACTAAGTCCCCATCACTTATCTTCAAATTATAGTTCTTCTATATAAATGGGATTATGCACAAGGCATTTATCTTGGTATAGGTTCCCTAACTTATTCCAAAGGGATTTTGTGGTGCTTTATCTTAGTACATTTAGGAGCACTAAATCTACTAGATAAAACCTATCGAGGCTTCTATATTTTTTAATCTAAAACACTTTAGTAAGTTTATCTTTAATTTTTGGCGGTTTCCTTCCATAGATCGTAAATCATAGATCTAAGTCTACAAGTAGTTCCTCCATTTTCAAATTTCGTAGCTTAAAATTTATACCATTGAAATGAACATAAATGAAACCTCCAAATTTACTTTTTGAGAGGAGTGGTACTAAACATAAAATATTTACGCAATTTGTAGAAAGAAAAAATATGCAACACATTAAATACAATTTATCATGGGAATCCCTTTCCAAAAAAAACCTAGCCTCCAAAACTTTCAACCAATTTTATTCACAATAATTTAAAAATGGTTATAATACAATCACATGTTCAAGCCTTTAGAAGATATCAATATTAACAATAGATTTTAGAGAAAGTCTAGTAGCATAATATTATCTATAAATACATATGATTTAATACCTCCATCTTGAGCATCCAATAAAAAGCCAACACAAAAACCAAAAATCACAAGTGGTTTATAAAATCATGTGCTAAAAATTACGGGCCAAACTAAGTGCCTAAATCATGCACAAAATACAACACCCAAAAATGGCCAAGTTAATTAATGTAGTTAGATTAAGACTTATTTTTCCAACTTGGGCACCTCATTTTGGTCTTATCTACCTTTTTGGAATCAAGCTCACAAGAATCTTATTTAACTAAATATCCTCTATGATTTTATCCGAGTCAACACTTAACTCCATATTTTTATGATTTGTCTGTTAATTATATCTCTTATTCACTTTACAAATGTCATAGTTGTATTTAGCAACTTCCACATGACACTAAGTGATACTTACATATTGTTGAATACACTACAAGTGAGACACAATGCTACTCTAAGGGGGATGTAGGCAAGTATCCTAAAATGATGTATGCAAAATTGTTACTTTTTTTAGTGCACCAAATCTAAATATTTTTTTATTGATTAATCATTTAATGCTTTAAGATAAGGGGGGATGTGTGTGAGAGATGTTTGAATTATGAAATAAATGATAATGAACATTTTTTAATATATTCTATCTAATAATTTTAGATAATATAAATTAATATTTAATTATATTGCTATACTATTTTGTGTTAGAGTAATCATGCATTAGTTAATAGCTAATTAACCTTTAATTAATTATTAGTCTAATTTAGACTCGTGCACTTAAGCTAAAATTATGTGTTCTTTATTAAGTTAACTACATGCTTTTTTATGTTGAAAGGAAGAAAATTGTCATTCCTATGCTTGGGAGATAGAAGAACAATCTTCTACACTCTCATTCAAGGAAACCCTAGAGATATTAATCCAAGGATGGAATGAAGGAAAGAGATCTGCTAAAGGTTGTCCTAGGGTGTGATTACAAACTAAAGGAGAGTTCACCACCAAGCTAGGGCTTGGAAAGATAAAAGATGTATGAATCATGCAAAGTACCATACAAAACCTAACTAGATGACCTAGGAAATGAAAATAAAATATCAAATATCAAATTGGAGAACGTAGGTGCACCTAGAAGAGTGATGAGGTCAAAACAAGCTCCAAAACCCTGAAAACTTGTTGTTTGATGCCCATTGGGACTCATACGCCAGCCTAGGTGATTTAGTCCCAGACTAGAGTTTATGTGCCAAAACTAGAATCTCATAGTGGTAGATCTGAAACAATTGAAATTTGGAAAATGTGCTATACTAGGACTCATGCACCACAAGTGGTGTATCAGTCCCACTCTACTTTTTCAGAGGTTTAAGACTTGAATCTACTCTCCTATGTATGCTCTTCCTTCCACACTTTGTTTCTAGATCTGAAACCCAGATTTGTAGCTTGTAGGTGACTTTATGTGATCTTGCAAGTGAGGAGACAACTTTGACACCTTTCATCAATCTTTCAACTTAATCTTCAAAGATCCTTCGAGCTCCAAGACACCTGGATTTGCAATCACACATGTAGAGAGAGAAAAACTTGTTGATTGTTAGGGAATATGGGTTTGCCTTGGTTCAACCCCTTTTAGGTAATTAAACCAAATGATGAGATAATGAAATAAGGACATGAAACATGAAACATGGAACATGAAAAAGGATACCTTGAATGATGTCTTGTAAATCTGCAATCTAACATGAAGTGGCCATGAAGGATGTAGATCTAGATCTTGAAATAAGTGTAGAACAATGCTTAATCTTTGATCTTGAATGCAACATCACAACACTAGCTCAACAACATGCTTGATGCTTGATAACCTTGAAATGATGAATATGGATCTTGAATTGTTGCAACAATTGATGAAGAAATCTACCCTTGAATGCTTTAGAAATGCTCTTGAATGCTCTCTTGAAGCTCTTGTAAAGTCTTGGAATGCTTAACTCTTGATAGCTTATGTTAATATCATGAAGGCTTGGGAAATAATGATTTGATACCTTGTTTACATAGGAAATCCATCCAACTTATTATTTATTAGATCCCAGAGGCCAACATTCATGAAATTTAAACTTAAAACCCTAATTTCTTGCTCAAAACCCTAAAAAGGGGCCAAATGGGACTCATACATCACTTGTACCATATAGGTCCCATGTGGATGGGACTCATATGCCCAAGGTGGCGTATGGGTCCCACCAGGCCTTTTTAGGTGGCATAAATATCGAGGAGTTGAGAAATTAAGTTTATTTGTTGATCTTGTTGATCTTGTTGGGATTTTGGTTGAAATATGCCTTGAGATGCATAATATAGGGTCTTAGGGGCCTATTAGTGATCATATGTAGATCATAAATGCAAGAGGGCCTAAAAATCAATGTGAAGGTGTAAATAAATACACTTTACAACATTAAATTAAGGCAAAATTAGGTCAATTTAGCTTAAAAGGGGCCTAAATCCAATGTGAATGTGTAAAAGACATTACAACACTAGATCAAGGAAACATTAGGTCTGTTTTAATGTTAATAATTCCAAAATTAAGTCATAGATTAGGTTTATTTAGTTCACAAGGGCCCAAACAAGTGTGAAAATGTAACAGACGACATTTTTCTACACTACATATGTTAACTGAAGTGAGATATTATTAGATCATTATGTCTCATTACATGAGATGTTGACACTTGCCATGATATAATCCCTTTACCATTTAGGGTTTATCCTATATAGTACTTAACCCTCATTGTATTCTCAACTCTTATGTTCTCGCGAACTCTCAACCTTTGAGGACTCTTATTTTTCTTGAAGATTCATGAGGTTCATTGTTGTAGCTTTTTCTTATTGAGGAATATTGCACATATTGTTTGCAAATATCTTCCATGGAAGGTGTCTTTGTTCATTGTTTGATCTTGTGGCTCGTGTTTTTCACAATTCTAACATGCTATCGATGCATGGATTCAACAAACCCCTTCTTGACTTATGAGGTTTTTTTCTTCAACAAGGGTTATAGGTGTTAGATTTGAATCCCCATTGCTTTTTTTATAAATTTTGGAGGTGGGAAAAGTTTTGCCTTTTGTTTGGCCTGATTTGGATTTATGAGGTCAGATCTGCAAGAGTTTGAAGCAGTTGTTTTTTTTCTAGATCTGGAGGGTAGTTGCAATTTTGGAGTATTTTGGGTTGTCTAAAAAGAACCTCACGATTGCATTCAAGAGGCCGATTCTATGAATTTTGATATATAATTTGAACTATTTTGGCATTGAAAGCTTTTGAGGTAGAATTTTTTTGCCAAGGAAGTCGTACGACCTCCCTAGCACGTGAGTCGAGGAAATTCTTTTTCCAAAAAATATAAAATTCTTGTGCAATTTTTAAGATAAAAAGAAAAAGAAAAAATTCCTTAAACCCCACACAGGTTTTTTTCCTTTAAAAAAAAAAATATTACAAAATTTTAATCGGGTACACTAAGGGTACTATCGCGTACCATATGGCAGAGGGGTAGCCCCTCAGGCCCCGCCCCTCTGTGGGGGAGTACCATGGGGGTACCATCTTCTGCCATAATGGCAGGGCAGTGCCCCTCCCCCCTGGACTCCGCCCAAGGGTGACAAACCTCATCACCCTCTTTTTTATTTTTTAATATTTTTTTAAGAAAAGTTTTTTTAATGTTTTTTTTTTATAAAAAAAATATGAGTTTTTTATATGTTTTTTTATTTAAAAAATATAATAGCTTTTTGGGCTTTTTTTTTATAAATTTAAAATAAAATAGTCAATATTTAATTTTTTTTACAAATAAAACAAATTTTACCTACCTAGAGATTTTTTTCTCGGCACCTCTAAAATTGGCAAATCTCTATATTTGGAGGAAATTTTGCTAAATTTTGCAGAGATCCATTTTTTCCTTGCTCAACCCCTCTCCGTTGGGCTTTTTAGTTTTGCACCCTATATTCTAGAGGCCATATCTCGACCATACGATGGTCTTTTCCAGTACATTTTTTTGAAATGGGGTAGAATTTTGCGCTCTTCCTAGTTGTGTAGGTGGTTTACAGTTTGGACTTCTATTTTTTCTAGAATTTAGTTTTCTCGGTGCTATAGTTGTTCAGTTCTCATTTTGGAGACTTCGATAATCTTCTACATCCAAAATCCTTTTGGGTGTTGTTTTCTTTAAAATGCATGTTTTTTCGTGTGCTTCGTCATGGTGTTATTAGTTTCCTTATTTTTTGTCAAAGAATTGTAATTTCAACATGCAATCCTTTTTTGGACATTATTGGCTTCCATTGTATGCATTTTTTAATTTTGTAGACACATTAAGATAAAGTGCCATTCTAGTGTATACTTTTTGGGGATTTTGCACATCCTGTCGTGCCTTTTGTGCTTGCACTATAATATAAAGTGTCATGGGGGGGGTTGATGTTTTCCTTTGGTTTTCCATCACACCTTTGTCAAGTGAGTTTCCCTTCCACGACACTAGTGAGTCTCAATGATCCAATGATTCTTGCCTCATGCGTGTGTGCCTTAGTTTGCACACCCTTTATTTGTAGGTTATTTCCCTACATGCACTTCTTGGTTTCACACAATTTCAGTGTACTTGTCTTGGCTCTCCTTTTTCTAGAATTATGGGGGGGTTTCTATTGTTGGTGCTAATGCTTCCTTGGTTTCATAATTTGAGTGATCTACGTATCTAGTTTTTTTTCCTATGTACTTTTAGATGCACCGTACATCAACGACTGGTTACATGCATTTTGATGATATGGATCATTTACCATATGTACACTCTTGCATTCCTATTTTTGGAGGTTCTTCATTTCAAAACTACATCAGTCATTATTTGACAACAATCTACAACTTATTCATGCTTTAGCAATGTTCTACATGTTCCTCTTTTTTTTGGGACATTATTTTAGTTGGAGGCTTCTTAGTCCTTCACCTTGATTTGGAGGCTTTTTCAGTTCTTCATTCACCTTTCTCTCTTTTGGAGAGGAGTTTTCTCCCATTATGGTTTTCTCCTTTTCTCTAGTTTTGAGAGATCTTTTATTTGTACATAGGTACCTCACCAGACCTTATTTGTTGGAACCCATCTTGCATCCTTTTTAGGGTTTTTAGCTACTCCCCAAGTTCATCTTAAGGGGGGTATAGAGTAATCATGCATTAACTAATAATTAATTAATATTTAATTAATTATTAGTCTAATTTATTCTCATGTACTTAAGCTAAACTTAGGAGTTCTTTATTTAGTTTTGATTATAAGGGAAAAATAGGTTTTGAAGGGACCCAAAACCCTGTACAACTAAAAAGATGAAAAACTGCTTAAAGATTAACACATTGAACCATCAACAACAGCTAACAACAAAACAACAATCATTTATTTAGTTAAATAAGTGTTTTTTTTTGTTAACTGAAGTGAGCTATTATTAGATCATTTTGTCTCATCGCATTTGATGTTGACACTTGTCTTGATCTAACCCCTTTGTCATTTAGGATTGCTCCTATATAACACTCAACCCTCACTGTATTATCTCCCTTTTGTTCTCTGGAGCTTTCATGCCTTTGATATAACTCTCAACCTTTCGAGACTTTTATTTTCCTTTAATATTTTTGAGGTTGATTGTTGTAGTTTATTCTTGTTGAGGAATATTGCATATATTGTTTGAAGATCTCTTATGTGGAAGGTGTCTTTGTTCGTTGTTTGATCCCATGGCTCGTGTTTTTCACAATTCTAATATTTAATAAATATTATAATAATATTGTAGTATATAATTTAATTATATATAATAATATTAATGCATATTACAAATTCATAACAATTTTATTTATATTTATTTAATTATTAAGATACACCACACTATTTGAAGTCTCTTTTTTGTATATATAATTTTTTTTAGAAGTTATATTCTACATGAATTATTTTATTTTATGTTAGTACTAATTAAATGTAATTTTAAATGATTGTAGATGTATATTTACTTGTATATACCAAGTTGTGAATAGTTTCTATATATACCATGTATATTATACATATATATGTATTAAAAACATTGAATTTGTCCATCTCTTGTATGTATGAATAAAATTTGAAATATAACCTTAATAAAGGGAGAAGATAGTGTATTACTAATATTTATGATAATAGATTTTAATATTATCTTGTGATAGTCATAAATGAGAAGGGGATTAGATGATACCATGTGAAAAGGTGTCTTTAGGTTTGTAGAATCATATGTTTCAACATTAATGGGGATTAGTATTGATCAAATTATAGGTTAAATTCTAAAGGTACTTTTTATTAAAATAAAATAAACTCTAATGGCATTTTATCCTTCAATTTTATTTCTTGAAATAAAATATAAAATATGACATGTGGAGTTCACAAGTCAATTTATGTAATCATCAAACATTTCTTTGAAGTTTTTGCAATCTTATGAGCATTCTCTATTAAATATTTACATTTTTAAGTATATGCTTCTTTTCTTGATGGAGGTTCTTGTGAAATACAAAAGTGGTATTTCCATAAGCTTCTAACAATTATATAAAATATGTTAAGATTATAGCTTGAGACATTAGCAATTGAGAGGGACTTTATTTGTTTCTTAGTTTAATTTTGATCAATTTTATCATTTAATTTATCTTTCCATTTTCCATTTTTATTTTTAGAACCTTAAATAGTTTGATCTATTTACAAAATTGAAAGAATATATAAAATTGTTAAAAAAATGAGATTTATGAGTTGAAATATAAATCTGTTCTAGCTGTTGTAAACTTTAGAGGAAAAACACTATGTTTGAAAAACATCTCATCTAAGTGCATCAACATCAAAACTACTATGTTTAAGTAGATATAACCCATATGTTTAGACATAAGTCTCAATATAATTTTGTTTGCATGGAATCAACATCAGGCTCACAACATGTCATAGTCTATCATGCCATATAAATATACATGATATAATTGATAAATTAACTTTACTAGAGATCAAAAGAAAGAAAACACATTATGGAAGAATACATCATTCTCAAGCCTTATTATAGTTCTAAATTTATTAGTGTCATTACCATATGATATGAGGAAAAGGAAAATATCTTATAAATAAAATCATTGGATAATAGTTGAGGATGCACATTGCAAAATACCTCAACTATCTTGATTAAGTCATAACTTGTGAGTTATGACATATTGTAGTCCATAACTACCATATTCATCTTCATTCATTGTATATTTAATTTAAAGGACTTGATTTCATTAAAGAAGTACTAAGATATGTAGCATAATTCTACTACAGTAATCCAAAATGTTCCCTCAAATTCTTTGAGTCCATTCTTAAAAAAAATTGAGGCCTTGGTGGTCATATTCTAACTTAAATAACTTCAAATATTTTCTCAAACTTTCAACACTTATCATTGCAAAAATTAAGAAGAAACTCATAAAGAATATGTAATTATTTTCTAGCCATGTAAACTCAATTAACAAAGTTGAGATTCTAATAGGGAGGATATCTCATACTTGCAAGTTTTTTCATGATAAGAAGATCTTATCAATAGCAATTCAATATTTTTTTAATCCAGTCAATCCTCTGGTATTAACAATATAAGCATAGAACTGCGACAACCAATAACCTTGTAGTCTCAAGCAATGATGATTCATTAGCTTTCTTAGGAGGTAAGTATTATTTTTATCAATACTCTTTAGGGGAATAGTCCCATGTACTTTCTAAATTCTCTCAAAAAAATGATGCAATATAGAAAACTGAGGAAAAATTTGTATAAGAAGCAATGCAATTTTTTTGAGGAAAAGTAATTAAAATGATTGTATGTAAGTTGATGTTTGGTAATATATTGTGTCATCTAGATGCTACAAAGTCATTAGCATTGAATGATTAATTCTTAGCTGAACTAAAAATAATATATTAATAACAATGAACTAGTAAACACCTAAGATTCAATTTGTAATTATTGGTTGATAAATATAAAATATTTGAACAAGACTCCATAAAAAATGATGGATCACTAGCTATAGCAATCACCCAAGAATTCAACACAAAAATGGTTCAATTAAAAGTTGGAAGGAATTAGAGTTACATGCAAGATTTTTTAATTTGAATGGGCCACATCTAATGCTCAATTCGAAACCATAGCTTACCAGGATACTCCGAGTGAAAGCCTAATTATTCATAAATTCTCTTGTAGGCAGTTTCACTTATGAGATGTAAACAATTACGATAAGCTATAAATTAAACCTAATCATTCTAGCCCTACATATGGTAGAGGCCCAATATCCAAGCCTTTGAATGTGCATTAAAAGATTTCCATATAGAATTGCCAACACCAAAGCTTGAAAATTTTCCAATAGCTATCTAATAATGCGTGTTATTGTTCCATAATTAGAAATGCCACTTTCATCTTGAAATCTAGCACTACACATTTTTAGAAGATGCCAAATATAATGTTAGCATGAATCGATTAGAACAAAACCTAAGTTCTTAGTGAAATCCTTCATAAGCTGAAAGCATAACTTCTTAAGAGATAATTACTTGAATTCCATATGAATCCATTCCATTGCAAATAGGAAAAGCCTTAAACACCTAAATACCCATCAAAGCATTTATATTGTAGAAATTATTATTGACACCCACAAGTGACAATTACAATGGAAAATATTGTAATGGGTGTCCATGGATCACATATTATAATTCCTCTCTATCAAAGCCTCTACATCAAAATCCATTACAACCCACTATTGACTTATGAAGTATGAAATTGGTATGACTCCATAATGCCCACCACATATTTTTTTTAAGAAATAAAACATAATAAATATAAAAACCCACACCTGTTTATAGTATAGAGCTTAGATAAACAAGGAAAATATCATTTCACACTAATTTTGAATTTAAAAGAAAATAAATGAGACTCTTAAATTTGAAGTTATTAAGAACAATGTAATAGGTAGATTCACTCCATAAAGCTTGGAACCCATGTACACGGTCCCTTTATTCCATAGGCCGCTCCTTTCAACGGAAATATCTTTATAATAGGCCGCGCGCAGGAAAAGCAGGGGAAAAAAGCAATCTATTCGGATCTTATTCTCGCAGAGTTTATAAGCTTTGTCTCTGCAAGAATGAATAAGTTGAAAGTACGAGCGGTGGCGGCCTTGATAGTCAGAAGACGAGCTCGGAGTAATAGCCAGTACAGACGCGCGAGGGGCATTGTCGAGATGAACAAGTTGGAGGAACAGTGTCGGACTCCTCTGCCCTGGCGGACGCTCTCATTGTCGAGATGAACGCTGGCTTAGCCTCTGAGACCGGGTACTTGGTCTTTTGCCTTCGCATTATGGTACAATTTTATTTGAGTTATATCGAATTTCGCATCATTGTCTGCGTTCTTTATATTCTCCTTTGAAAGATTTACTGCTAGATGTTGTTAGCTTTCTTCTTTATTTCATTCGCTGTCTTCACTTGTATACTTACGCTGAAAATACAAGTAATTCTCTACTGAAGTAAGAGAAAAACATTGTTTATATAAGAGGAAAGAACCTATGGCCTTACGGGTGTTTTGGAAAATCTATATTTTTTTTGCAGTTTTACGGTCGGCCTTTGAAATGGATGATATGGTCTTCCACTTACCTTAAGCAAAAGCAAAACTCTTCAGAATTTGTGTTCCAAACAATATATTGTATTTATTTTTAGCTAAAACCAGAACAGAGGAACGGGAAGCCAGAGTAAGACTGATTCAGTTAATGACGTTCTTCTAGGTTTCCAGGCATTAATTTTACTTTTTCTTAATTATTTTAACTTTTTCATGTCAAAGGGTTTATACGGCAATCGAATCTAGTCTCTGTTTTTCTTTTAGTTTTTGGGTATTTTTTTCTCTCTTTCCTTTCTTCCATTTCATAGGTCTGATACGAGAACCAAGTCTTTATATAACAGAACTAAATGGGAACATGCTTAATTTGATGTAAGAATCTTCCACACCAGCAATTATTACATTTCAAATTGAAAAGAAATGAATATCTTAAGAGATTGCATTCGTTTTCACTGGTTAAATTCTTGTTATATCCTACAGACCTGATATGATCAACTTCATCTCAAGGAAAACAATATTGTTGATTGTATTTTGTTATCTTCTGTCAGTGAATATGATTTCAGTACTTTATACTTTTTTCTTAAACTTTCATAATACAGTTAGTACTTACTTTTAACCCTTCTGTAATCTTCTGGAGGATAGTCTTGGTAGGCTTTGTATCTAATTTTGTTATTACAATTATCTTCAACTAGAACACAGGGTGGAGTTGTCTGTTTGATATCTTTGTCTTTTAGGTGAGTTTACCAGTAACTGTTGGAGGTATTCTTTATCCTTTATATAAAAAAATCACATGGCAGAATGCTTAGTGTTTAGTTTACTTGGCAGCAAAAGCCAAGGTAATCTCACTTTGTAAGTTATGTTTCTTGTCTCTTTGATATGTGCGTTTTTTATTTATTTTTGGCTGATGTGATGAGTAACTGTTGGACTCATTCTCCAATTTTTGTGTGCAATACCACATGGCACAATGCTTAGTGTTTATTTAACTTGACAGTGAAAACTGAGGCAATCAGTTTGTAAGATATGCAATCTGGTATGGATATTCAATCCATTATCCCTTTCACACATCATTTTTTTTTTTTTTGTTAATCTTCTTGTCCTATAGTATGTGGCATATGCAGCAAGATATGTTGAAAATTCCTTTACCTTCAGCTGAATGTTTTCTTAGTTCGGTCTTATACATGAAAGATACGTAGAAAATTTCAATCCATTTATGATATGAATGAATCTTCATCATAAAACCAAATAAGTCTCTCTACATTATGTATATTCTACAAGACTTACATGAAAGCTGGGTATTTGGATGTTTTTATGATGTTTTTAGATTGGCTGGGAGGCTATGCTCGGCGCTGTGGTTCCCTGCTAGGGCAGCGATGCCTTAGCTGCGTCTGATCTTTCCTTGGCTGCGTCTGTCTTCTGCTTTGTTGCGGGTGGCTGCGTTGGTTCTCTGGTGCGTGCGGCTGCTGTGTGTGGAGTGCGGTGTGGGGATTGCTGCGAGGCTTGTTTTTTCTATGTGTGGGGTTTGCTGCGTGAAGAGTGTGGCGTGGAGAGTGGTGGAGGGTCTGTTGCGGGGTTTTTGAGGTGTGGAGTCTTTTTGGTGGGGTGTGGTGGTTTGTGGGTTTGGCTTGGGGTGCCGGGTGTGGTTGATGATGGCTGAAGGCTCCGAGAGCTTGGCGATTCCGGGTATGGACATGCATGCTTCGATGATGAATAACTCTTTTGTGGGTGAGAGTTTCAAGCTCAAGAAAGTGAATGGTTGCTTGCCGCGGAGTCACGCTTGTCCGGTTTTGGTTATATCTCCAGAATCGGTGCATGAGGACTTTGCTTATTGGACTCAACACGTGTTGATCTGTAAGTTTTTAGGTATTCGGGCCCCCCTCTCGGCTTTGGAGTCTTGGATGCGCCGTACCTGGCAGGTTGAAGGTGACTTTGATATTTTGGTGGTGGGGAACGGATTCTTTATGGTTGATTTTTCTTGCATTTCAGATCGTAATCAGGTTTTTGAGGGGGGGCCGTATTTTTATAATCATGTGGGTTTATTCATGAAACCCTGGCATGGGGGTTTCAATGCGGCTGAGGATCTGCCTTCTCGAGTTCCTGTATGGGTTCGTCTGCCATGGCTTCCTTTGGAGTTTTGAAGAGAAGATATTCTGCAACGGATAGCGGCCTTGTTGGGGAAGCCTGCTGCCATTGCTCAGAATACTTTGGATAAAAAGGTATTTTCTTTCGCTCGCATTTGTGTTGAAATTGATTTAAATAATCCTTTGCCAAATTTTCTGGAGATTTGTATTGGCTCTACCTCTTGGATTCAACAATTAGATTATGAGTCCCTTCCTTTCCGTTGTCGGTTTTGTCATGAGTATGGTCACCTTCAGCATCAGTGTCCTCGGATTTCCAAATCGGTCGGGGTCCCTTCTTCTACATCATCGAGGCCTTCTGTGGAGAAGGCAAATAAAAGCAAGGTGTCTATGGCTGAAGGGGGAAAGGCTGAGCGAGGGCCTGATAAGGATGGCTTCTTTCCTGCTAAACCAAAAATGAGGGGGAGAGGCCAGAAGCGACCCTTTAAAGATAAGCAGAGTGAGCAGGGTTTCAATCGCTTTGAGGTCTTGGACAATCAGGCCTTGGAGGAGGGGATTCCTACTGAGATCTTGTTTGGGGATACAGGTATGGATACAAGCCTGGAACAAGCAATTGTTGTTAGGGAATTTTCTCCTCCTTTGGAGCAGGCAGGGTCTGGGCCGGCTGACACTCCGACTGGTTTAAATGATGATATTATTTTAGCAGACTTAGCTAAGGAGGCGCTGTCTTCTGGAAAAGGTCGGGGTTCAACTTCTTATCTAGGAGTGCTCCAATGCCCTCTGAAGAAGGGGAATTTTGATAAGTCTTCTAAAGTTGGTCGCAAGAAGGATGTGGACAAGATTAAATCTACTGGAGAGTTGTTGGTGGATTTGGGCTCTGTTAAGACTTTGGACGCCCACTTTGCCCAACCTTCCCCATGATTATTCTTTCTTGGAATGCAAGGGGGCTGAATAGCGCCTCCCGTCAAAAAGCTATTCAAGATTTGATTGGGGTACATTCTCCAAATATTTTTTGTGTGCAGGAGACTAAGCTTCAGGTGGACTGCATGCTTTAGTATGCTCCTCGTATTTGGATTTCTGGTCAGTGTCAGTGTATTGGCTCTAGAGGAAATTCAGGAGGTTTGGCACTTTTTTGGGATCCTCGTAAGGTTGTTCCTTGCTGGTGTATTTCTAGCCACTCCTCTATTTCAATGGTGGCCTCGGTTTTGGACTCTAGTGAGACTATTTTGGTTAGCAATGTGTATGCTCCGGTGGACATCCGTGGTAAAAGCTAGCTGTGGGCTCATATCACGTTTGTTAGATCTTGTGCTCCTTATTTGCCATGGATCTTAGCTGGTGATTTCAATTCTATCTTGTGCTTGGATGAGATAAGAGGTGGATTGCCGAGATTGGGTCTTGCTTCAGATTTATTCCGGACTAGTGTGGCTTCTCTTGCTCTTGTTGATGTCAAAACTTCTAATGGCTTATTTACTTGGAATAATAGGCGGAGTGGGTCGGAGGCGATTTCTGAGCGGTTAGACAGGTTTCTTGTTTCTAGTTTTTGGGTTGGGGGCAGTGTGGTTACTTGCTCTGAGATTCTTGATTGGTGTGGCTCTGATCATTGGCCAATTAAGTTTTCAGCTTCTCCTTTCCCTAATCCAAAGAATCCTCCTTTCAAATTTTAGCTTATGTGGCTACGTGACTCTTTTTTGTATAATCTTGTTGCTCAGTGGTGGCAGGATGGAGCCCCTGCATATGGTACTGCTATGTATTCTTTTGTTAAGAAGTTGCAATATGTTAAGTTTCATCTTAAGAGATGGAATAGGCTATGGTTTGGCAATTTTCGTGCTAAGAAAAGGGAAGCGCAGGAGCGTCTTGCTGTCATTACTCGCCAGATTAGGGATCTTGGTTTTTCAGAAGCTCTTGGGCATGCTGAGTCCCAGGCTCTTAAATCTGTGGAGGAGTGGGAGCTTCGTGAGGAGATTTTCTAGAAACAGAAGGCTCGGATTGACTGGCTTCAAGAGGGCGACAGGAATACTGCCTTCTTTCATCACTTTGTGCAGGCTCGTCGGAATAAGTGTTATATCTCGTCTCTCATCAACTCTGAAGGATTAGTTTTATCCTCACAAAAGGCTTTATCTAGAGAAGCTCGCTTGTTCTTCTCTGCCTTGTTTACTGAGGATTCTCTTCCTGCAGAGGTTGAGGAGAATAGGATTCTTGCTTGTATTCCTTCTTTGATCTTTGATGAGCTGAATGCTTCTCTCATGCGCCCGATTACTCTGTCTGAAGTGGAAGAGGTTGTGTTTGGGATGAATAAGGGGAAGGCTCCTGGCCCTGGTGGGTTCCCTGTTGAATTTTTTCACGAGTTTTGGGAGATTGTGAAGCTGGATTTGTTGGAGGTTGTTTGTGAATCTTTTCATAACAAGCAGATGCTTCGGGCCCTGAATGCTACTGTTTTGGTCCTCATTCCTAAGAAGGAGGGTGCTGATAGGTTTGAGCTTTTTCAACCTATTGCACTCTGCAATGTGATGTATAAGATTATTACGAAGTTGATTGCTGAGCGGCTTAAATCTTGCTTGCCTATTGTTATTTCTGAGGAGCAAGGAGGTTTTGTGGCTGGTCGTCAAATTTTGGATGGGGTGGTGATTGCCTCTGAGGTTATCCATTCCATGGCGATCTCCAAGGTTAAGTCTATGTTCATCAAGCTGGACATGGCAAAAGCATATGATAGAGTTAAATGGAGTTTCCTTCAGAAGATTTTGTTAGCCTTTGGGTTTTCTTTTGAGTGGGTGAGTTGGACTATGAGTTGTGTGACTTCCTCCTCATTTTCTGTCATTGTGAATGGTGAACCTTCAGAGCTGTTTGGTGCTACCAGGGGCCTTCGTCAGGGGGATCCACTCTCTCCCTATCTGTTTATTATTATGGCAGAGGGGCTGGGTCGCTTTCTTAAAACTCAGGTCTCTCTTGGTGTGATTCATGGTTGGCAGTGGGGGTTGGGTCTTCCTACTTTGTCTCACCTCCAGTTTGTGGATGACACCTCTCTTATGGGGTTGGCTCGTCTTCATCTATTAGGCAAGCTTTGGACATCTACCTCGCTGCTTCGGGTCAGAAAGTTAATGAGCAGAAGTCTTCTATTTTTTTCTTCAATACTCCTTTGGCCATTCAGAGGAGGATTGCTACTATTTTGAGGTTTCAAATTGGATCTCTCCCCTTTGTCTATCTGGGGATCCCTCTTGCCGTTGGTCGTCAACCCAGATCCTCTTGGCAGATGTTGCTTGATAAGTTGAGGAAGAAGGTAACTCATTGGACCCATCGGTGGTTGTCTACTGCGGCTAGAGTTACCCTCCTTCAGTCTGTTATCCAGGCCCTTCCCATCTACAAATGTTTTGTTCAATCGACCCCTATGTATTTTCTTCGAGAATTTGATGCTCTCTCTCGGCAGTTCCTTTGGAGTGGCAACTTGATGACTTCTAAGTGGAGCCTTGTTAAATGGGATTCTGTGTGTAGACCTAAGTAGGAGGGTGGTCTTGGATTACGCTCTTCCATTTTGAATGGGCAAGTTCTTGCGGCGAAGCTCTACTGGCGCTGGTGTACTAATCAACACCAGTTGTGGGCCCGTGTTCTTAACTATAAGTATTTTCATGGGGTTGCTTCTCATGAGGTTCCTTGCTATCCTCTGGAGGGAAGTGGTTTGATGATTTGGTCTACTTTGAAAGTGGGAGCTCAGTTGATTAAGCGGGCGCTTTTTTGGATCTGTCACTCGGGATCTCAGGCTCTTTTCTGGTGGGATTCTTGGGATGGTCACCCACCTATTCTTTCTGATTTTCCTCATCTTCAACTCCTCTATGATGTTTTTACTGCTGCTGGTTGGGACACTGTTGAGCATTACAAGATTGCTGCGCATTGTGGCTCTGTTGTTTCTTTCCGCTGGAAGCACCTTTCTGAGTGGCCTCCTGGGGGCTCTGAGGAGGATAGGCGGGAGCTTGCTCATCTTTTGGCTTCCCGGGCTTGTAATTCGTTGAGGGGACCTGATATTTTAGCTTGGGATGGCTCTGATATGTCTGGGAAGTACTCTGTGTCTACTGGCTATAAGCATTTGGGGCGATAGTTGTTTGGGGATATTCTGGTCCCTTGGTGGAAGTATGTTTGGCATAAGTTGTCTTGGCCCCAGTGCAATTTCTTCATGTGCTTGGTGGCTCATAACCGGTGTCTTACTTGGGATAATTTATGCAAGCGGGGTTTCCAGGGTCCCTCTTTTTGTGTGTTGTGTCATGAGGCTGAGGAGTGTGCTTCTCATCTCTTCTTCCAATGTTCCTATGCTCGGGAGATTTGGCATTTTTGGTGGCGGGTGTGGAATATGCCTTGTCGGCATGTTTCTTCTTTGGCTGAGTTCGTGGATCAGGGGAGTAGGGTCCCTGTTTCTACTCCCTTTCTTCAAGCTGCTTGGGCGATTGGCCCTTCCTTCATCATTTGGAATCTTTGGTTGGAGAGGAATCGTCGAATTTTTCAGGATATGATGATGGGGGCCCCTCGCTTGTGGTGGAAAATTTTGCATTCTGTGGGAGAAACGATCGCGGCCAAGTGTGATCTGTCTGATCCGATTGCTCCTTCAGATGTTGGCTGTTTCAACCGCCTTCATTTGCCTCCACATCAGCAGCTTAAGCGCAACAGGTGTAGGCATCCTACTTCGAAGGTGAATAGGGAGGGAAGATGGTCTCCTCCTCCTCAAGGCATCCTTAAAATTAACACGGATGGCTCTTCTCGTGGAAACCCTGGTCATGCTGGAATTGGTGGTGTTGGTCGGGATAGTTCTGGGGATGTTCAATTTATTTTCTCTATTTATAAGGGTCTTCATACTAATAATCTTATGGAGGCTCAGGCAATTTTAATGGTTGTAGAGCTTGGCAGTAAGTTGGGGTGGTGTAGGATTATATGTGAATTTGATTCCCAAGTTGTCGTGAACTTGTTGAACAGGCGAAGGTTAGAGGATGTTAGTTGGCACCTGGCTTTGATTATTGATCAAATTCGCAATCTTTGTGTTTCTCTTGAGTTTGTTACTTTCACTCATATTCCTAGGGAGTGGAATGGTGTTGCTGATTGTTTGGCCAAATGGGCTTCTGATCATATTCATGATTGGAATTTGGTTGATCGGGGTCAATTACCCCCTGATTTGTCTCAACAGTTGGACCATTTGGTGGAGCTTGATAAGGCTATGTAATGTTTTGGCTCTATAATTTCCTCTTGTTTTAATAAATTTTTACCCCTCTTTTATGATAACTGACTTTTCCTTATAGATTAAGTTTTAGTGAATTTTCTTCTTTGCATGCAACACTTCTGAAGTATAGGACATAAAACTTAAAAATTGAGAGTTGGGCCCATAATTAGAATATACTTGGTGCCAAATTCTGACACAAACAATGGGATTACAAGCTTCAATGGCTACCCTTTTGTGCTCGGACATGAAATAATGAATGAGATAGTTGAGGCTGTTTAAAATCAACTAGTCATTATCATTGGTCCATATGGGAGGTTGGCAATCTATATTTTGCAAGTCTTACGTGTTGGGATTGTGGATTGCGGATGCTTAGATAGTTTCTTATTGGTTTGTTGGCCTTTTGGACCCCCTTATTTGGGTCATGGAAAATAGAAATTGTATAGTTTGCATTGTAATGTTTTAGTGCTCAGGCAAGTATTGTTTTTAATTTTTTTAAGAAAATATTATTCATGGGAAAGGAACCCAATATATATCCCCTTAATGTAACATTATCTTTTATTCTAGGTTTGTTAAAGACCCCCCCTTATATCTCCCATGGCTAACTTGCAGTCATAGTTAGAGATGAATGCCAATTTTCTACATATTTTGTTGCCCAAAATATCAACAATCGTCACCAATAACTTTTCTCCTATGACAGTATCATGAACATGCCCACCTTTGAGTAGGTTTAGACCCATGATCGCTTTCACAATGTCTTCTACTTGGGTAACGACACAATAAAAAAGGTGCCCAATCTATGTTCAAACATCCTCCTCCAAATATGCACACTACTTTCAGTCTTTCAGACAATGGATACCTCGTTCGTCATCTTTGCAGTTGCTACAGACATGGTTTGCGATATGAATACTTTGCTATATTGATGAAATTGCTTTGTAAGATCCATCAAGATTTCCAAACTGATCAGCGAATCTTTGGATATAATCTAGGGATACCACTTGAATAGGTGTTCCACCACTCTCCTCTTGATCATGCTTTGCAACAATCTTAGATTCAATGATTTTCGTAAGCCATCTTAGGCCTCATTGATTGGACACCTTCAACATGTGCTTGAAAACCATTTCTTTGATTGCAACTTCCTTACTTGTGTACCATATCACCTTGATGAAAATGCTATGTCTGTAACACAAACGAGCCTAGTTTTAGTATCACTTCTCGTTCTTTGAGACATGGGAATTTAAATTTGCCTGTTGAACTCAATAAGGATATCCATATTAGCTTTACAAATAAAATCCTACCCAAAAAGCAAACTTTTAGTATGAGAAGGCTCGCATTTTCAAAGAACCCCATTATGGTTGAGAACCTCAAAATGTTTGAGAGGGGCAAAAATTGTATTGATGACCCTCACCCGATTCCCCCCTCGTACATGCCATTTCCCCTCGGTCCTTTCCCACCTCTTTTGTGTATTGACATATGCCAGATTTGTTAGGAAGAGGATATTAAAGAGGGGTATACACCATAAAAGTAAACAAAAGAGGGATGGTAAGGATTGACATACAAGCTAATTGGAATGGGAAAAATGCTAAGGGTTGGTGCCTATTTGTGCAAAGTAGCTTGAAAATTGGTTTGTAACAAGGTTTTGATTTACTTGACGCAAGACAAGAGCAAATGGGTTTTGCACAAAGTGAGTGTTAGTGACAACACCATTTTAATTGAAGACTCCTACGAAGTATTCTTAGTAGAAGATTTAAACCAAGCTTCTTTTATAGTGATTATAAAAAAGGTTTAATGAGGAAGGAAGCATGGAATCAAGCATATTTGAACGAATGTCCATTGATTTGGGGAAATGGTAGCATGTAGAATTTCAAAATAGGAAAGAACTTTGTCAAATAAATAAGGCATGAAAGTAGGGGCAAAAATTAGTCAGAGTCACCATTGTTTAAAGATGGTTTAACTTTAAAGGATAGGAAAGGGCTTTTGCCATTATTATAAACATAGATGGGGATATAGGGACAAAACCAGAAATGACCAAATTTTTCTGCTTATTTACAAGTAGCGGGAAGGAAATTGAGAAAGGTTACACAAACACATTTGTGAGATGAGAAAAATAGGAACTCTCCCTTGTTAGTCAAAGGTGGAAAATGGAACCTTACAGCTCTGAAAACTATGGGCAAACTGATTGTGGACATGAGCTTAGGGCAGAGCACGGGGAATTTGACATGGAGAAAAATAGAGGAGGAAGAGGTCTCAAAGTCTACTTCAAGACATACAAAAAGGAATCTAGCATGGAGGGGATAAACATAATCTTGCCTTTATACATTAAAATCAGAGCTTTTATCCAAACTCAACTCTAATGAGAAGATTTGACGAACCATTTCATCCCTGGAATGGTGTTCTTCATCCATTATTAGAAAGATCTTGAACTCTGGCTCTTGAATACTTCAATACTTTGGGGAAGTTATAGAGGCATCATCATTTCTACATAGGGCAGATTTGGTTCCGGAGAAGCAAGAGGAGCACATGGCTCAATGTATAAAGCAAAAATATCTATTTCAATATCACAAAAAGCATAGCTTTCATGCCAAAAACAGCCCCATAGAAGAGGACCTCTTTACCATGCTTGGATTAACGACAATCCCAACTTAGGTTTTTGAGGAATTTCTCTTGTATCCTCTATAAATCATTCTATTTAAAGAAGGAAATGAAGATATAAATACTATATGAAGCTGGGCTTCTTCAAAAATTTCACAAGAAATTACTACCAAGAAGCTCTTGAACTGAAAGGGAAAAGGAAGAGTAGATTGATATTTAGTCAAATATTATGCAGCATGGGTTTTCCTATAAAATGGGGCGTGTGTGAGACCACACAATAGCTAGCAACTAATAAAATTAAATTAAAATACAACCATAGAGGCTAAGAATACATTGAACATATGCTTTCTATTTCCTCAAAATAACTCACCCTTATATATATTTTCTAAAATCATGCAATTAATATAGAAGACAGTTTTAATGAACTTAAGTGTGTGCGAGTGATTCATTCCCTTTTTTTGTAAGAGTTAGAAATTAGTGTAGATTTGTATTGAGCTACATAGTTTGGCTTATCCTTTTAAGCCAACCTTGGATAGAGCCTTGTTACCTATCAAGCGTTCATAGCCCCGACAAAGTTATCTCTATCATAGTTGGAAAACTCGGACTTGACGCAGACTCGGCAG